>JAVLUX010000012.1:15800000-16385000 GCA_032164185.1 Moxostoma hubbsi | reverse complement strand
CGCTGGTAAAACAATAAACTTACATACACAAAATCTCTTAACAAATTTGCTGACGATATAAAACTAAGCAATATCATGAATATCACATTGATTTAAGTTGCTTTTTATTCGTCTGCAGCATTTCCTAAAGAGTGCATCATTAGACTAATTTCAAAATCTTCAGGATAGCTAAATTTATGAATGAATGTAAATGTGAAAATTACACTGCAACAGTCTGTTTTTTTTTTTTTTTATTATTAAATAAATAAATACAAAGTCTGTGCGCTTCAGAGCGAAAGGTTGACACTTTGTGTGCACGCGCGTGGCTCCTGATACCCTGTTTTTTGAGTTCTCAGAGCGGTTCACGTGCATTGTAAAAGCAAAGCGCTGCAGATACACATATGTGAGCAATTTCAAATATTTGCAACTACTACAAGTTATTATACAAATCTAAAAAATGTGAAAGATTATCAAGAAAAAGAGGAGATGGCAGCATTTCACCAGATTTGTGATGAGGAACATTGACAAAAATACACACTGTACTTTCAGTGTTGTGCCAAAATTAAAGCTCCTGATGAAGCTGAATAAATAAGTCAAATCGAATCCTCAAAATAATAATTCAACCCCAACTCCTAAAAAATTGGGACCGTATGAAAAATGCTAATAAAAACAAAAAGGAGTGATATGTAAATTATATTTACCCTTTGGTATATTGAAAGCACCACAACTACACATAATATGATGTTTTACCTTGTGAATTTTTTTAAAATGCATGATTGCAACACGCTCCAAAAAAGTTGAGACGGGGGCAATTTAAGACTAGTAACAGTTTGAGGAAATGTTAAAAAGGTGAGGCAATTGTGTCATATTATTGTATACTGTATAAGGAGCCTCCAAAAACAGCCTAGACCTTCAAGAGCATGGATCATTCAAGACTTGTCAAATTGCCAACAGATGCCTCAGCAAATAATCCAGCACTTTAAGAACAATGTTCCCAGAGACTAATTGGAAGGATTTGGGGCATTTCACCCACTACAGTACACAATATTGTTAAAAGATTCAAGGAATCTGGTCAAATCTCGGTGCGTATAGGGCAAGACAAAAAAAAAATTCTGAATGTGCATGATCTCTGATTCCTCTGACATCACTGTCTTAAAAAACATAAATAATCTGTAATGGATATTATGAACATGGGCTTGGGATTACTTTAGTAAACATTTGTTAGACAACACCGTTCGCCACTGCATCCACAGATGCAAGTTAAGACTTTACTATGCAAAGCAGAAGCCCTACATCAACACGGTCCTGAAGCGCTGCCGACTTCTCTGGGCTCGGTCTCATCTTTTGATGGAAAGTAGAACAGCGGAACTGTTTTTTTGATCTGAAGAGTCCACATTTCAAAAGGTTTTTTGAAAAACACCATTGTGTTCTCCGGGGCAAAAAGGAAAAGGACCATCCAAGCTGTTATCAGCATCAGGTCCAAAAGCCAATGTCTATATGGGCCAGGGATATGTCAGTGCCCATGGCATGGGTAACTCACACATTTGTGAGAACACCATGAATGCAGACAGATATGTACACATTTTGGATCAACGTGTACTGCCATCCAACACTGTCTTTTCCAGGGACGTCCTTGCATTTTCTCAGCAGGACAAATTCAAACCACATACTACCTGGATTTTAAGTGCCTGACTGTATAAGCAGAGAGTCTGGGTGCTAGATTGGCCTGCCCGCAATTATGAAGCGCATTAGATGGCAATGAAGACCCAATTACAAGTACAATTGTGCAGCTAAAGACCTACATAATGGATGAATGGGGGAAAATTTTTAACTAAACTTAAACTTGTGTCTTGTGTGCCCAAATGCTTATTAAGTATTATTAGAAGAAATGACGATGTTTCACAGTGGTAAACACTCGACTGTCCCTACATTTTTGGAGTGTGTTGCAACCATCTGATTTGAAATTACTGTAAAAATGCATGGTAAAACATCACATAATGTGTAGTTGTAGAGCTTTCAATATAGCAAAGGGTGAATATTAGGGCTGTCAATCGATTACAATTTTTAAATCGAATTAATTACATGGTGTCCCGATTAATGAATCGTGCACATACATACATACACACACATATACATACATACATACATACATACATATACATATATATATATATACATATACATATATACACATATATATATACATATATATATATATATACATATACATATATACACATATATATATACACATATATATACACACATATATATACACATATATATATATATATATATATATATATATATATATATATATATATATATATATTCAGATAATTAAAATGCTTTACATTCCTGTAGCAGAACAGTTAATCATTGATAAGACAATACAAAAAGCGGCTTTAGAATACAATGTATTGTTTACTAACATATTATTGATCATAAGTCAATCATTGGCATACAGTTCACAGCAATCCATTTCACAAGTGAATTTGTCAATCAGTTGGAGATTTATTATGAGGGCTTGTTTAAGGGCCTGTCAATGTACACCTGCGTCAGACATGCTTGTGTAGCATCTCTGGTGTGTTGCGTCATAAACATAAAATGTTTAGGTCACTGTGTCAAGTTACATATAGTTTAATACTCAACTTTTAAACACATCTTGAGATCCCTTAGATCGCAATTGCGCTCCTTCGAGTGTTTTGAACGCAAGAAAGTAACGTATGTTTGTGTTGTTCTGCCTACTGAAGTGTTTTCTTCACTTTATAAATTGCGCGTTGCTCACACGGCTGAAATTTCACTTACTGCCCTCTGGAGTAAACAGGTGGTACTACAAGCTTGCATTTCTCAGGAATCTTCCTTATTAAGGTCTGGGGGGCATTGCGATTAACTGCATTCATTTTTTGAACGTGTTAACTGAATTAACGTGTTAAATCAACAGCCCTAGTGAATATAATTTACAAATCACACATTTTTTGTTTTTATGAGCATTTTTCATACTGTCTCAACTTTTTTGGAATTGGGTTTGCAATAATTCAGTGTTTATAGTATCATGTTAAACTTGATTATTAAAATATTCAAATGGGTTGTAAAGTTGTAGTTTTTGCACACCTTGTTCATTCACAAAAATGCTTTAGTACAAATATATGTAGGTAAATCATGTTTTTTATTAGGCTACTTTGTATTATTGTAGAAGGGTACATGTATATGAAAAAAAAAAACAACTATATATCCTTCTTTCTTGTGTTCATTTAGTGAAAAACAGCAAAACATGCCTTATTATTTTAACTAGATTTTTACTTCATACATTAAACATTTTGAATCTACTTGGCTACAATGGCTGTTTTAATGAACGATGGTTCCGCTGTTTATCTGTTCCTCCTACCATTTACATTTCAGAGATATACTGTATGTTGAATATCGTCAAAAGGCTGACAAAACTGGATGTTCATGGGGAACACGAACTGGATGTTCATGTTCCTCAAACTAGCACACGAACATAGCGATTGTCCTCTTCACGTCTCTTAACTGCTCTATATCTATTTTCTCTCTGTGTGTTACACTCACTCTTCCAGATGATATCCTGCGTTGCAACCTCTCTCCTATAACACACTCCCATCCATCCTTTCATGCGCTCTCACGTTCTCACTCTGAAGTGTGTAATCATGCGATGGGGGCTGGTAGGTCTTGATTTGGGGTAGGGACACGCACACATCTGTGTCTGGTTTATCATCAACCCTGTAATCAGCGTCATTTTGACGCATTAATGATTATAAGAGTGTTAAGGATACCGTTTGCACACTTTCAGATTGAGAAGCATTTCACCTGTGTGTTTACTGTATAGTGGAGTGTGTGAGTGTATAGTTGATTGTTCCGATGTAGTGAGATGACAGACTACAGCCCATCTGGCTTTGGGCTATTAAAGCAGCCAACACCAGAAATGTTTCAGCCATTGTAAATATAGCCACACACACGGAGAGCACTGCACTTTCCCCTTATGTCTCCTGCAGCCAATCAGGTGCTAAGCTGGTACTTCCTGATCACCACAGTCTCTCTTAAAGCAAAAGCACAATTTTGTTATTGTCTTCATAGTACACAATGCTAACCTTTCAACATCATGTTGTTATTTGCAAATCATTCAATAAATTACTTTTTTATTAAGTAACTCATTTAACAAATATTTTTAAAAATACTATGCTGGCGTTCTATTTAGGTCTAATTAAATTTTATTCATTGACCTAAAATATAAAAAACAAAGACAAAAAGAAAAAAACCCTATGACCTAAAATATTTACTTTTAAGTACCCCAGAGATTAAATGCTTTTTCACAACATCAAGTTATTTTCAAATGATTCAATAATTGTATTTTGATTAAATAACTAATGTTATCATTTTTATAAGATCATGTAAGGTTCCCTTTTAGACTAGATTTTATATATTTACCTTAAATGTAAATAAAATAAAAATACATTGACCCTTTGACCAAGATACTTACTTGAAGTATCTTGGGGTTTCATTAACGCTAACCTTGGCATAAAAATTAATTTCACAACATCTTCACGTTATTTGCAAATCATTAAAAGTGTACAGGTCCTTCTCAAAAAATTAGCATATTGTGATAAAGTTCATTATTTTCCATAATGTAATGATAAAAATTAAACTTACATATATTTTAGATTCATTGCACACCAACTGAAATATTTCAGGTCTTTTATTGTTTTAATACTGATGATTTTGGCATACAGCTCATGAAAACCCAAAATTCCTATCTCAAAAAATTAGCATATTTCATCCGACCAATAAAAGAAGTGTTTTTAATACAAAAAAAGTCAACCTTCAAATAATTATGTTCAGTTATGCACTCAATACTTGGTCGGGAATCCGTTTGCAGAAATGACTGCTTCAATGCGGCGTGGCATGGAGGCAATCAGCCTGTGGCACTGCTGAGGTGTTATGGAGGCCCAGGATGCTTCGATAGCGGCCTTAAGCTCATCCAGAGTGTTGGGTCTTGCGTCTCTCAACTTTCTCTTCACAATATCCCACAGATTCTCTATGGGGTTCAGGTCAGGAGAGTTGGCAGGCCAATTGAGCACAGTAATACCATGGTCAGTAAACCATTTACCAGTGGTTTTGGCACTGTGAGCAGGTGCCAGGTCGTGCTGAAAAATGAAATCTTCATCTCCATAAAGCTTTTCAGCAGATGGAAGCATGAAGGGCTCCAAAATCTCCTGATAGCTAGCTGCATTGACCCTGCCCTTGATAAAACACAGTGGACCAACACCAGCAGCTGACATGGCACCCCAGACCATCACTGACTGTGGGTACTTGACACTGGACTTCAGGCATTTTGGCATTTCCTTCTCCCCAGTCTTCCTCCAGACTCTGGCACCTTGATTTCCGAATGACATGCAAAATTTGCTTTCATCTGAAAAAAGTACTTTGGACCACTGAGCAACAGTCCAGTGCTGCTTCTCTGTAGCCCAGGTCAGGCGCTTCTGCCGCTGTTTCTGGTTCAAAAGTGGCTTGACCTGGGGAATGCGGCACCTGTAGCCCATTTCCTGCACACGCCTGTGCACGGTGGCTCTGGATGTTTCTACTCCAGACTCAGTCCACTGCTTCCGCAGGTCATCCAAGGTCTGGAATCGGTCCTTCTCCACAATCTTCCTCAGGGTCCGGTCACCTCTTGTCGTTGTGCAGCGTTTTTTGCCACACTTTTTCCTTCCCACAGACTTCCCACTGAGGTGCCTTGATACAGCACTCTGGGAACAGCCTATTTGTTCAGAAATTTCTTTCTGTGTCTTACCCTCTTGCTTGAGGGTGTCAATGATGGCCTTCTGGACAGCAGTCAGGTCGGCAGTCTTACCCATGATTGCAGTTTTGAGTAATGAAACAGGCTGGGAGTTTTTAAAAGCCTCAGGAATCTTTTGCAGGTGTTTAGAGTTAATTAGTTGATTCAGATGATTAGGTTAATAGCTCGTTTAGAGACCCTTTTCATGATATGCTAATTTTTTGATATAGGAATTTTGGGTTTTCATGAGCTGTATGCCAAAATCATCAGTATTAAAACAATAAAAGACCTGAAATATTTCAGTTGGTGTGCAATGAATCTAAAATATATGTAAGTTTAATTTTTATCATTACATTATGGAAAATAATGAACTTTATCACAATATGCTAATTTTTTGAGAAGGACCTGTAGTACGTAACAACTTTCATGTAATATTCGCCTTATTTTTTGCAAATTTGTGAACAGCTTGTAACGCAACTTAAACTAGATTAAAAAGTTCGCCGAGACAAACTTTAAGTTGGCTTGTGAAAGTTTGGCCCAGAAAGTTTGAAGAAGTTTAAAGTAGTTTAAAGTTTAATTTAGTTTAAAGTTTAAATTAGTTTAAAGTAGTTTGTCACAATAACCAGGTGAAGGAAATGAGGAAATTAAATAAAGTCAACCCAGAAGTCTCTACGATTTTCTGTTGCATAGATATGTGATTTGTTACTTGGTTGCTAGGGTCACAATATCTGGTTGCTAGGCAGTTACCAGAGTGATACATATCAAGGCTACTTTCCATTCTGAGTGAAATAAGACAAACAGGAAGTCTCTACGATTTTCTTGTGCAGAGATATGTGATTTATTACTTGGTTGCTAGGGTAACCCTGTCTGGTTGCTATGCAGTTACCAGGGTGATACTTGTCAAGCCTCCTTTCCATCCTGAGTGAATAAAGTCAACCCTCAAGTCTGTATAATTTTCTGGTGCAGAGATATGTGATTTGTTATTTGGTTGCTAGGGTAACCCTGTCTGGTTGCTATGCAGTTACCAGGGTGATACTTTTCAAGCCTCCTTTCCATCCTGAGTGAAATAAGTGAAACAGGAAGTCTCTACGATTTTCTGGTGCAAAGATATGTGATTTGTTTCTTGGTTGCTAGGCAGTTACCAAAGTGATACTCATAAGGCTCCTTGCTATCCTGAGTGAAATATGTCAACCCCTAAGTCTCTACGATGTTCTGGTTCAAAGATATGTGATTTGTTTCGTGGTTGCTAGGGTAGCCATATCTGGTTGCTATGCAGTTACCAGGGTGATACTCATAAGGCTCCTTGCAATCCTGAGTGAAATATGTCAACCCCTAAGTCTCTACAATGTTCTGGTTCAAAGATATGTGATTTGTTTCATGGTTGCTAGGGTAACCATATCTGGTTGCTATGCAGTTACCAGGGTGATACTTATCAAGCCTCCTTTCCATCCTGAGTGAAATAAGTGAAACAGGAAGTCTCTACGAATTTCTGGTGCAGAGATATGTGATTTGTTACTTGGTTGCTAGGGTAACCCCATCTGGTTGCTAGGCAGTTACCAAAGTGATACTCATAAGGCTCCTTGCAATCCTGAGTGAAATATGTCAACCCCTAAGTCTCTACGATGTTCTGGTTCAAAGATATGTGATTTGTTTCGTGGTTGCTAGGGTAACCATATCTGGTTGCTATGCAGTTACCAGGGTGATACTTATCAAGCCTCCTTTCCATCCTGAGTGAATAAAGTCAAACAGGAAGTCTCTATGATTTTCTGTTGCAGAGATATGTGATTTGTTACTTGGTTGCTAGGGTAACCCTGTCGGGTTGCTATGCAGTTACCAGGGTGATACTTGTCAAGCCTCCTTTCCATACTGAGTGAACAAAGTCAACCTGGAAGCTACTATACTGTGGCTATGAAGATTTTAGGTCATTACTTATTGGCTGCTTGATAAAATAAATCCTCTGAGGGAGAGAGAGAGGGAGAGACGCAGGGCTGACAGGCCCTTTTTTGTCTGTGTGTGTGAAAACGTCAGTTGGGATTTAAATTTCTGAACATTCCACAATGTTAAGTCAATGGGAGTTTTTCCGAGTTTTGATCGTCATTTTTAGGAAAACCGTAAGTCCGATCAGTTAGAAAAGATATAGCAACTAACTTCAGAACAGTCCAAAGGTCTAGTCTGAGTTTGGAGTTTGTAGAGTTAAAACTCTAGGCTGCATTAAAGTTAACAGTTTTCTAAGATACAATATCAGTAATATGAGCCCTTCCCGGACTTCCTAGGTTGCCTGTAGACTGATTTTCATGCTAAGGGAGCGGGTCACTTTTGCCGGGAAAATCCAAAGGATTTGACGTTTATGCGCACTTCCTAGAGCCTTGCCTCAGTGCTTCTGCTATTAAACACTAGGTAACGTTATCTTAAAGATGGAGTCCAGCAAACGTTTGGCTCCCAGCACAACACTCCACAAACTCAAAAGTAAAAAAATAAATAACAAATTTATCTACCGAATCCCGCCTGGCTAAGCGGGAACATGATCGTAGTCGAACAAAACTAGAGTGAACATCGGCAGGGCATTTGATTCCAGGTGGGACCATTTTTGGGGATCAAAACTGACCCTGAATTGGCGTTCTTATTGGACAGGTAAGCTTACATAATTGCAAAGCATGTGAAATATAGTGCCATAACGAGTGATCTGTGTAATTTTAATATTGATCTGTGTAACTTGATATTGCCTGCTAATACTGATGAACTGCAAGCAACCTTGCTTTGTGACTTTCAAATAGTTTAAACCAGTGATTCCCAACCCCCGGTCCCCGGACAGGTGCCGGTCCGTGGACCCGTTAGTACCGGGCCTTGAAATATTCCCAGAATATTTTTTTTTTTTATAATAATAATAATTGTCTTTTTCAAATGCTTTTTTTAAGTGATATGAGTCTTACATGTCATGTTATTTAATCCAAAACATAAACAATAAATAGATTAAAATGTGTTTCTTTGAGCGCCTTGCGATTGCTTAGCAACGCGTCGTATCTGAACGGACTGCAAAAAAAGCGCGGTGCACCTGAAGCGACAGAGAAGTATGTGGAGAGATGAGCGGGCCTCAGCAAACTTCAATGGCTAATTTCATTGTGGACAGTTCTGGTAAAAGGAAAGGCGATGACCAACTCGAAAATAGCGAGAGAGAGAGAGAGAGAAAAAAGTTTTTCAATCGTAAATACGACACCTCATACATTAGGTATGGATTTACGACAACAGGCGATTCCGTGGCGCCAAATCCGTTGTGTGTTATTTGTGG
The DNA here is from genome assembly GCA_032164185.1 of Moxostoma hubbsi. Taxonomy (NCBI): domain Eukaryota; kingdom Metazoa; phylum Chordata; class Actinopteri; order Cypriniformes; family Catostomidae; genus Moxostoma; species Moxostoma hubbsi. The sequence goes on along the minus strand of JAVLUX010000012.1, from coordinate 16,375,944 downwards.
TGAAAAACTCTGCAATGAAGCCGTCAAAACTTCAGCGGCACTTAAACACCAAACTCTCAAAGACAAAACGGAGGAGTTTTTCGAAAGAAAGAAACGTGAGTTGGACGCTCAGCGGCAAGTTTTGATATCCTCAACATCAGTAAATGTAGCTGCAACTAAGGCGTCATATCTGGTTGCTCACCAAATAGCTAAAGCTAAAAAAAAAACTTGCCACCATATTAATTTATTTCATTTTAAAACAAAAAATTTATTTAAAATAAAGTTTTCGAAATGGATGACTTGGACTGAATTATTAAGAAAAGCAGCCAATTAGTGTCCAACAGAGATGGGAACTCCTTCAATACTGTTAAAAAGCATCCCAGGGTGATACTTCGAGCAGTTGGTTGAGAAAATGTCAAGAGTACGTCAAATTCTAGGCAAAGGTTGGCCACTTTGAAGATGCTAATATGTAACACAGTTTTGATTGATTTTGGATTTTTTTTGTCACAACATAATTCCCATTGTTCCTCTATTATTCCATAGTATAATGACATTACTATTATTCTAAAATGTGAAAAACATTTTTTATAATAAACAATAAGTGACCCTAAACTTTTGATCAGTAGTGTATATATATATATATATATATATATATATGTATATATACCCCCTGGTCATTACTGATGTAAAAAACAGCACTATCACTATTTGAAAAAAGTCATTTTTGATCAAATCTAGACAGACCCCATTTCCAGCAGCCATCACTCCAACACTTGCCATTATATCAAACAGTTGAAAACTATTTGGTTCGTTAAAATTTAATTTAACTGTTTTACACAGTGATATGTTCCAAATCCAAACGATGCATCTTAAAATTGAGGCATTAAAATTGACAACTGGTCCCTGGAATTTTTTTTATGAATATGCTGGTCCCTGGCACAAAAAAGGTTGGGAACCCCTGGTTTAAACGATCTTTCCTTTAAGCTAAAAGTCAGGTTAATGTCAATGTTAATCTGTAATTATTCAGGCAAGTAAACTACAATAACACATGAAATGAATGCTAGACAATGTTCAAGATAATGCAAAAATCTCCATTCATAAGTGTAACTTAAGTGGGTTACACAGAAAATAGCGCATAGATACATCAAAATGACAGTTGAGATGGAATCACATCAAAACTGAATTGTGGCAACATATTTATAAAGTACAGACTATTTTATAAACAGCTACTATCATCATCCACCAAATTTAGCTAACAGTTATTGATAAAGCTGGCTAGCTAGCTAACGTTGACATAGGCTATCGTATAAATGCAGTCAATGCATTATGCAAAGAAAAGTGATTACTTCAAACTACAGTCTCGCATAGTCAGACCTATATCCACACTTTGTTTTAGCCCTGTTCCAGCACTGGAGATTCAAATATAATATGCAGTCTCAAATTATCTAGTAAAACAATGATAACTGTTTAATTTTAATTATGCTGCCTCATCTGTCAGCGTGATGCGGGTAAATCACGTTCAGTCTCTAGCCTATGGAGTGTGTGCACGCGATAAAGAGGAACAGGCAGCTGGCTACAGTCCTCTTAACGGCCACAGGTGTAATTAATACAATGGTTTCTGAATCTTACATACTGCACTTATATATATTTATTATATATATATATATATATATATATATATATATATATATATATATATATATATATATATATATATATATATATATATATATATATATAATTTATTTATTTATTTGTATTTTTTTATATATAAAATAACTAATAAATTTTATAAGATCACAAAATTGTTATGTTCAGTTTTAATTGAATACCTTTTTTTTTTTTTATTCAATTCAGCATAGGCATTTCTATCACAATCCCCCACATTTCCTTCATTTATTCTTAGAGATTCGCGAACACCCCAATTGGGACCCTGAAGTATGAGATCACAGTGATTTTAACACAACTTTATTATGTTCCTAGGCAAAATCATTGTTAAAAGCTTTTAGATGGTAATAAATGCAATACAGTAGGACCTTCGAACACCCACATACATATATGCATACATACCCACATGCACAAAGCTGTCCTTTGTGCCAGGAAAAAGAATAGAGAAGCACTCCCTCTCACTGTGCTCTGCTTGGCATTTGAGAAGCTGCCCGATGGCATTGAGTAACCACGTCACCAGACACAGTGCATCATTGACACAAACACTGCCAGCTGCCAATTAGGGCAGCTGTCTGCCGGACAGACAAGAGGCTCAGCCACTGAGATCAGATGATTAGTGAGAAGGCGGGAGTGAGTTTGATGAGAGAAGCTGTGTCAATGAGCGGCGAGCCATTAGAAAGTATGGGGGGGGGGCGCTAGTTATCATGACAGGGAAAGACACACGCATACACACACACTCTCTCTGACCCCTTCCATTGAACACAAACACCTCCCAGGCACACTTCTGAAACAAAACACAGAGCATGAGGATGGCTGGGTTAATACACACAAAAAAATGCAAACAAAGCATCTTTTAAACAACCCCCCACACCATCGTTGCTCCCTGGGGGTTTGCTGGCTTCCTCTTCCTCCATGTCATTCAAATGTCCTTTGTCTTCAAACAAGAAAGAGGGAAAGAGCTAAAGTAATACTATATTAGAGAAAGACGTAGAGAAATTATGATACAGAATATAAGAGGAATGAGAAAAAGAGAAGGAGAGGGCATGATAGAGATGGACAGAGTAAGAGAGAGAGAGAGAGAGAGAGAGAGAGAGATTCAGAGAGTACTGGATGAAACAAGTTCTTGCCAGTTCTTCCTCCACACACATTCCTGTGGGCTGCTTGGGGTGTGTGTGTGTGTGTGTGTGTGTGTGTTAGGCAAGAAATGAATGAACTAAGTGTGGGCCATGTGTCAGATGTGTTCACAAAAACAGCACAAAAATCTAAAAAACAATTTCCAATACTTGGTCTAATATGGCAACAAAACAGCTTCTCTCATAATAAGCCACTGAGGACGTTTACATGGGCAGTTATAATCGAGATTCCACAGCTTTTTAGAGTTATGCCGAGCTACAGTCTCCCTGTCCAAGTATACATGACAACTCATAATCGAATAGCTGAAGAAAAGGTGTCACCTGAGGGAGACATTTAAGTTTTCCAGTTGACATTTTACATTGTAGTAGCGTGTCGAAGTTAGATAACTAGCTTCCAGACTAAATACATGTTGCACAGCACCACTATTACACTGAGTATGCGCATAATGCCGAGCGCATTGTGGACTGATTGCCGTGTGTACATGCTGGACAGAACTGTAGAACAATCGCATTGAATCGGGTTGATCCAAGATGGCGGCGCGGTAGCACGCAGCTATGTTTTTGTATGTCATTGTATTTTTGTCACTTAGCCTGACTTTTATGGCACATGGACATCGGAGCAACCAGTGTTCATGTCTACCATTGCCAGACACTGTTAAAATATAACATTCATGCAACATCAACGACTACCATCCCGTCGCACTCACACCCATCATCATGAAGTGCTTCGAGAGGCTCGTGATGAGGCACATTAAAACCCAGCTGCCCCCTCACTAGACCCACTGCAGTTCGCGTATCTTCCAAACCGTTCAACAGACGACACCATTGCCACCACCCTCCATCTGGCCCTCACCCACCTAGATAAAAAGGATTCATACGTTCGAATGCTGTTCATAGACTTCAGCATAGCATTCAACACAATAATTCCTCAGAACCTGATTGGAAAGCTGAACCTGCTGGGCCTGGACACCTCCCTCTGCAACTGGATCCTGGACTTCTTGACTGGGGGACCTCAGTCAGTCCGGATCGGGAACAGTATCTCCACCACCACCACCACCACACTGAGCACTGGGGCCCCCCAGGGCTGTGTGCTCAGTCCACTGCTGTTCACTCTGCTGACTCACAACTGTGCAGCAATGCACAGCTCGAACCACATCATTAAGTTCGCCAATGACATGACCGTGGTGGGTCTCATCAGCAAGAACGACGAGTCAGCATACAGAGAGGAGGTGCAGCGACTAATGGACTGGTGTAGAGCCAACAACCTGTCTCTGAATGTGGAAAAAACAAAAGAGATGGTTGTTGACTTTAGGAGAGCACAGAGTGACCGCTCTCCACTGAACATCGACGGCTCCTCTGTGGAGATCGTCAAGAACCTCACCTGGTCCCTCAACACCAAGAAAGCCCAGCAGAGTCTCTACTTTCTTCGAAGGCTGAGGAAAGCACATCTCCCACCCCCCAACCTCACTACATTCTATAGAGGGACTATTGAGAGCATCCTAACCAGCTGCATCACTGCCTGATTTGGGACTTGCACCGTTTCAGACCGCAAAGCCCTGCAGAGGATAGTGAGGACAGCTGAGAAGATCATCGGGTCTCTCTTCCCTCCATCAAAGACATTTACAAAAACACTGCATCCGCAAAGCAACCAGCATTGTGGATGACCCCACACACCCCTCACACAAACTCTTAACCCTCCTTCCATCTGGCAAGAGGTACCGAAGCATTCGGGCCCTCCAGCCCAGACTGTGTAACAGCTTCTTCCCCCAAGCCATCAGACTCCTCAATACTCAGAGACTGGTTTGATACACACACACACACACACGTCCTGAGTTGCACTTTAATTATTGTCACTTTATACCTGGTTGCTACCTCAATAACTGATTTGTGCATAGAACACTACCTCATACTATGTTATGTGGGGATGTTAAGAAACAGATCGATTATCTGGAGTCAAGGAGAAGGAATTAGCTGCTATCCGCTAGCGACCAAGGTGGATTTGGAGCGTGTCTGGGAGAAGTTGGTAGATTTGGAGAACAGTGCCTGGTGGAATAACATCTGAATGGTCGCAATTCCTGAAGCAGAAGGTGGTCAGGGTATGGTGAAATTCCTGGAAGGGCTCTTTCCAAGTCTGCTTGATATAACAGGCCATAAGCTGGAAATGGAGCGAGATAACAGGGTTCTGCCATGGAGATCCACTGAGGGAGACAGGCCCGGATCAATTCTAGACAATTTTATTTTAGATCATCTGATAAAGATCTGGTGTTATGCGAGGAGTAAAGGAAGGAATATTTGGAAGAACCGTAGCATTTTCTTGTTCCCAGACATTGGGAATTCAACAAGAGAGAAAAGTGATCGATTCAAGGAATGCAAGAATTATTCTTGGCCAAATTGAGAATAGATACTAAGGATGGCCTTAAAATATTCACATGGCTCCAGCAAGCGATCTCCTTCATAAAATCAAGGAGTAAGTACATCCACTTGACTGTTTGAGGAAACTGAGTGCATTTTATGGTTTCGCCTAGTGGCTGGAGTTTGTTTTGTGGAGTAACACTCCTTTGGGACTGTTATGTGGATGAATCTGTACGTTCTTTGTGCTTATGCCTCCTACAGGCTGGAATTGGTATTGTGGAGTTTTTCTTGCAAGACATTGGACTGATTAGGTCATTTGTTGCACTTATGTAGCAGCTGAATGGGCCGGTTCACTGAACATTCATTTGACTGAGCATCTTTTTTTTGTTGTGCTGAATCCGCCTAGCAGCTGGAGTTTGTTTTATAGATTATCTTTTGTTGTGTAACTCTGTCTCACAAAATTTGTACTTGATTTGAGCAATCCGATGGCACAGTTGTCACGGGAACACTCGTAGGCGTACATGGACTGTTTGAGTTTAGAGGAATGGATGCCGGTTGGCACTGTCCTCCACAAAGTCTTATTTTGGCTAATATTTACGCACCTAAAGTTGATGATCAGGGCTTTTTTGAAGGGATGTTGCAAGCCACTGGCACCCCTCATGATATAATATTGGGAGGACACTTTAATCTTTTGATGGACTTTAGAGTCCTTGATAATAGTGAAGCAAAAGTGTGCAAGCCCCCTAGTGCAACACTGACGCTTCACAGGATGTGTTAAAATCATGGTCTTACAGATAATTGGAGACTTTTGAACCCATCTGGTAGGAACTATACATTTTTTTCATCAGTCCATAAGACTTTCTCTAAAATAGATTTTGTATATATATATATATATATATATATATATATATATCCAAGTCCCTCATTTCATATGTTGTTGATTGCTCAATTGGAAAAAAAAATTTGTCTCGTATCACGCCCTGGAGAGTTTAGAGGTGTTGCCAAATATGGAGAAAAGGAAATCATATAGTTGGCACTTTAATGTATCCCTTTTCCAAAATCCTGAATTCCAGCAAATGTTAAAGGCTGAAATCAATGTTTATATGGAGATCAACTGGTCCTCAGTATCCTCTGTGAGAGGCACTTAAGGTGGTTCTTAGGGGCCGGATCTTACAGTATGCCTCATTCACCAAAAAATTCAAAGCACGAGAACTTGTGGAGTTGGAAGGGAATATTTAAAGTGCAGAGGCAGAGCTGAGGCACCGAATGTTATCTGATGGCCTCAGGGAACTGACCCGCTTGAAATACAGATATAATACTGTGGCAGCTAATCAAGCCACTGAGAGGGATAAAGGCTGACCAGAGACCGCAGTACGACCCGGCCCCACCCTCCGCCCTGCCACAAATACTATTTTGTTGGGGAAGGTGGAGTTCTGGCTATTCAGGGCAAGAGTGTCATACTTCGAGTCGGTGGACAAGGCAGGAAAACTTCTGGCTAGATATATAAAACAGAGTGTCTTTTTGTACCATTCCCTCAGTGAAATCTGCTGGTGGTGAAACATTTACCTCAGCCATTGATATTAATAATGCTTTTAAAGAATTCTATCTTGATCTCTATAGTTTCACATCTTCGTTTACTGAAGATGATATTAGAAACTTTGTGGAACCATTAGAACTTCCTAAGCTGAAGTCTGAGCAAACAAATTGTCGATTCTGAGATAAACTGGGGAGGAGATTGGCGAGGTAATTAAGGTCTTGCCAACAGGCAAGGCTCTGGGGACAGATGGTTTAGCCGCAGAGTTTTTTTAATATCTTATGCTACAGAATTGACTCCACTTTTTCTAGAAGTTTACATGGAATCATTAAAGAATGGAAAACATCTGCCAACCATGAAGAAAGCCCAGATCAGTCTGATTCTTAAAAAGGACAAAGATCCAAGTGAGTGAATAACCGGTTATGACATCTCTTATACATATAGATTTATTCTGGGCTGTAGCTTTTCTGATAACATAACGGGTTTCATCAATATCATGTAGTTAGTGGCGAATGATCAGACTCCGGTCGTTGCCATCTCACTTGATGCTGAAAAGGCTTTTGATATGGTAGAATGGAATAATCTTTTAAATATTTTGGAAATGTACGGGTTCAGGAATACTTTTATTGTTTGGATTAAGATAGAACCGGTAGTAGCGGTACAAACAAATTGATTCATTTCAGACTATTTTTCTCTGGATTGGGGCACCAAGCAGGGTTGCCCTCTTTCCCCGTTATTGTTCTGTCTTGCCCTGGAACCATTTACAATAAGGAGGAGGATTTTCTAGGGGTGGTGATTTTGCTTTAATCAGATGATATTTTTATTATTCATCTCCAAACCTTCTAGATCTAGGCCTCGCCTCCACAGAATTATTAATTCCTTTAAGTTCTCGGGATACAGAGTTAATTGGTAAAAATCAGAAGTTTTGTATCGGACACTATACTGCCCTGTAATGGCATTTAATCCTGGCTCCTTCAAGTGGCCCAAACAGGGCATTAAGTATTTGAGTATTTTATTCCCAGCAAATTTGTGTGATTTAGATATAGTTAATTTTGACCCTTTAATAAAAAGGTTTTCAAGTGATGTGGGTAGGTGAGCTTCAATACATTCATCTATGATTGGGAAGGTTAATGTTATTAAAATGAATTGTATTCCAAAATTCAACTACCTGCTACAGTCTCTCCCTACTGATGTCCCCCTCTCTTATTTCAAGCAATTTGATAGCATAGCGAAGTCCTTAATTTGGAATGGTAAATGTCCCAGATTACATTTCAGTAAATTGCATAGGCCGATTGACAAAGGTGGGCTAGACCTACCCAAGAATTTGTTTTATTATGTATTCGGTCTCAGACATTTGGCTCATTGGTCGCTTCCACCTGAGAGAGCCCCTCCCTGGTTCTGTATTGAAAAGGAAGTTCTTGCCCCTATTTTGCCATCACAAAGCATTCCTATCAAACTATTCCGAGAAGTTAAGTTATCTCGCATGTTTAATTCATACATTTATTTAAATGTTGCCTCGAGCATATGGCTGAAAACAAAATTGTGTATTAATAAAAGTCCCCTTTCTGCTGGTCAGAGTGGATTGTGAGGGAGGTTAATACACTCCCTATTGACCTACAGTATATGAGAGTGGAGTGTAGTGTTTCTTTGAAAATTTGGTTCAACATTTTGGGATTCCCAGGTCTCAGTTCTTTAGGTATTTACAGCTGCGCCACCTGCTCTGTACTATTTTTGGGAGTAGCTTACACCCCTCTAAAGCAGCAGATGGTGGTGATTACTGCTTTTGGAAAGGTCACGAGGCATCAGTGTTTACTCTCTGGTACTTCAGAGTCTGAAGGATGGAGCTTTAACTTTTATCAAGAGATTATGGGAGAATGATTTAAACTTAGTATTGGAGGGGGGATTGCGGGCTAGGATTCTAAAAAACGTCAAGTCTGTATATAGGAATGCAAGGGTCCGCCTTATGCAATTCAAGATTTTACATAGATTATATTGGACACCCTCTAGATTGTATACGCTTGGTCTTAAAGACACCCATCTGCTGGCGATGCCAATCAGAAGATGGAGACACAACTCATGTTTTTTGGTGGTGTGTTAAGATCTAAGAATTTTGGTTGAAGGTTCAGAGTTTTATGTGTGACGTATTGGGCACTAAAATAATTTTTTTGCCCCAGACTCTGTATTTTAATCAATGGGGTGGTCATCAATATGGGGGATAAACACATAACTTGGGTTTTGCAGCATGCAAACAGATAGATAGAGATGATGCGTGGCATGAATTTAACACTTCCTCAGCTGACATCCTTCCTTCAAATATTCCATTACACATTTTGTCATTTTGTCAGACAGATGAAGACTGCAGCTCGACTACACAAAAACCTGATGTAGCTTGATTATAACTGCGCAAGTAAACAGACTGACAGAGTGAACAGTGTGTCTCAAAATGGAAGGAAGCCTCTCCTTTGACTCATAGATCAGGGTAGTGCTTAGAACATTAGTTTGTCAATACTCCGGAATTCAAACCATTTTCAAATTCTAAAGTGTTTTATTGACTGCAACAGACCTCAGAACACTTGGCATCACCTGACAACCACCATGCTGTCTTATCTTGCAATTCCTATTGATCATACATTGTATTCCTGATCGTCTTTAATAGGACTGGGTAAAAATATAGATTTCCTGATGCATTGCGATCTTCATTTAAATGATCCCGATATCGATTCTTAAATCCCAAGATCAATAAAATCACACATGAGACCAAATTTTGAATACAAGATAAAGATGGCTTCCGATGCTTGATATACTTTAAACACATTTGCACAGTGCAATTGAAGCCTGCTTTTCATGCGAGTGTGGCGTGAGACATCACAGAAGCTTGCACAAGTGGTGCGTTTTGCTCTATCCTAAGGTATTTCTGGAGCTTGTGCTTTAACCAGGCTTTCCTCGCTATAAGCGCTCCAAAGATGGGATAGTGCAAAGTTGATCTCATGATATTGTGGTGGCTTCCCTTGATGATCATAAGGCTTACCTTGATATCATGGCACAGACTTCAAAGACTCATTTTAATTCTGAAAAATACTAGTTTAAAGTGCCATCGAAGAAGTTAAACAACTCAAACAGCTGGACAGCCCTGACATTCCATTCAGCAGTGAGTGCCAAACAGTGGTGTGGGAGTGGTGGTGGTGTAGTGGGCTAAAGCGCTGAGCTAGTAATCAGAAGGTTGCTGGTTTGATCCCCACAGCCACCACCATTGTGTCCTTGAGCAAGACACTTAACTCCAGGTTGCTCCGGGGGGGACTGTCCATGTAATAAGTGCACTGTAAGTCGCTTTGGATAAAAGCGTCTGCTAAATGCAAACATTTTCACTAGCACATTCTCAACTCGGTAATATAATCTAAAAATAGAATAACTAGTCATATAGAAATAAGGTGTATAATTTAGTTTGAATTCACATAGAATCTTAAAGTATAAATTCAGTGTTGCATTTTACAGATGCTTAGATTATGCAAATTGTACAAATTATGCATGTTAACAATAAACTTGTAACAAAATACACAGCATACTAAATAATGTGTGCAATTTTATCATATAATACATTAAGACATTATATTTATTAATGAAATACATGGAATGTGTAATTGTTTTTTAATGTGACCAAAATTATGATAAACTAATGGTGAAATAAAATTTGAAAAATGCATAATTTCATAACACACCAAGTTATAAGGACTCCTGTATAATTTACACCATTAGCAGAAAGATAAATTAAATTTATCCAAGTATTTAACATGCGCCAACAAAATAGACATTGTAACTGAAATATACTCACATGAATCAAATCCAAATTGAATCTAAAGCTTGTGAATTGGAATCGAATTGAAAAATCTGTATCAATACCCAACCCTAGTCAATAAATAATAAAAATAACGTTCTAAAAACCACAGTGATCCTAGGTTTCGTTACTTGAAGATGTAGAACTGGAATGATCCTAGGAAACCCCAGATCTTGTTTCATGACAAACCTTAACCTCACACAAACACTGCTAAATGTCACAATTCAGACATGCACAGAAAGACAGAGTATAAATGAGAAGTGATACCAGAGTGTGTATCATGACAAAAGGATTACTGTTGTTATCATCATGACAAGCTATACACATTCACGCATAAAGAGGCTTGCAGTTAAAATCTGACAGCTAAAAATAAAATGTTCTTGTGTCTTTTATTTTGTGACAGAAACTCGCAAACGATAAAAGTCTACTTCTGAAAAAACAATTGCATTAAAAAAAACACTTAAAAGGTGTAGCGTAATAAGACAAAGGTTTCCTGAGCACTCTCCCATGTGCCATTGGTCAACTAAATAACGGTTTCCTGTGAATAAATTAGATAAACAGCAAAACCTTTTACTCACTGCAAAATTTGGCACACTATTCTTATATTGGACAATTTACATAAAACACTTTATAAACGTCCTGAAAATATCTAAGGAGATCAGGAGTCCAGAAAAATCTCAACAGCAACTGTAGTGCACCATAAAACTTCAACTCTACTAGATTTGTGCACGGTACAAGACAAACTTAACCACAGGTAGAATACAAAGACATAATCTCCAGTTTCTGTAAATAGGTATGCCATTTATGTAGCGGTGCCAAAATGTAATGCAGTTTAAGAATTCTCCAGTTGCAAAAATAATATAGAGTAATGTTTTAGTTTTAGTTAGTGAAAAAAACACTAGCCAAATATGCTTGTAAGGCTGAGCCTCACAGAATGTAATTTGTCATAAATAATTGGTCTGAGAAGTATTAATATTATTTCAGTGCTCTGAAAATTGCCCAGAATAAACTAATTCAGTTCACAGAGCAAACTGAATCCAAGGCTTTCATACCAAACAGCTCAGTTCAGATCTGTGCAGCATTTTCATCACTGTCACAAAGCTGGAAACCAACCTTCTGAAATAGCACAAAATTAAAAGATGGTGGAGCATCTAGGTTCAAGAAAACATGTAAAACCACTGTGACTCTTACCTGTACCCATAATGCAGCAGAGCAGGAATGAATGCCAGGAATAACATGGAAAAGAGAGAGAGAGAAAGTGTGAGTATGTACAGTATACTTTCACAGTCAGGTTTATAATCTTTGTGCAGTGCGACACAAAAATATATCCAGCACTGATGTAACATATGTGTTTTCTGCTCAATAATTTAAGACACAAATTATACATTCTACTTTTAAAACCTTAGCGAATAAACCACAACATTCCAGTATCAACAATTTGTAGAACAAAACATGTTTTTAATCACTTGAGCTTTTTTTGTTTTTTCTGTAAGTCCAGTTTTTGTCAATTAAGCATATGTAACTACATTCAAAGCACTTTGGGGGGTTTGATTTTTTTTTTTTTTTTTTTTTTTTTTTTTAAACTGACAAATCTAAACCCTATTTTGGTTGAAGAAACCAATTTTTTTTTTAATACAAGTAATTGGAGCAACATGCTTATTCTACAAACATACACATATCACATACAAGCACATTCACATATAGGCCTAGATAAATACTTCTTGCACAGCAAACACAAACAGAGATGGAAAGGATGGTCGTGTCCACACATCCACGAGAGATATTTGCATTCCTACAACAGAAACCAGATTACACCTTTGCAAAGGTGTTGCACATATCTGTCCTCCAGGCCATTAGGGGCCACTAACACAATAAAAAAAAAACATCAGCACACAAAAGAATGTTTGCAATTTAATTCTGCATGTAAACGCCTTTACTGGTGCATTCTGGCAGCTTATTCAATGTGAATGTCCGTTTAGTCCAACCTAGTCTCATAGAATGAACATTGGTATTCCAAAAAATGTGCAAACACACTGTCACATGCTGAATTCTGTTTCGTAGCAGTTTGCAGGTGAAATTAATACTAGAGGTGCTACAGCAAATGTGCATTTTATTATGCTTTGTTCACCTTTCGTTTGCTTTTAGGACACTATTGGTTAAGGTTGACGTTAAAGTTTTAGGTTGGGTATGTACGTTTTACTAATTAAAACCTTCATTGAATATTTATTTTATAAAAACCTCACCTGATTACGAAATAATTTCAGTCGCTTTTGGTGCCCCCTGCTGGATATTTCACTGGGAAACTGCAGCAAAACGTGTAATAAGGCACGTCATTTCGTTTTGCAAAAACGCTGCCATGGTCATTTAATGTTCAAGGTAGAGGTTGACCTACAGTGGATTTTGCAGATACAAATAACTAAGGTGGTGGGAATGGATGATTTATAGAAGGTCAAAAATATGTATTATTCTTTCCTTACTATGATGGGCACAGACAAAGAGTCCTAAATGAATAAAATACCAGATGCAGTTTATTGTTCAACCAAAATCCCCAAAATATCCAGACAAAATTTGGTGCATAATGCTGGACTTTTACATATAAACAAGCCTGAAACACACCTGGGACTCTTATTTTGAAATGACGAAAAAACTAATCGCCATAGATTGTAGCCAAAAACTACAGTTCCAAAAGAAACTATAAGCACTGATTAATTGGTCAAACTGATAGGGTACAATGGGGTTAAAGTCTCCGTGGGGTAAAAGGCTCCATTGATTTTATTTTCTCCCAAAACACTAAATAGCAACAAACACTACTACAGCACTTTCCTAAGCACCCGTTTGTCACTATACATTGGAAAAAATGTTCCTGTTCCATGAGATCATTGTGAATCATTGTCAGTGTTTAAAGGTTTATTGTTAGGCAAATGTATAAAAATGTTATTATTGTTTACAATGTTGCAAATTTATGTAGCTAATAAAAATCCCTCAAAATAACAAATTTCTTTTGAGACAAAATATTTATTTACTTAATATATATAATATAATATTTAATATATATTTATCTCAATTTTACTCAGTTTTGTTTATGGTCATTAAATAAAAATAAATAAATTCAACAATTGTCTAATAAGTGAAATGATAGCATTTGGGGTAAAAAGCCTCCCTGTTGCAGGGGCAAATGGCCCCTATTATTGTGGGTTGGAACAGATTTGTCATGAAAAACATTCAAAGTGGGCTCACATTGACTAATCGGTCTCAAAATGATTTGCATTAGTTGACAAATCGTGCCCTATAGCTATTGCCCCTGTATCTACACACACAATATCACTTTAAAACCCCTAGGTGCCTTTTACCCCATGTGAGGGATAAAAGGCTCCCTCACCGCTTTATTTTATTTTCCAATCTGAATTGTGATTGAAACAACCTTATGTTCTCACAAATTATGTTGCTCCATCAATTTTCAATACAAATAAATCTTTTTTTTTTTTTTTACCTTGAAAAGTGGGTTGCCTGCCTTTATCCCCATTGCACCCTATATATCTGTCTACCTAGTGCATGGGACCAGGCTTGCTTGGTCATGGTTGTGGTTTGGACACACCAATCTTGATTTACTTTCATGGTTTGGATTTGTGCAGAATTTATTTATCATTACAGTATATTGTTATGCATGTAAATGCACTCATTCTTTACCTCACATGTGTGCCCTGAAAAACAGTACATAGTGGCTCTTAAAATGTCTATAGTCTACAGTTCATAATGCAAAGAGAAAGTGTGCAACACTGCACAATAACACTGCAGACTTACAAAACAATCGAGACAGGGGGTGAAGAGGGTGAAAAGAGAAGTAGAAAAGCTGAAGATTTGAGGGAGAAAGATGCAGAGAGAAGAGAGATCAGAGAAGAGAGCGTTTGGTAGTTTCAAAGCTATGTAAAGGTGGAGATGAGAGAGATGAAGCAGATCATTCGGCTTGTGAGTTACATAAACTCAGACTTTGTGCATGCACGCACAAGTGTTTTATTTGCTAGTCCAAGAGTGATGCATCAGTGCACAAGAGTTGGGACTGCAAACAGTTAGAGTAGAAGGCCGAGTGGGTGCGTAGCAGTGGACCTGTGTCTGAGACACATGCAGTGTAATCTTCTTACTGTCTGTGGGTGCAAGCTCACTGCCATTATATAACTGCTAATCCAAACACACAAAACAGCAACGGTCAAGCCATGCCACTCTCTGACCTCTAACACACTTACACACGGTGCAGGTCACAGATGTACACACGTGGAATCAAAAGGAGAGGGATCTCAATCTCCTTAGCATCGGTCTCTGTTTGTCCTGAGCTTCTGTCTCCACATCATTAGTTGAACATTACACAACTTGTTGAATGATACGAATATTCCTTATGGAAATTAAAATCTTTAAGGGGTCATGACAATAATTTTTTTGTTATTTTAATATTTTCCTTAAGGTCCATTTTTGTTTTTTAAATAAAAACAGTCAGTCATATATTTGCAAAACATTCTGACCCTCTGTCATAAATCCTCTGTTTTGGTGCTGCTTCTCCTTTACGACTTGACAGTTAACGACCACTGTTATGATTGGCTCTTGACTTTACTGGGTGGGGCTATGGATGTAATAAGGTAAAGTAGGCTTTGATGTGTTCAGATGGATTCAGATGGAAATGTCTACCACATTGTGACGTCACAATGTAGAAGTAGAGAACGAGTCGATTTGGCAGCCTGGTTTCAACAAATGCTCTTTTTGCAGTGAGGAGTAAGTTTTGGGTTATGAAATGTACAATGACCACTTATATGTCAAAAGATCAAAGAATAATTTTATTCGTCATGTCATTTGACCACTTTATATTCTGGGTTCAATACAAATTAAGCTCAATCAACAGCATTTGTGGCATAAGATTGATTCCCAGAAAAAATATTTTGACAACTTCCATTATAAGTACCTCAGGCCTTGTCCACACTAACACATTTTCGTTTGAAAATGCATTTTTTTCCCTCTCTGTTTTGGACTTACGTCCACACTGGGACAGCGTTTTCATCAACGAAAACAGAGCTTTTTGAAAACGCCATCACATTGCGTACCTTCAAAGGCGAAGGGAAGTTTACTGGGTATTGGTGTCCTGCGAAGGACAATTGTGTTTCAGACCATACATGCAACGTGGATTTTCCGCATGCGCAGTAACATGATTTAAGTATTTTTATACGTTTCAGTGTGAACAAGCAACTTTTGAAAATGCTTGAAAACGCTAGTGTGGACGGAGAGCACTTTGAAATGAAAACACTGTTTTCAAATGTATCCGGATTAATGTAGACTCGAGTTTAGCTTTTTTTTTTTTAAGAAAAGTTGGGACAAACCAAATAATTTTTTGTGGTAATCAACATTATACCACAAATGGTGTTTGATTGAGCTTAGCTTGTATTGAACCCTGATATTCCTTTAAATTAGTTTTTTCCACGTTTTTCCCAAAAGAGTTCATATACTAAAGACAAAAGTACATATAATAATTCTCTGAAGGACGCTGATAGCAGAAAAATGTGCCAATAAAGCACATCAACAAAAGTAACATACAGAGGTTGCAAAAGTGTTTGGAGGAGCAGACTAACTTAGAATTTAAGGAATATTACAGGTTGAAACCAGTTAAACTCAATCAACAGTATTTTGCGGCATAATGTTGATTCCATTAACAATAATTTCGAATTTTATATAAAAAAAAGGCACTTACAATGGACGTGAATGGAGCTAATCTGTAAATGTTAAAATACTTGCGGTTTCAAAAGTAAACCCACAAGACGCAAAAACATGTTAAAATTATTTTAACGTGATACAATCACTTACTAAACTTTTGTGTATATTTTAAGATATATCCAATTTTACAACTTTGTTGTCAGGAGTAACAGCATAATCCCTTAACCTCGAAAACAACCGTAAAAACAACTCAAATAATAAACAACTTTTTTTACATAGAATTTATGTAAATAATAAAGTGCTTTTAAAAAACTATAAGCTACAAATTTCGGTCTTTAATCCCACCAAAATTGGCCCCATTCACCTCCATAGTAAGTACCTCACTGTAACCTCGATTCTTGCTTGCTTTATTTTTTAAAAATAAATAAATAAATAAAAAGGAGGGATGAGTCCAAATAATTTTTGTGGTAATCAACATTGTCACAAATATGGTCAAATAAGCTTAACTTGTTTTAAACAAAGAATATTAAAAAGAATAATATACAAAAAAATTGTACATTAACAATTTACAATTGTTTCCAAGTTTCCCCATGGCAGCAGTGCTTTAACCTTAATTGTGAAATGGCAACCAACTGAGGCTACTTTAACCTACAGTAGGTAACATCCATTACTAAAACTACACTCATAAAAAGCCAGTTCCACGTTTTGCATGTTTGAGAAGAGAGATCCACTTTTTAAATATTGAAATGTCAGTGCTTCAAGTTAAAAGCAGTTCTTAATGTATATAGGGTCAATATGTTTTGTAATATATTGTAGTACATCTTATAATTTTAATATGCCTCTCTTTCCAATCTATGGCATGTCTGGAATTATACTTGTTTTTTTCAGAATTTATGAGTGTTTTTATGGCTGAAATGCTATGACCATTTATTTACACATGGCTTAAAATGTTCAAAGATACAACTAAATGAAATTCCACCCTCAATAAAGACAAGCAAGGAATTTACATTCTGAGCTGTACCGGAGTAAAATTGACTGTTGATCAGTACCACCTATTGTAAAGGTGTGAATGTGCTATGGGTTAGAATTCACATCCCTTTTGGTGTGAAGGGGCCATTTGTCGAAAATTTGCAATTTCGCATTGCATTCGGCATGAAAGGGCCTTGATGGAGATGATTTGGCCTAAGTTTAAATAAATGGGTTCCACATTGATCTTCCTTTAAGTAGCACTATTGTCCTGAGTGTTTTGATAGAACTTAATTCTGTAACATGTTCAGCCACTGGCTGAAGTGTAATTGTTTCTGTGAGGGTCTACCTGAAAAAGTTATGATGGAATATGAGGTCAACTTGAGATCCACATGGCTTGACAGGTGGTTTAGAATGAATCCTCAAACATACTAAAATGAAAAAGCTATGTTTTTTTCTGGAACAGGAATACAAGAGTGCTAAGTTTTGTTCTTTGAAAAGATGACCAATCGGTAATGTTGCCAGGCCCTTCTGCAAGAAATGGAAAATCCAAGAGCATATTGAGAATCTCACTGGATCTACTCTATGTGCGAGTGGTGTCAAGTACTGATGGTTACAAAAAAATTGGTCACACAATGAATGTGCAGTTGATGTTCACAGTTGTTATTGTTCTTGTTTCGTTGGTTTACCATTGTATTTTTATTATATATTTTTTATATTTTATTTCCAATTGGCCAATTGAAATTTCAGCCAAACAGCTAAGGTTTTCCCTTCAGTGCATCTGCCATTCAGTTATTTCCATGACTGCATGCATTTCATTCAGTTCGTACACTTAAGTGAGCATAAAACGTTGATAATCCTTTGCTAACACCTATTTGCGTAAAGGAGGGTTTTCTGTGCTCACGAGACCACTCAGGAACAAGCATCATTAAAGACTGAATCCCAAGAACAAGCGTGAACTGAACTGAACTGCCCTCAAGTGTTCTCAGCTTGTCTGAGCTGCTGGTAATAAGACGGTCTCCATCCCTCTCACTGAGAGCACTAAAAACTCTATTCCTGTTAAATAGAAGCAAGATGACAAACCTATCATTTTGAAACATATCTATGCTCATTTTTATTTCAACAAACTGAGGCAATAATTGTGGAATGGGGCAATCTTGACTGTAATAAAGGCTAAAGTGTTTGTATATTTGGTCTGGATTAGAATTTGTGGAGAAATCTACTGCTTTACAATGGGGGGGGTGTTCCCCCACAGATTTTGCATCCAAGTGTATTTTTAATGCAACTTCCAAATAAAATTATTTGTATCTTTGATAATTTAGCTTCATTTTGTTTTTGCGTTTGTGTAAGATATGACCCATTCACAAAAT
This sequence comes from Moxostoma hubbsi, assembly GCA_032164185.1. NCBI lineage: Eukaryota > Metazoa > Chordata > Actinopteri > Cypriniformes > Catostomidae > Moxostoma > Moxostoma hubbsi. Next base: position 16,357,419 of record JAVLUX010000012.1, on the reverse strand, counting down.
AAGTGAGTCACACTTTCTGCAGATTTACATAAAGAAATAGTTCACCCAAAATTGAAAATGCTTTCATCATTTACTCACCCCATGCCAACACAGATGCATATTTCTTTCTTCAACTGAACACAAATGAAGATTTCTAGAAGAATATTTCAGCTATGTAGATCCATTAAATGCAAGTGAATGATTTCTTGGACTTTGAAGCTCCAAAATGCACAAAAGGCAGAATTCATAAGACTTCAGTTGTTAAATCCATGTCTTCAGAAGCAATATGATAGGTGTGGGTGAGAAACAGATATTCTAGCCCTTTTTTACTATAAATTCTAGGGGAGCACCGATCGATCGGCCACCGATCTAAATTGGCCGATCTTCATCTTAAGTCTGTGATTGGTGGATATTTAATATAGAATATAGAATCAAATTGAAATTGGAGATCAAGAGCTTGTGAATCAGAATCGAATCTGGAAATCTGTATCAATACCCAGTTCTAAGCAATACTTTGAATACCATGAATAAAATATCCCTACTACCCAAGAGATTTCACTGAAATAGATGTCATGAGACTCTGTGACAGTCCTAGGCTCTAGAAAAAAGTTTTTCTGCCTGAGGGTCACTTTGCGTGTTACATTTTCTGTCATAGGGTTGTTTACTTGTCTTTGGAAGGAGGTGTTTTAGAACGGAGGGTGTGTGGATGAAGTTTAGGCCTATAAGTCATTCAGAAGTTAGCAAACTGACTGAAATCCCAAATAGCACCTTTAACATGCATAACAAAATAAATTCAAATTTGCAGGCTTCTTGTTATTGCAGCTTTATAACAGCAATATACGATTTGAAACAAAAGGCTATATAATACAGTAATTTGCATCTTCCCAAACACACTGTAACCAGAGACAAAACCACTAGTGAATTCTCATTAATTATTTTCCTCCGATGGTCAGATATAGAGGACTTCATCCAACTATAATGTGATGAGGTTTCCCAAAGATTAACAGATGAAAATGCAATTTAGTTCATAAGCAGGCTGGTATTAAGAAAAGTTTAATTAGCAGATGTACTCTACCGCACGTGTTTTAACCAGAGCATACTGTATGAGCGGCAGGAATATAGTCCGCTTTCCTGCATCTGGGAGGTCTGTCTTAGAAAGAAAAAAAAAAAGTTAGACCGTCTGCTATTTCTTCTGTCCCATTAGATTTCTGGCTCACCCTGCTGTCTGATCACACATTTGGCCAGTTTAAATGTTATAATAAATACAGTGTTCACAAAGAAGTTTGCAAATACTGTTGGAGATAGCACCAAAACTCTAGCACTTGACCACAGTTCAAGAGCAATACAAGCAGAGGTATGTTTTCCCTGGAGCCACTCTTGTTGCCCAGTTCGGCCTCCTTCTCTGGGATTAACGCCATCACAGTAATTAGGAGAGATAGTGTAAGGACAATAACTTTTTATGAAAAGTGCAATGGGGACTTCTCGCCCACTCATCTTTAGAGATAACAGTACAAACAAAACAAGAAAGAAGCAAACAGACAAACAAAAAAAGCATAACACAGTGTCGTTACTCAACGCAATATAAAAGCCATCTCCTCCATGTCATTTTTAGATCTTAACCAATCACAAACGTGACAAGCGAAAGGAAATTTTTTTGCTAGCTTGATTTCTATTTCTGATGCTTTGTGGTGGCCTGGGTAGCCCCGAACACAGTGAAATCTAATAAGTCTACAGTCCTGGTCTACATAATACATTTAACATCAAGGTCATTATTTTAAAAACTCTAGTGTTAAGCGCAGCACTATTCCATAAGTTATAAGTGCAAAGTCAGTGGGCATGGGCAAGAATTTTTGGTATTTTCATGCAATCATGCACTAACTGTAGGCGTAATCCGTGCAACGTGCAAATGGGCTGGACAAAGTGCCATTTATTTTGGTGGTTTTCTCTGGTTATTCTACCGCCTGCATCCTATATATAGTTAATTCCCTCAAGCATCAGCGTTAAAAAAAAAACGACAACACATTTGTAAGTTTGAAGAGGACAGTAAATGTAAACTGTATGCAAATTACGTTCTTTTTTGCATTAACTGCATCCTTGATGATCGTCTGGCATAATTTTATGACTCCTTTTATACGCATGGAAAATGTGATTCTTGTCAGGATTTGGATGTACATTTCATTAAATTACAGAGAATGTAAGTAGGCCTATTATTAATCATTTTTATCAACTGACACACAAATCATGGCTAGTATTAATAGTGTTTATATCGGCAAGCACAATCAGTCAATTTTGAGTTTGACATAATAAGAATTGAAAAATAAACCATGAACTATTTATAGATTAACACAAATCTTATGCATTTTTGTTTCATAGAAGACATTTAATCTCTGATCGTAACAGACGTAATATGATATTCCAATATATTTTCAGAGTTTGGACATGACCTTTATTACCACCTGCTGGTGGAATCTCCAAACTGCAAATTGAGGAACTGAGTTTAAACGAGTTAAGACATAGTTTTCAAACTTCTTAGCGCTATGACCTATTTATCAGGAAAATAGCAAATTGTGCTTTGCATCCCTTTATTACCATACAGTATAATACACCCATAGTTTGCATGCATACAACCATAATTATGCAAACACTCCCACCCAAGCCCACTTGTGCTTTGCGCAAGCACAAAAATTGGATTAGACGTTGCGGCCGGTCATTACGCATAGCGCTCGCAAAAATAGTGCCCCAAATAAGTTCTAACGGTCTGTTATTGTGTCAAATCATGCAGTATTTTTGAGGGGAAAACTTATGATGAAAAGAAACATTTGTATAATTTAAGATGACGATACCTCATACTATCACTCTCTCACACGTCCTCTGAGCAACAAGCAAACCATGTGCTTAATGAGGAATTAATGAGGAATTTTAGCATGCCAAAATCAGGACTTTTGCAACTGCATTCTTTTTCCATGAGTTCTATTTCCTTTTCTCACATTCACAGCAGAGCTCTCAACCAATCAAAACTGACTGAACTTGTATGAGTAAACATTGACATCACATTTACTAAACACTCAGGCCTTTCACAAGGACATGAGTCTGAGATGGAGATATAATTAAACTGGAATATAGAGAGGTCACCATCATGGCCCTGTTTCCACCTTGGTATTAAAATGCATTTTTGGTTTATCCAATCACAAGCGGTCAACTCTAAATACAGGTGGAAAAGGGGTACAAAACGTTTTGTGATGCATGTGACCAGAATCACCACATTGTATTTGAGGTGTAAACAGTAATCTGTCCAGTATGCGTCCCGGATAGCAGTTAAGCGCCACCCCTCACATGTCAATCAACTGCTGCACTAAAACAAGAGTTTAAACTTTGCCGGTAACCCACCCCTCGAAATCCAAATCACAAGTGGATCCAATCCAGTCATCAAAGGAGATACGTTTGAGACGCATAGTAATACCAGGTGAAAACAGGAATGCGTCTCGGCCAACCACATAAAAATGCATAAAACAAACAGGTCCCAAGTAAATACACTTCTTTGTCTTTAAAAGTAAGGGGTAAGGTTAACAGTGTAACTACAGATGAAATTAAATGCAGGTACCGTAAGTACAATTCAATTTATGTAAAAAAAAATAATAATTATGTGTGTCAAATAATTAATTATGGTAGTTAAAGACACTAAATATGAATTGGGTTCAAATTAATACCATTTCGTTAGACACTACTGATCCCTATTTAAAGTACATAATAGCACCAGACAACAGAAGACTGACTGTAGCTGCATTGCAACTGATAACACTAGGAAGTTGCCAAGCATTTTTTGCTGTGCCTCAAGCTATAATTTTTTACGGTTTGTGGGGTTGTTTAAAAGTTACGTAAAACTTAACTCATTGGGCTTTACATATTTTTCTCTATAGATTGAGGTCTGCAAGAGACCTCAATCTAAAATAGTTGAAAAAATAGTTGAATAGTCAAAAATAGTTGGCATGAAATGTCAAGCAGTGGCAGCAGTGCACTGCAGTGTGACATGTTATACACCTAATACCATTTTGAAACAAGATTTTTCTTGTATAAAAAGGCATATTATCATACATCAAGTTTATTACAACCTTATATTAAAAGAGAGACTACACATCATGGTGTAGAATTACAGTAAAGTCATCTAGAACGTAACAAGTGCCTATTCCACCACTCACAGCAATGACACCTTAGGCAAACAAGCAAGCACAAATCACTCTGGTTTCTAAAAGATCTCCCCATCTAGCCTCTTTCCTGCTCTCACTAACTCTCTCTCTTTATGCTGAACCTACCTCTCTTCCTTTCCTTCAGGAAGGCCTGCCCTTACTACACTGTTGAGAGTGTAAGCTAGCCAAGGATGTATTTTTAGCCTTGTGTTTGCAGATTAGCTAAGTATTTTTAGACAGTGTTATCCAATAGCACACCCCCTCCTACACACACACACACACACACACGCGTCAAAGGGGCTCAGCTTATTACTTCCCACCCCAAAGTGAACAATTCAGTTCTGAGAGTGAGAGTGAGCATGAAAGGCAAGATGGTTAGGCTTACAGTAAATAAAAACACAAGAGGTGTTCCAGTAAGTTAGTGATAAAGAGAAAACACACACACACACATACATACATACATACATACATACATACATACAGTATACAGTATACAGTGCATTCAGAGAATCTTCAAATTTTTTCACATTTTGTTATGTTGAATGATAAAATGCTTAAATATTTTTTCCAATCAATCTACACTCCATACCACAAAATGACATTCAAAAGTAACATTTGTGATAATTTCGCAAATTTATAAAAAGAATAAAATGAAAAAAAAAAACATTGACATAAGTATTAGACCCTTTGCTATGACACTTGAAATTTAGCTCAGGTGAATCTCATTTCTCTGGATCATCTTTGAGATGTTTCTACACTTTGATTGGAGTCCACATGGGGCAAATTCAATTGATTGGACATGATTTGGAAAGGCACACACCTCTATATAAAGTCTCACAGCTAAAAATGCATATCAGAGCAAAAACCAAGCCATGAGGTCAAAGGAACTGCCAGCAGAGCTCAGAGACAGGATTGTGTCGAGGAACAGATCTAATTCCGTTGCATTGAAGGTTCCCAAGAGCACAGTGGCCTCCATAATTCTAAAACAGAAGTTTGGAACAATCAGGAGTCTTCCTAGAGCTGGTCGCCCGAACAAACCGAGCAGTCAGGGAGAAGGGCTTTGGTAAGAGAGGTGACGAAGAACCCGATGGTCACTCTGGTTGAGCGCCAGAGAACATGTGTGGAGATGGGAGAAACTTGCAGACGGGCAACCATTACTGCAACACTCCACTGATCTGGGCTATATGGCAGAGTGACAGAAGCCTCTACTCAGTGCAAGACACATCAAAGCCTGCTTGGAATTTGCAGAAAAGCACATAAAGGACTCTCAGACTGTGAGAAACAAGATGCTCTGGTTTGACATCATTTTCTGGAATTTTCCACTCTGCTTAAAGACAGTGTTAACTTAGTAAATGTAAACTTCTGACTTCAACTGTACATGTACTGTATATTTACATGCATGTATGTACACACTGGTGGCCAAAAGTTTGTAATAATGTATAGTTTTTGCTGTTTCGGTACAAAATTGGCATTTAATTCACCAAAATGGCATTCAACTGATCACAAGTCAGGACATTACTGATGTAAAAAAAAAAAACACCATCACTATTTGAAAAATGTCATTTTTGATTAAATCTAGACAGGCCCCATTCCCAGCAGGCATCCCTCCAACACCACCATCCTTGAGCAATCATGCTAAATTGCTAAATTGGGACTTGAAAAATCACTTGTCATTATATCAAACACAGTTGAAAGCTATTTGGTTCGTCAAATGAAGCTTAACATTGTCCTTGTGTTTGTTTTTGAGTTGCCACTGTATGCAATAGACTGGCATGTATTAAGGTCAATATTAGGTCAAAAATGGCAAAAAAGAAACAGCTCTCTCTAGAAAATTGTCAGTCAAATTTGAGTAATGAAGGCTATACAATGCTTGAAATTGCCAAAAAACTGAAGATTTCATACAAAGGTGTACCCTACAGTCTTCAAAGACAAAGGAAACTGGCTCTAACAAGGACAGAAAGAGATGTGGAAGGCCCAGATACAACTAAACAAGAGGATAAGTACATCAGAGTCTCTGGTTTGAGAAATAGACGCCTCTTTTGAAACAGAAAAACAAAAAGTAAAGGTTAGAGTGGGTAAAGAAACACAGACATTGGACAACAGATAATTGGAAAAGAGTGTAATGGATCTTAAACCCATCGAGCTTTTGTGGGATCAGCCAGAATGTAAGGTGCGTGAGAAGTTCCCCAACAAGACAGCCACACCTATAAGTGCTACAGAAAGTGTGGGGTGAAATGTCACCCGAGTATCTGAACAAACTGAAAGCTAGAATGCTAAAGATCTGCAAAGCAGTCATTGCTGCATGTGGAGGATTTTTTTTATGAGAAATCTTTGAAGTAGTCTGAAATTTTTTTCAAATTGTAATGCTAATTATTCCCCTTATTATTGTCCTGAATATCCATTGTGATCAGTTGAATGCCACTTTGGTAAATAAAAGTAGGCCTACCACTTTCTTTCCATAAGAGCAAAAGCTGTACATTAATCCAAACTTTTGGCTGCCAGTGTATATATTTAATATACACCAAGGGATATTCAACACTACTTGATTGATAATCACAATCAAATTTCACAAGTAATTTCCTTTACTCCCTCCTAATGCTACAGATGACAGCATAAGCTCTACAAAGGGCACTTTATTTTCATAAAGAAAAAAATCTGCGAACTTGCTCTCTCTCTCGATCTCTCTTTTTTACGAGACATTACATAATTTTCTCTCTAAAATGAGCAGTCTAGTCTTTTCTTACAAACACACACTGACAGATCTGAGATGACAGCCAGGTTGTTCCCGGCGGTCTGCATCACTGTCACCATGACAACTCCATGAGATAGAAAGACAGAAAGAGAAAATGAGCGAGCGTGCGCGAGAGCGAGAGCGAGAGAGAGAGACTACAGTGTTTACCTGATAAGCTAGACCAAAACAAGGATGCAAGGTCTCTAACCTGCACAAAAGGTTACATTACCAGTTAAGAGAGGCTTTCATTGAGCACAACATAAACAAACACACTCAAGATCAGCCTTTAACCGCAAGAAGATCCCCTGAAATCCAACACCAATCATATCAAAATGTCACATACTAATTCAGCAAAGTGAATATAGTATGTGAACCATGAAATACTTGTGGACGGATAAGATGGCACAAACCTCATAGCAGGTGTCGTTTTAAAGAGATATTTCACCCCCCAAAAATTTGAATCACCCATATATTGTTCCAAACTCATAATACTTTCTTCTGTCTAACACAAAAGGAGATGCTAGGAGGATGTTCAGTCTCTTTCACCATTCACTTTAATTGCATCTTCTTGTCATAATAAGAAAGTGACAAATGACTGGGACTACATTCTAGCTAATAGTGATGTCACAATAACAATTTCAGTAGTCGAAAAATATTTTGCGATTCTTGATACCAGTTTCGTTACCACAGCAGAAACATTATTTGGTAATGTGCAACTGAAAAGACCTCTTTAGCCTATTTAAAAAGTTACAATTCATGTAAATAATAAATTAAACAAATGCACGTTTCCTTTCTCAATTAAGTATGCATTGCTTAAATGTTTAAGTAAGGCCCTACTGAAATCTTTTTAAAGGGTTAGATCACAAAAAAATATAATGCAAGTGAATGGGTGCCAAAATTTGTAAGCTCCAAAATCCACATAAGGGCAACACAAAAGTACTCCAGACGATTCTTGTGGTTAAATCCATATCTTCTGAAGCGATATACGCGAGTGAGAAACAGATAAATATTCAAGTCTATTTTCCTTCAATTTCACCTTCTCCACCTTCTGTTTTTGGTGATTCAAATTCTTCATGCATTTTGCCCTCTACTGGGCAGGGAGGAGAATTTATGATAAAAACAAAATTACTCAAATATTGTTCTGTTATTAACCCACACCTACAGTATCATATAGTGTCTGAAACATTGTTTTAATTTTCTCCCCAATTTGGAATGTCCAATTCCCAATGTGGTCTCGTGGTGGTGTAGTGACTTGCCTCAATTCTGGTGGCGGAGGATGACTCTCAGTTGCCTCTGCGTCTGAGACTGTCAATCCGGGCATCTTATCAAGTGGCTTTTTGAGCGCGTTACTGCGGAGACTGGCTTCACGCACAACTCACCACGCGCCCAACCGAGAGTGAGAACCACATTACAGCAACAATGAGGAGGTTACCCCATGTGACTCTACCCTCCCTAGCAACCGGGCCAAATTGGTAGCTTAGGAGACCTGGCTGGAGTCACTCAGCATGCCCTGGATTCAAACTCGTGACTCCAGGGGCGGTTGTCATCGTCAATACTCGCTAAGCTACTGAACACATGGATTTAACCACTCCGTTTTTACAATTCCATGTTCAACGGTTTAATTTACTTTCATCAACAAAATGGTGTCTAATCAAATTAATTTCTAAAACTTAAAATTAAAATAATTTCTCTTCAACATACCAGTGCATCTTTTAACAAACTTTTACTTAGTAAAACAACAATCATGCTTGTTATATATTGATTTATTATTATTATTGTTGTTACAATTATCATAATGATTATTATTATTTGTGAATAATACATTTAACTATGCATTTGTAATACATGTTGCTAATTTGTAATATATATTAGCTTTTATTTTGAATCAAGCTTTTATTTTGACATGTATTTTTGACAGAAGCGTCACACTTTTTGCTAACTGGCCCATTGTTATTATTAAAGCGCAAATGCTGTGATTTCATTATATTAATATTTAGTCTACATCTGCTGCATGCTTTTAAAGAGACAGTTCACCAAAAATGAAAATTCTCATCACTTACTCATTTTCATGCCATCCCAGATGTGTTTGACTTTCTTCTGCTGAACTCAAATTAAGATTTTTAGAAGAATATTCCAGCTCTGTTGATCCTCACAATGCAAGTAAATGGTGAATAGAAATTTTAAGGCTCAAAAGGCAGTATAAAAGTAATTCAAAAGACTCTCACATTTAAATCAATATTTTCTGAAGTGATGTGATAGGTGTGGGTGAGAAACAGATCAATATTGAAGTACTTTTTAACTGTAAATCTACACTCATCTTCATTCTTCCACATTCTGGTGTGGAAGTGACTTTCACATTCAGCCACCTACAGGTTTGGGCTGGTCAAAGGTAGAGATTGATAGTGAAACGTTTAGGGTTTATTAAACCTTTGAAGGATGGGTTATCAGCTGACTTCATTCTTCTATCTGAAAATCAATCTACATCAAGAAAATCTGTGATTTGGCTACTAAAAACAGTCATTTGGCTCCTTAATGATTCAGTTTATGAGCCAATGGCTCCTTTTAGTCTGGGCCTGCACCCACACCTATAATATTGCTTCAGAAGATATGTATTGAACCACTGCTGCCTTTAGGTCATTTTTGGAATTCTGGTCACCACTGACTTGCATTGTGTGGATATTCTTCTAAAAATCTTAATTTGTGTTCATCAGAAGAATGCCATACACATCTGTGATGGCATGAATGTGAGTAAATGATGAGAGAATTTTCATTTTTGTGTGAACTATCCCTTTAAAGCATGCAGCTCATGACCACTAGCCTTTTGTGGTTTAGAAATGACACTAGGACATGTCACAATTATATTTTGATTAATCCTGCATAAATAGCTTCCCCAAATAACAAATTAGTTTGTGAGCATTTGGAAACTCGTATGTCAGCCAGAAACCATGTAGGTATCGAACTGAGACGGTACAACTAGTGCTGACAAACATTGGTCTTGTGACATCTTTTTTATATTAGCATCCATTTGTACCGAAGTACCAGTACTTTTGACATCCCTACTACATAATATTTCCTTCTGTGTTCCACAAAAACAATGAGGATGAGTAAATGATGACAGGATTTTCATTTTGGAGTAAACTATCACTTTCATACTCCACCAATTTATTGGTTAAAGGAGATACATTTTTTTTTCAAGGTTAAAATACTTTAACATTTACGTATCATTTCATATGTTTGGACAACTACAAGCAAGCCATTTTTAGATTGATTTACTCAAAAAGTAACACTGCATCGCTAAGATATTCTGCTTCAAATACATGACTTGGGCTTAGGGGTGGGTGATATACCGTTAAACATGATAAACAGGTAAAAATTTTGCAAACAGAATACATTTTGGATTATCATCTCTATCGCAATTATGAATAACTGCCACTGCGTGCAAGAAATGCACACTTTATTCTTTTCACGTAACATGTACGTGGTGCACATTCTGTCTGAGAAATGGAAGAGGAAGGCGAAGTGTCTGTGTGACTGAGAGAATTTAAGAAACAGGGCTTTTGAGGTACTAACTATTTTAAGCTAAATCTTGGGCCGTCGAAGCAAATTCAGTATTAATCTCGCGTTCTGAACATGCTTGTCATCAGACACACACGGCTGTGTTTCAAGTGATTTTTGCACGCAATCTCTGAAGCATGAAAGTGTGTGCGCGAGTCCAAGTCTCCTTTCCACTTCACTTTTAACATCCACTCGCTAACTTCCCTACACACATCCCCTCTGGGATATCCCCACCGCCATTTTGGAAGTCCGTTCCACTTTCTTAAGTGAGCAAGGGAAGTTTGTGTTGACAGACCCACAACCCTTCGATTTTGACCGAGGGAGCGAGCCTACTCTGATGTATGCTTCAGGCAGCTCCTAATCCCACAATGCAACTCGATTTTGACATGACAGCAAATTGCACTACATAAACCCCACCCCCCACACAACTCCAATATATGATGGAAGTGAAGTTACAGTAGGTCAATTAAGCAATTTAGAAAAGTTACATTGAGATTTAACAGCATAAAACGTGTAGCTACCTTAAACTATTTATCACACAGTTATTGTTACACAGTGTTCATTGTTATGTTAAAATTTTCATTTGTGTAAATCTTGATTAATCCTTTCTAATAATTCATTCTAATGAAAAAAAATATTAAACATACCAGATTTATACATAAGCCTCTGAAATCAATCTCTGAAAACATTGTTTTCTCAGGTGCAAAAATCACTAAATAATTCCACAAATTGGCAACAGCCCTCAACATGCTCCAAGTGATCAAGGGTTAAGGCCAATGGTGTTCCAGTTAAACACAAAGCACGTCTTCCACCAGTAGTGGACACTTGCGAAACCGTAAACAGTGACATCCGAGTCCATAAGACGGAGAGAAGTTTGCGAGGAAAGGGTATACAAATTTGAAATGGGACGTAGCCCAGAATGCTTCCAGAATGGGCTCCACAGACACTTGCGCCACTAAACCCGGTTTCTCTCCACCGCGGCACAAACTTCAAAACTTGCGTGACCCATTTGAATTCGACTTAGTTTTTTACCTTAAAGCACTATGGAGGAAGTCAAACATCTCAAATGGCAAGAAAGCTAGACATTCTCACCAACACTGAAGAGGAAACCAGCTAAGACAATGTGACATGCGCCAACAATTATGTGTCATCTGTCATGCAGATTTTTGAAACTATACATCATCACCCTTAATAAAATCCAGTTGAATTATGTTAGATATTAAAAAAACAAGCCAGCTTTGCTTTCAGATATTTACATATTGTCTACAGAGATTACTTAAACCATTAAGAGCCTAATGAAGTGTTTTATAATAATAATACTAGTCAACTTCAGACTGAAATGTGAAATTTTGCCTTGTGGTAAGGTTGATTACCACTTTTTAATACCACCAAAAAGAAATTTCTCTGACTATGTTTGTCTATATAAACCAATTTTTATAAAAAAAAAAAAAAAATTGTGATGTATCATGATACAAGATTTTGGTCATATCGCCCACCCCTACTTGGGTTTGTCATTCAATGCAATTTTGTGGAATTCTCATCACTTAGAATAGAATTAATACACCTTTCTTCAACATGTCCATAGCACAAATGGATCAGGATGAGTTATGTGCCAAAGTTGAGTACTAAAGTTTAGGGATTATTCAAACTAATTAAAACAAATTATATATTAGTTACAGTAAAATACACCAAGCCTGACAGAGAATTTGCCAATTTTAACTTCTAAAATTGTGCACACATGTATATTTGTGTGTATACATATGTGTACGTGTGTGTGACTCAGCTGTATCCTGGCAACATGCGAGAAAGAGGGAGGAGTGTAGTAGTCCGTCTCTCTAAGGGAGCATCTGCTTTGAAATATGCATGAGTGTGAGTGGCACTGAGCTCAGTTTCACTTTTCTCTTTTCTGCATGCTTGGAAAGCAGCTCTGTTCCCTGAAGAGCAAACCTCTAGCACAGCAGCGGCGCACCGCGAGTGCAGCGTAACCTGCATCACAAGGGGTCAGTGCATCATGCAAAGATACAAGACGACACAGCCCATGGGACACTTATTACAGTTTGCTCTTAAAATGAGAAAACTTTTTACTTTTCGATTCAGTTTTAGGATGTCACACCAGGTCAACAAAAAATAACAGATTTAATGAAAGGCTGGTTTCTGATGTTACAATCAGCACCACTTACATGTATAATTGCAATATGTGAACCAACACAGCTTATCCACAGAGCTAGACTGTTCAGCTACAAAACACTGAGACAAAGACACAAACATAAAAAAACCCACAAGACACACAACCACAGACTAATCGCTATTTTTGGAATAAAATACTACAAGCATACAGGTATTCTGCTTACAATGTATAGCAGGGGTCGACAACTTTTTTGACATGGAGTGCCATTTTTTATTTTACTGGTCAATGGTAATGATATAAAGTGTGAATCGATAGAGATTTTGCTATATTGTGTATATTGCGATATGTAAATATCCATGTTCCCAGCATGGACTTATCTATCAGTGGGCAAGGTTTCAAGTGAGAATTCAAGAAGAATTTAAGAAACATGGACCGAGTAAAAAAAAAAAAATCAGCGGCCAGCCAAGCAAATTCAACTACATTCATCTTGCTTTCAGCATTTTATAAGCGCTTATTATGCTTCTCACTGGATGCGATGCACGCATCTGTTTCATGTTTGCGTCGTGTGCACCATCTCTGTAGCACGCAAGCATGTGCGAGTCCAGCAGGATTCCTGACATTTACAGGAGAGCGCAGAGCGGGATTACGTGCACTACTTAATTTTTGACCCAGGGGAGAAAAAAAACACATCGCCACAGAACGGGATGACTCCCAAACAAGTCAACAAAATGAAGAGGAGCTTGTTATTAAAACAAGTGTGACATCTGTGGTGTAGGTTCACAAAACCCCAACACAGAGCAGAAAAATATAATATTCAAACTGTGTCGCACAACGATAATCACTCGTAATAAAAGCAACTTGTTTTACCACAAAATAAAGCATGCAAATGCTAAAATACTGTGAAAGCCAAAAGATGCACTCTGCATTAATTTGGCAATGATTTTAAAAATATTTGGCAAGTAGGGTTCATATAATCTTGATATTTATTTTCTGCAAGAAGTGTTTACATAATTTTTTTTACATTTTCTGCAAGTAATATTTATTTTTGTTCATTATTATTATCATTTTACTTATGTATTATTCTAAATGTTGTATTGCTTTGGGAAGATCTCGAATTTCCGGAGGAAAATGTATGAAATTATTGGCCAATAACATATCAGACTGAAATTTGGCATAATGTGAAATTTAGCATTATGGTAAGATGGATGGATTTAAAACCAAGTTGTTTTTTTAATGTACTTTGACTATTATTAAGCTACAAATAAAGAGAAAATTACATATGAGGAAATATTTGAAAGTACTTAATTCACTGACAAAATTATCCAAAATATATACTGATTTCAATCAAATCACCCACCTCTAGACAATGTCTACTTTATAGTGATTCTATTGCAATGCATTGTAGGCTAGATGATTCGAAAAATATGTGGGTTTTTTTCCCTTATGTGCTTGTGTGAGATGTACTTCAGGCTTGTTTATACCTAAGCCTAATTTTTTTTCTCATTACTATAGGAATTTCTGGATCAATTTTAAACATTATCGGCTGATTAATCGGTTATCTGCGTTTTCTACCACCTTAGTTTTCGGTATCGGCAAAATCCATTATCTGTAGACCACTAGTCAATATATTGTGTTGAGGTGGTCGTGCCTCTCAAACTAACAAAATTATGTTTGATAGTGCCACAGAGCTACACTTTTAAGAGAAATCAATATAAAAATGTCTTACAGTTGACTAAGCTTATTAAGCTGGGATAGGAAAAAGTATTTTAACATCGAAAAATGTCCAAGCATCAGCTTTAATTCTTAATTATTAGTGTTTGCTTCTTTTATGTGCTGCTAAACTGACTTTAAACAATTTCTGGGCTACAAACTTAAATTATGGTGAAAGATAGTTAACATATTCTGATGATGACTTCAAGAGGATAGGATACAAATCGAAAACATAACTGAAGCCTAATACTGGACCACCTACCTAAAGACTGCAGATCTGGACAAAATTCAACATTTCATGTTAAAATAGCGTGCACGGCTGCATGCACATCTACGATTATTAGATCATTAGGCCCAGACAGCACAGAGGCAAGAGGGAAATCCACAGTCCATTAAGCTTTTGAGTAACAAATAATGCAAACATGTGCCTGTTCCAAAGACTTCAATGCCACAAGTTGATCTAAAGTACATTTGTGTGTCTGTGTGCGTTTATTCAATTTGTGAGATTTGTCATCCGTGATAATAGTTATTGATCCATGATGTGTTCAAACTAAATCTATGGTCTCTCTACACAGTGCATCCAAAAAACTATTTGGCAAACCTTTAGAAAAGTTACAACCTGCCGTGTGTTATTTTGTAGACATGGATTGTGCTCAGTTTCTGATTCATGTTGAAGGTCTCAAAATGGGGAAGAGGTAGAAGAGGAAGGAAACGGGTTAAGAAACAAATGCGTTCAAAAGAAAAAAAAAAACACACATTGCATGTTCTCTTATTATATGAATCATGAAGGATGGTCCATGAATGGTCAGATAAAGGTCTAAAGGTCCTGCTAAAATGTCAAATAAGAACACAGAGCATTTTTTTCCATCCTTTTGTTTGAAAGACTTTGGAAAAGAAAGCAATAAATAAAAAGAAAGAACAAACTTGTACAATCTCCAAATTGTGCCTTAGATGGCTTTAGTCAAATATAATAAACATTGCATTTTTGTGTCACCACAACAGCTGAATATTACACAAACTGAAACAATAATAAAAAAAAAGTGTAAGAATGTAAACCAAGATGATTTTGCAGCTCATATTACTCTTTTTACAAATAGCAGAATTCCCCCCTAAAAACCAGTATTTGCAATGTTCTCCATCAATATGGTTAGCAACTGATTTTGTAGTGTCCAGCATGTAACAGTGGTTTTGTCTGGTTTAAGCAGAAGTAAAATGCTAACACAACAAGAACTAAGTTAATTTTGTGCAGATCGCCTATTACAGATATTCCTGTCAGTGCAAAAGTTCATTTTGAGGTGGTTGATGCTGCTATGCTCAATTCTGCATATTGTACATATTACATATACAAATGGTTCTTACAGTATCTATAGAACAGTATGAACATTTAAATGCACAGTGGAGTGTGTGCGTGTGTTTGTACAGTACATGGATAGGTATGAGCTCCAAGAAAAGTATTTGCAAAAATGTTTCTACAAAGAACGTGCATTTGTGGCTGTGTGTTTATACATCCATTCATTTTCTAAGTGAAAAAATTATACATCAATTGCCTAAATAAAGACAATTTTTGCTGAATAGATCATGGCTGTAATGAGTCTCTCAACTGAGTTAAAAAAATCTACACCCTTGCATAATTTAGACCCATTCCACTTTATTCCTGAAGGCTGATTTTACACCAAAAGAACCTTACCATTCTGGTCTTTTAGTATTTTTATTGTTGGCTGTTTACAGGCTGAGTTTGAAAAACTGTTAAAACCAGCCTAAAGGCTCTTTCACACCAAATGTGAAATTTCATCACTATTTCTCACTGGTTATCAAAAGCACAGAAAGCTGTTTAGACCACCGACATTAAACGCTGAAGTTTAATGAACCGGCAGTGAGAATGTTTTTTTTTTTTATTGGCATCAAATGTCTCAAAAACATATTTTCTACATAACAGAATAGTAACAGAGTAGTCTATGGCTGGTTATGCAATTTTAGCATGGTGCCCCCCACGTAGATTAAAACACTTTTAGACAACTGATTGGAATAGTCTCTCATGTGAGGGGTCATGATTTATATATATATGCTTTGAAATTACAATTATTATTTTTTGTAGAAGCACATTTATTACATCATCTTAAATTTCCTTTCTTTTTTGATTTGAACACTAGTGAACTTGCTTAGTTGTCTATCGTAATGTGACATTTGTTTTGCAAACTATCAGTAGTTCTTCTAAAGATCAGTGAATGGCAGAGGGCAGACCAGCTGAAAGGTGCGTTTCACCATGTACTGTTCAGGAGAAAAATTGACTGTCGATAAGTGCCGCCAATTGTTTAGGTGCTAACAGAGTATTCACGGTGCTTTTAGTGTAAAGAGGCCATTTTTCTGCATTTTGGGGCCTTAAGGTGGTTTGCTGGTCACGGTTGGCTCGACCTCCTCACAAACGCGTGCGTTCTTGACGTGCACATCCACTGTTGTTGTTTCCACCTTTGTCTCCTGTTGTTTAGCAGCAATTAGATCCTCTTTTATCGCTTCTCCATGACAGCAACGGCTCAATTGTGAGTGTTGCCACCTTGTGGACCCACTAATTACCGCAAATAAGTTCAGGAGCAAGCGATTAGACAAAGCTGTCCGCACACTTTCAGTGCTTGAGAATTCTGCTTATAACGAAATTGCATCACATGTCCTGTATGCAGATTACTAGTGTTCACATCTGAATGAAGTACAGTATACTTTAGGCTTTATCAGCTGGCCAGGCTGGTAGACAAGCTAAACCTGCGAAGACCAGCAAACCACCTTATGCTGGTTCAAGCTAGTCTTTTCGGTAATAAACTGCTCAGAAATGTTTGTCTTGGCTTGTCTGCTTTCACCAGCAATCAATATAAATGACCCATTACGTAGTTCCTTGCACATGCCCACCTCCACATACACCGCTTAATATTTTTCCTTGCTGAGCTGCTGATAGGTCTGAATGATCATTCAAATTAAGCAATTGACTGTGGCTTCAACACATGCAAGACAATGGCATAAAACTGCATATTTCAAGTGGTCTTCCTCCCCTCCTTTGCCCACACCAACATAGAGCTCCCTTCCAGTGAATATGAATAACTTCCAATGGTTGCTTTCAACACAAATGCATAGTAGCTTCTATGTTGGCATTCTGAGTAAAATATGATCGAGTCTGACACTATCTAGCCACTCATCTCATGACTCCTGATGAGTGTTTCGGCCTGGTCAACTCCAAACTAACGTCACAGACAAAGAGGACAGCAGATGATCTATTCATGCATTTTAACATGTGTGTGTTGAGTCTGTGCACCAGTATCTGTGTGACTCAAGGCCAAAGCAGTGGGAAACCTTGCCATGGAGGAGCAGTGTGTGTGTCTGATGACACTCATCCATATTTTAACTGGCGCTGTCATATGGTATGAAAGAAAAACAGAGGCACAGACTGACTTCCAAGCATTAATAATGAAGTGGTTTGTCCTCAAACAGACACAAACATACAAAGCTGCACCACAGGTAATTTGGCTTTCTATTCTCAATGATTCAATGATCAACCACTGTTAAAGGTGAAGTCTTAATAAAACATGTTTTACATTAAAATCCTACCTCCATTCCCAGCTGAATATGCGGTAACAACTTTAAGTAAACCATTCGTAGGTTGAAAAGTGTAAACACTGGCACTATCAAATAATTGCTGTTTGTATGAGCATCCTCACAAGCCTGACACAGCACCACTGGTTAAACCAATGGCATGAGATATGGGCAGGACTATCGGTTTGTCTAACCAATAGCAGATTGGGGAGGGTTCACGAAGCCTAATTGAAGCTGTTTGGTGATGCTAGAGCAACAGAAACAGCTCACTTCACCTTAAAAAGCTGAATATGGGGAAAAATGTAAATTTTTTGGCAAGAACGGGCACACAAACAAAAATTCACCAAAACTTAACCAAATTATATAGAATGCATTTGTGCATGCCGCATTCTACGTTTCACCTCAGTTTCCTGGATAAATGTACACTAGAGCCAGCACACATCACATGACCTTATATAGGATGCTCAAAGAATGGACTCTCAAATTAGCTTAGAAAAGATGATGTGTCATCAGTCCTCAGAGATCCAGCATAAAAGACGGTCACATGAGATGGTCAAGAGAGATGGTCAAGTGAGTCATAAATCACTTTTTTTCCCCCAGAATAAGTAACATAGGAGGAAAAAGGGCTTCAGTTTTCCATGATCAGTCTTTACATCTGAACAGCTGAGATGACTAGCACACAACAAAAAACATGGATGCATGGGAATACATTATAGCTATTACATTTCTAGTATTTATCAAAATAAAAACATGGTTAGTTTTGCTGAAAATGGTCGCATTTTTCATAATCTGTTGAAAATATTTAAGTCCTTTTATTTTTTACTATAAGTCTGCACTTTCACCAGCCCTCCTATGAGCGTTCAACAAGAGAACAGAGTTCTTCTTCTGTTTTTTTAGCAATTCGCATTCGTCGTGCACCTACTGGGCAAGGAGGAGAAAGAAAAAAAAATAGAGGGATAAAGCAAGGTTAAATAAAAGGAAAAGTTAAGTTAAATAAGTTAAAAAGATAAGTTAAATTTGCATAACAAATCTGCAAAAATACAGAAGAAAATGAACTCTCGTAAGCTTGCATAGAGGGGTTGTTTGAAATAAATTTTACAGAAAAACTTAAGACTTAAATATCGATATGTTTCTTACCCACACCTATCATAACGCTTCTGAAGATATGATTTATCCACCGGAATATGGATTACTTTTACACTGCCTTTATGTGCTTTTTGGAGCTTCAAAGTTTTGGCCACCATTCACTTGAATTGAATGGACCAACAGAGCCGAGATATTCTTCTAAAAATCTGTGTTTGCAATCCGCAAAAGAAAATTCATACACATTTGGGATGGCATGAGTGTGAGAAAATTATGAGAGAATTAGATTTTTTGGGTAAACTATCTCTTTAAAAGCACCTAAAGCCAACCATTGAGCAGATCATCTCTTTGTCCATGTTTTTCCGCTCTTACAGTTACCCCGTGTGGTGCGTTTGTGGGTAAAAGAGATGGTGACAAGGAATCACACTTGCAGTGATATTGATTTCACTGCGTGGACTGTGTGCTGCAGTGTTGACATACACCTTGTCCTACATTCCAGTCAAACATGTGTACATGCATACCAGCATGAACATGTGTGCTGCAATGATAACACAGCAGAGAGCGTGAACAACGATCATGGGAGGTCATAATACCAGTAACGGTGGTAGGACAACATTGTATTGAAGAGATGTATTTGGAGTAGTCAATATAAGCGCAAACGTTCTACAAACTGACTGCTCCTGTCTGTACCTTTAACTCAGTGGTTCTCAACTGGTTTTGCTTCAGGACCCAGAGGCCATATATATTTTCTTTTGTATATGTAATACAAGTCCACATTCTGACACCGCAACATTACTTTCCCCATCTATGTGTCTTGGATCAGTTCCTGTTTATCACTCATGATTAAACAAATATCAAGGACAAAACCAGAAAAGAAAATGGTGCCTCCAAGTCTGACATTGTATTTGAATAGAAAATTCATCTCAGAAATACGACTACAATGTTGTTTTATGATTGTTTAGAAGCCTGAAATGAAAGCAGCACCTTAAAAATAATTGTATTTAAAGGAATAGTTCACCCAAAAATGAAACTTCTCTCATCATTTACTCACCCTTATGCCATCCCAGATGTGTATGACTTTTTAGAAGAATATTTCAGCACTGTAGGTCCATACAATACAAGTGGACACTTCAAAAAGCACATAAAAGCAACATAAAATAATCCACATGACTCCAGTGATTAAATCCATGTCTTCTAATGTGATATGATAGGTGTGGGTGAGAGACAGATTCATATTTAAAGTCATTTTTGCTAGAAATTCTTCTTCCTACCCAGTAGGGCAAGAAGGATGTGAATCACCAAAAACAGAAGAAGAATGTGAAAGTTAAAGTGCAGCCTAAATGAGCAGAGACTTAAATATTGCCCCGTTTCTCACCCACACCCATCAAATCGCATCTGGAGACATTGATTTAACCACTGGAGTCATATGGATTACTTATATGCTGACTTGTGTGATTTTTAGAGTGTCAACATTTTGGCACCTATTCACTTGCATTGTATGGACCTACAGAGCTTAAAAATGTTGGCACCCATTCATTTGCATTGTATGGACCAAAAGAGCAGAGAAATTCTTCTAAAAATCTTCATTTATGTTCTGCAGATGAAAGAAAGTCATACACACCTGGGATGGCATAAGGTTGAGTAAATGATACTAAAGATTTGGGTGGGGAACCATGAGGAATTTTATGATTACGGTTCTGATTCCTCTTAATGATTATGGTGCCTTGTGGTTACAGAAATAATTTCAGTAATTCTTTTAAAAGAATTATTTGGAAATGAGAATTTACTACCATCAGCTGTCTACCAAATAATGAGCTAATTTTAAATTTCCACATAGCAGATATAACAAATCAGAAATAAATTGAATACAGTTCTTGTAAAAGCTGTTTTTGCAGACATTTTAGAGACATTCATACCTTGCACATAAGTATAAGATTACTTTACATACCAGACTATAAATGGAAGCGTTGTATGTTTCGCGCTGTTAATTCAAGGGAACCGGCTCCTTCGAATAATTCTTTCGGGAATCGAACTATACTGGAAGAGTATGTTTTACAATGTAGATTCAAAACAGCCTGCACTGGTAGAGCTGTGTGTTTTACACTGTACAGTCAGAAGTGGGCAGCGCTGCTGCAGAGATGTGCTGCTGGAAACACTTTCAGGACAGTGTTCCTGCCGCATTGGCGGAAATTTGTACACTGGAGAACCGTTAAAGGAACCGAAAGTCACAATGACATGCAACAGAGAGAGGGACTATGTTTATCTGCCAAAAATATTATTGCAAAATAAAACTGACAAATACTTAATTTATGGGGTTAAAACATAATTCCAAAAGGTCTTTAGAAAAGGGGAGATTCTGTTGTTTAAGGCAAGTCTAGGGTCACAAAAGAATACCAAGCTTTCAGTTAACTCCTTGAGGTAAATAAAAAAACTTTAATAAATGACTGCAGCTTTTCTGATCACTGAAAAGTTTGCACACAAACACACAGTTAAGATGCATCATACACTGTCAAAGCCGTGTATAACATCCAGAAGGAAAGAAAGTTTCACAGTGGTAACCGTGCTCTTGGTGTGTCTGACGTCACAAACCTCGTGCAACCCTGCCAACTCAGGAGTTAAATTTAGATCTTGAGCACTGGTCCCAGACACTGCAAAACAATGCAATACCACAAGCACTGCTTAACTGGAACATAGACGCAGCTTCTGGATTGGCCTTCAAAATTTCTCAACTGTGCACACATATGCACTAAACACACTCAAAAGGAAAATATAAAGATGTTTTAGGAACTGCAGCTTGGTCCAGAAGTGAGTTTGTGCTGAAAATCAAGCTCAGACAGAGAAGTCTAATAGCCCTTTTCCACCGTAATTGCGATGGTTCTTGTGATGACCCTGTGCTCCGTTGGTTTACGGCCGGGAAAATCTGGAGTCTATCGTAAACCGGCCACGCTTTTCCGCTGACCTGAGAGCCGAACGGTGATGTAATGGGTTACTGTCTACGTGGTAGTTTCACGTGACTACCTCAAACATAAATAAACATGGTGCATCACAGTGTGTATGTATACAGCTTTTCCTCTTGTTTTTGAGGACATATTTAAACATATGGATTAATGTAATCCAGTGTTATTACATTGCTCAACAAGATTTTAAGAGGCGACTTCTATGCTAAAGATGACAGGTAATGAAATTACATAATATATAATATTGTATGAATTATGCTTAACTTGCTAAATTCTGTAAACTGTTACATTGGAATCATTATTAACACTGGTGTAGCAGATGACTGTATTTGGATTTTTGCAATAGTATATAATATTATTGATTGAGAATCCCACCGTTTTACTTAATAGATAGCCACGAGCTTCCAAACTTATTGAGTAGCGTGTCAAAAATCCCCTTACAGAACAAAACAAAATAAGATAACAACAATGTTAGAAAAGCTAACAAAGTTGGTAAATATAAAAACTTACTGATATCAGCTGAAGACACGGGCGATTCACTGTTTATCACAAGCGTTACTCGCTGAATTCAATGCCCCCCTTGTTTGTTAGCAGGTTGGTCGGTGTCCAAGTCCAAAACATCATTGCTCTGTCCACTGTTGCTTTTGCCTATGTCCTTCTTATGGTCCCTTTACTCTATTAAGTGTTTTTCAATTTGTTTATGATTTGGTCAACTTTATCACAGTGACTAATAGGGTTGCAACAATATGAAATTTTCATGGTACGATAACAGTCTCAGAAAATATCACGGTTTCACTGAATCACAGTATAAGGTATTACACAATTATTATTATTATTATTTTGTTTGAAAACATGCTTTATTATAATTGAAACTTGAAACCATTTTTTAATGGATGTATGTGTAATAAAAATTCTCCCTTTTAAAAATAAATAAGAAAGCTAACAGAACTTTAATAATAAACCGAATTACAAACATGATTAAAAATAGCATTTTTTTTTCTAGGACGAGTTCGAAAAAGTAGGTTTTTCAGAAAAACCTAAATGGTGGAAAAATTTTCATGGCGGAAAATGTTGTCAAAGGTTTGAATAAAGGAATCAGAGGAAAAAAGGTGAGGCAGAGATGCCAAATTTGCTGTGGCAACGGATCATACTGTCCTCAATCTGTGTGCCAAATTTTCAGGGCTTGACTCCTAATTATATTATTTATGAAAAAATAAATACTAGGTGAAACACATCTTGAAACTTTAACTACAACTGCTGAGGTCTAATAGATTCTACCTTTAGATTATTTCATATGAAACTATAACATTTTATCAAAATATAACAGTTACTTTTACTCATGTAAAATCATGAAAGAATTTTGTAAATGTAATGTATAATGAAAAATTAGCGCATAACAGTGTAGTTCTTTTCCTGCTCAGTGCTGTTTGGCATGTCAGGGCTTCCCACTGTTTGATGGGTTTGACTTGACTTCCTCCATAACACTTTAAACAAGAAGAGTCTCACTAGAATTGAAATTGGTCACATACGTTTTGAGGTCTGCATTCCGCAATATCAAAATAAGTCAGGTTGTTGCACGCACGCGCCAGAGAAAAGAGCACATCATTAGCGTGAGCTAGTTCCATTACTCTCGTTTTAAAGTCCAGATGAGAAGCCTTTAGCTGAGTGCGAGATTATTATGAAATATCTTGGCAGTCTTAAACAGGCTATCACTTGGGCGGCCGCCGAAATGTCTTCAATGTCATTTTTCGTTCCCTGCTGTCCGCGACCCAGTCCAAATAGACCTGCGACCCACAAATTGACAGACACTGCTTTAACTCACACACACACTTACTTATGTCAGACCCCCTCTCTTCTCTCTGACATTTTCTCTGCTGTATGTGTGTGTTGTGGCGCAAGTTGACGAGTCTGACAGACTGTCGAGGAAAGGAGATGTGCACGCGCAGGTGAGATTCTCTGTACGGTTGCATATTTTTTCTCAGTACCATAGATAAGCTAATTTACATGGTATTACAACCGTCAATTTTCATACCACGGTATACCGTGAAACCTCCGGTTCCTGCGTAGAGACCAGAAAGCTTTTGGGGCCAGTGTGGAACTAGGTTTACAGCTTTTGAGAATTCACACCGGCCCAGGAAGGGACAGTTTTCCACTGAACCATGTCGGTGGAAAGGGCTATAAATGGACCATAAGACTGGCAGGGGCCACCATGCAGGAATCCATCCTGAATGTGTTCTTTTGACCTTGTAACATAGTCAAAGAAAGACACCAGTGGCCCTACATCAGCACATTAAACAGTGTCTTGAACCTTAAGTCAGCAGGCTACAAGGTTGCACCTTGCTTTATCTCTTTAAAATAAGCTGGCAACACCTTGGGTTTCGAACTTCACTGCCATGACACACATTTCCGCAAAGACCTGCAGACAAACATATATTGCAGTGAGCTGACTTCTAAATTGACAAACACACATCCTCCTAAACTCTTAGTGACAACCCACACACCAACCACAAAAACTCTAAACCAATGTTTCCAAACCTTTTTTGTCTTTTGTACTCCCACAGCCAAATCAATAAGTCCCAATTCAACTTCAAACCATTTTAACACTTGGATATGATTTTAAGCATTTTTATTATCAATTCAATTAAAGTAACTTTTAAACATAAACAATCTATACTGAAGGTGAAAAACATAGTCTGCACACATAACCTGATGCTACAAATGACATCTACATAAAAAAAAAAAAAAAAAAAAACTGCCACACACACTTCACACATAATTTTTTGTTTTGTTCCGACATGTTGTTGTCACTTTAAGACATTAGTAATTTTGTGAGTAGTTCAAGAAGTCATTTTAATCTTTGACAGCCCAAATATATAAGTTGATATTTATTTAAAAAAGTTTAACAAAGCAAAACTGAAATCTTCCCAAGCACCCACATACACCTGGTTTGGAATAACTGATTTAGACCATGATGTAGTAGGAAACCATCGGGCCACAATGGGGCTAAATGTGCCACTTTTTCTGGTTGCAAAGTGTATGAAGGCTGGAAAAAATATATATTTTTATATATCACAAAATATCGCAAATTTACAACTTCTGTTTTTCTCCCCAATTTGGAATGCCTAATTCCCAATGCGCTATAGGTCATCATGGCGGCTTAGTGATTTGCCTCAATTCAGGTGGCGGAGGACGAATCTCAGTTGCCGCTGCATCAGAGACTGTCAATCTGCGCATTTTATCACGTGGCTTGTTGAGCGCGGTACTGCAGAGACTTGGCGCGTGTGGAGGCTCACGTTTTTCTCTGCGGCATCCACACACCTCACCACGCACCCCGCCGAGAGTGAGAACCACATTATAGCAATCACGAGGAGGTTACCCAACATGACTCTACCCATCCTAACAACCGGCCCAATTGGTTGCTTAGGAAGCCTGACTGAGTCACTCAGCACCCCCTGGATTCTAACTTGCGACTCCAGGTGTGGTAGTCATCGTCTTTACTTGCTGAGCTACCCAGGCCCGCACAAATTTACAACTTTAAAATGTAACGGTTATAGTGATGACGCAGATTACAGAGAGACAGCACTCGTGATTTTCACTTTGTGTTTGTTTATGAGCAAAGGCGCAGATCCAAAGCATAAGATATTTCCCATTCATTTTTTTCCATGTAATTTCAACATTGGGTGATTACAACATGCCCTCTGATGTTCATTCATGTTTTTTTGTGAGTGTTGCGCCCAGCTCCTTGTGAATGGGTAGCTAACGTGATCTGTCACACATAGAACATCAATGCAACATTTATTGTTGAATTTTGCCAAATTGACAAAATTTTAAGCTAAGACTAAAATAGTGTTTCTCCAAAAACTACTTCCCACTCAAATGATGGGAGTGTGTCACGTTAGTGGATTTGCAACTAATGGTAAAACAGTTGTATACTCAGTCTACATGCAATTTGGAACAAAAGACAACAAAAAGATTGTGATCTATGGGATACACTCCTTTTTTCCTCCCAATAAACATCAGTATTTGGGTGGTGGGGGTTCCAATGTTCCGCATGCTCCAATGATGTCATAATAGGATTATTGCACTGCATACCACAGCCCTAATATATTATATATATATATATATATATATATATATATATTATATATATATATTAATATTTATTTACTTAAATAAAGGTGGCGAAGAGGCCTTTAATCCCACACTTGGAGGTTTATAGTGAGTGATATAGTACAGATACTCATTAAAGTTTCTATAGATAACATTTTAAAAGTTACAACATTTTATTATCTCAATCAAACTTTAGAAATTGCAGGTAAAGACCTTAAGATGTATCAGGAAAGTTTTGCCATGCATGGTGACAAACAGGTGATTAGGAAAGTCCTGTGGTAAAAATTATTGCTACTTAGTGTTTTGGGAGAAAACAGAATCAAAAGTGCCTTTTACCCCATTGTATCCTATCTATAACCATGTCCATACTAATACATTTTTGTTAGAAAATGCATCTTTTTCTCTATGTTTTGGCCTTCTGTCCACACTAAAACGCCATTTTTGTCAGCGAAAACTGAGCTTTTTGAAAACGCTCTCCCAAGTGAATATATTTGAAAAAGCCATCTTCATGTGTGGACTGTGAAAACAGATAGATCTGAAAACGATTATGCATTTGTTGTCATGTGATGCCGTCATGTGATCCATTCAACCAAAACAATCAAGATGGCAGCCTGTGTTATAGCTGCACTATTGTGCCTGATATTCACTTTGATAGTATTGTTAAAGATAAATGCTACTTTGTACAACATTCACATTGCATTCCTTCAAAAGCACTGGGAAGTTAACTCGGAATTGGAGTCCGAAGACGGAACACGAGGACAACTGCATTTCAGGCCGTACATGCAATAGTGATTTTTCGCATGCGCAGTAAGGGGATTTAAGCATATTCATGCATTTCAGCGTGGACAAGCAACTTTTAGAAAATGCTTGAAAACAGCAGTGTGGCTGGAGAGTTTCAAAAACGAAAACACCATTTTCATATGTATCCAGATTAATGTAGATGTGGGCTATATATACAAAATGAGACATGAGGTCAAACAAAAAACCTCAAACATATACAGGTGTTGGCCATAACACACAATCAATATTACAATAAGACATATATGACTGAAACCCCAGTTGTGTTAATTGTTTTGAATTGATATCTAATTTTTATTTAAAACGATCTAGTGAAAGGAGTAGTTCACCTAAAATAAACATGCTTTCATTGTTTACTCACCATCACGTCATTCCAGATGTGTACGACTTACTTTCTTCCGCTGAACACAAATTAAGATTTTTAGAACATCTCAGATCTGTAGGTATATTCAATGCAAGTGAATGGGTACCGATATTTTGAAGCTCGAAAAAGGCAGCATAAACGTAATCCATAAGACTCTGGTGGTTTTATCTATATCCAAAGAAGTGATATGACAAGTGAAGGTGACATTTAAATACTTTTTACAATCAATCTCCACATTCACATTCTTTTGGCAATTCACTTTCGTTGTGCATATCCCCACCTACTGGCAAAGAGGAGAATTGATAGTAAAAAAGGACTTAAATACTTATATGTTTTCTGACCCACACCTATCATATCGCTTCTGAACACATCTTTGTTTGTGTTCAGCAGAAGAAAGTCATACACTTCTGGGATGGCATGAGGGTGAGTAAAGGATCATGAGAACATTTTTATTTTGGGGCGAACTATCACTTTAAATCTACCGAAGATTACTGGCTGCAACTCAAATCCTAATGAGCTACCTACCTAGACAGCATTTGCTTTTGTTCGCGCAAACAATTCTGACAACAAAAAAAACCTCTGTATAAGCAGGCAGCTCGCTAGGGATCGAGAAACAGCCGTTGTGTGTGGGGTCTTAACGCAGACCATAACTCGACTTGATACAGCCACCTAGCTGCAGTACAGTGCTTAGTGTGGGGAAGAGAAAGCAAAGCACTGGGGCTGCGGTCTCTTTAAATCGCAACGCCTTCAATATAAAGCGTTTGTTGCCTGTATATACCGGCTGAAAGTAATGTTCACATAGCACAGAGGGAGGTCTCCGGCACCGGCCATTAAAGCTTCGAGCGTTACTTAAAAATTAGAGTCACTTAGCATTTTAACGAGGATTTAAGCGCCCTGACACAAAAGGCTAAATCTCAACATAAGAACAGGTCCATTCCAGTGACAGTAACTTTTCGATTGAGGTATTTTAACTCTCAAATAGAAACAGATAAATATCAACAACATTCTGTGTGGATATAATAAGTGCTAGGAGGCGGGATATGTGTGCCTTCCTGAAATGCATATCGTAATACTAACAATATCCCCACTATTACCCCCCGTAAATAAAATAAAGCTAAAACAGCTGGCTGTAGTGATCGTTTAGTTAAAACAGTTCATATACGGGTTTTAACGTTTAAACAGAGCGCCTCAGTAAAGAAACTAACTAGCTGGACGACATTCAAGTCTAAATCACGCAATACAAAACGCAAATGCCTATTCAGATTCTTTACACAACACGTTGATCTTGATTTTCAACATGACCACTGCTCTCTAAACATGACGTACAAGTGGGATAATAAAGAAGGTGGAGATCAAATGACATCAACTATGTGCAACTACATAACTTTATAAAGGATGAACTGCTGCAAAGTAACTAAGCACTTCCAAAGTTACTCGAAATGCACTCTCGCACAGGACGTGCAAAAGTTCGCGTTGGATGCGGGCCTAAAGTTATGCATGTTATGATTGTACCAACGTCTCCAGAGTTTTCAGCTCCGACGTGCTTTTCCGAAAGTGCAAACCCACATAAGCTGAGCGAAAGTTTTGCATCGCAACCTAAATAAGCTGTGCTCACTCAAAACACTAGGCACTTATATGCGTAATGCAGGCGAAAGATGGGTCAATTGTACTACATACCGCGATCAGAGTGCTGTTCCTCTGCTCGGTGGTCGCTGTTGAATCGGGGTCTTGATGCTTGCTCTGCTGTTTGCTGCTGTTGGATTTCTTGGCCCGTTGGTCTAAACTCCGATGGTAGAGACTCACCGTCTCCCGGCGGTCCAGCTCCAGCTGCTCGGCGTGCGCTTGCTGGTATCGGCTCTCGCAGTTGACGTGGTGCCGCCGGCAGCCCTCGATCCGCTGCCGGAGCCGCTCCACCACCGTGCTGTGCTTCGGTATGCCCACGTTACCTCCGCCGGTGCTGCTGCTGTTCGTCGCATTAATGGCAGAGTTTAAGTTCATGTTACTGTTGTTAATGCAAATGCCGCCGCCGGTTGGTACGGCGGCGGGGCTGGCAAAATCCCCCATCATCTGTGCCTGGATACACAGGGTTGTTTGGGAAGAACTTTGTCAAGCCCCCCTGACTCTCGCTCTCTCCCCTCTCCAAATCGGGGCGCGAGTCCGCTTCGCCAGGGAGACGGATACAGTAAAATAGGGAGGAAAGGAGCTTTTAAAGGAGTGTAAATACTCGGCGGTGGCGGGTTCCCTCCTCCGGGAGGCTCACCGTGTCGACCATTCAATAATGTCTCAACCGTTTGCAAACCTATAAACAACCGTACGGGACCCGTGTAGGAGCGAGAGAGGCGACCGGGGTCACCCCGCTTGTCTTCCTCTGTTACTCTCTCGCCTCTACTGGAGCACCATCAAACATCCGGATGTTACTCGCAACCATCACGCATAACCACCGCTGCCGCGAGCCCGTCGTTTTATTGTGTTGTCCTTTTGAAAAAAGTTTTGCCGTGTGCTGCGAACAGGCTTCGGAGTTGTTTTGTGAACTTGCATTTCATTAGCTGGGCCGGTGAAGCCCTCCCCGCAGCGCGAACAAGGTGTGCAGTTTCTTAAAGTCCTGATCGCTGGAGAGGAAATCCTACTGTCGCCGATGTGTACAGCAGCTGCCACCATCACAATAATCAAGCGCTCCCCTCCTCCATGCTAGCGGAGTGATATCAGGACAA
The DNA here is from genome assembly GCA_032164185.1 of Moxostoma hubbsi. Classification (NCBI taxonomy): domain Eukaryota; kingdom Metazoa; phylum Chordata; class Actinopteri; order Cypriniformes; family Catostomidae; genus Moxostoma; species Moxostoma hubbsi. Next base: position 16,327,533 of record JAVLUX010000012.1, on the reverse strand, counting down.
CAGCCGAGCGAAGAGCAGCCACCAGGCTGCGAGCGGCACGTCAGCTCCGCGGAAAACACGGCGCGGAGCCTAGTCCACTGGACGCGGAGTCGAAATCGACTTCACATGGGCTGGATGGTAGTGTACTGTAGATAGAGCGGTATAATGCTTTACCGGCGGGTTAGGGTACTGCATCTGAAACTCGGTGCTCATTAGAGTATAGAGCTTAAGGGAGCGTGAGGTGGCTATTAAAATATCGTATTATAGGTTAGAGAAACTAACACAACTTTGGTTTTAATGGAATAATTGCAGACTTCCTTTAGTAAACATAGCAAAGGCAAACTAGATGGACTGCTGTAGAGGACAATTTAATTAATGTGAAAAGTTCAATAATAATAAAAAAAAAATCATTAACCTTTGATTGTTTTTATCTGATTTTTAACACTTTTAAGATGCATTATGCCTTATTCTTTCCAAAACAATATAGCAAAAAAAAAAAAGAGGCAATGCTGGGTAGATTGATTCTAAAATGTAATCTGGTAAAATTTCAAATTACATGATGAAATTGTAATCTCTTTGAATAATGTTATATAGTCATCTAATCTGATTGCTTTTGGATTACTTTCGGGTTACTTCTGAATTAATTCTTGTCACATGCATTTCAGATGGTACAATTTTGACAGTGTTGCTTAAATGGCTTGAAGAAAGCTACCTTTAAGGATCAAAATATGATAATTGATATGACTTTGTGTGTGTGTGTGTGTGTGTGTGTGTGTGTGTTTTACTCAGTATTTGTCTTTTTCTGAATTAAAAAAGGCACTTTATGCAGGTGCCACACTAGCCAATTTTTCCAGTGATTTTCAGGTGTGAGTATCATTTACATAATCAGCGGCAAGGCGGATGGAGACTAAATGTCTCCACTATAATTTCATATCATTTAAACTTTGTACACATTGCCGCCAAGCTTTTGAAGTTATTTTAAAGCTAATGATCACCGGAGAGTTCGGATTAATTCAATTTGCATTGGAGGTGCCACTGCTAAAAGCATAACCAGATGCGCTTTACGTATGCCGTTCAATGCAGCGCTGGATGCCCAGACATGAATCATGTGCATTCCAAATCTTAAAAGAGATTAAGATTAGCCTGCTAATCCACTAGTGACAAAGGTGGAATTGGAGCGCATATGAGAGAAATTGGAGGACATGGAGAACCGTAAACGGCAGAATAACGTCCGATTTGTTGGAATTCCTGATGCCGAAGTGGGTCAGGATATGGTGAAATTCCTGGACAGGCTCTATCCCAATCTGCTTGACATAACAGGCCATAAACTGGAAATCGAGCGAGCTCACATGGTTCCGACTCGGTGATCCACTGAGGGAGACAGGCCATGATCAGTTCTGGCCAAATGTCTGAGATCATCCGATAAAGATCTTGTGTTGTGCAAGGCGAGGATTAAAGGAAGGCTTTTTTGTAAGAACCACAGCATTTTCTTGTTCCCAGACTTTGCAAATTCAACATGATGTTCCTGGCCAAATTGATAATAGATACTAAGTTTGACCTTAAAACATTTACATGTCCCCAGCTAGCGATGTCCTTTATAAAGGCAATGGACTGAGTAAGTTATTTTGGGGTACTCGTGTTGTAGCCAAATGGACCATCTCACTGAACATTCACTTGACTGTTCAGGGAACTGAGTGCCTTTTTTGTTTCATTTTGTGCTGGTTCCGTCTAGTGGCTGGAGTTTGTTTTGTGGAGTAACACTCCTTTGGGACTGTTTATTGGATGAATCTTCATGTTATTTGTGCTTATGCATCCTATTGACTGGAGTTTGTTTTGTGGAGTATTTTGTGAAAGACATTGGAGTGATTCGTTTAATTTGATTAGATAATTTGTTGCACTCATGTAGCAGCCAAATGGGCCGGCTCACTGAGCATTCGTTTGACTGATTCGATCTGAGGAAACTGAGCTCCTTTTTTTCTTTCTTTTTTATGTGCTGGTTCCACCTAGCAGCTGGAGTTTGTTCTGTGGAATAATGTACCTTCAGGACAGTTATGTGGATGAATCTACACGTTCTTTGTGTTTATTCCACCTATTGGCTGGAGTTTGTTATATAGATTATCTGTTGTTGTGTAACTTTGTCACGCAAAATTTGTATAGAAACACTGGACTTGAGCAATCTGACAACAAATTTATAGTGGGGGGCTCTCGTAGGTGTGCATGGACTGTTTGAGTTTAGAGGGATGCACGCCAGTTGACGCTGTCATGTGCAGGGTTAATGCGCACATTTTTCTTTTTTCTGTTTGTTTGGTTCTGGGGGGAGTTCGGGGTTTTGAGTTTTGCACTAATGTTAGAATATGGTCTTTGTAATTTTATTTTTGACATACAATCTATTTTTTCCTCATATGTGTATAACGTCAAATGTTAATATGAGCAGATTTTCTCTCTCCACATGGAATGTGAATGGGTTGGGGAACCCTATAAAAAGAACAAAGGCTATTTCTCTTCTTAAGTGTAAGAAATATGATATAGTGTTTCTTCAAGAAATGCATCTTTCCCCACAGGAAGCTGAAAAATTTGGGAAGATATGGGTTGAACATGTTTTCTTTAGTGCTGCTTCAATTAAGAGCAGGGGAGTCATTACATTGATAAGTAAACATCTACAATTTAAATGTCCAAAAAGATTAAAGATAAATTAGCAAGAGTCATTATTGTTTTGGCAGAAATTCAGGGGCAAAGTCTTATTTTGGCTAATATTTACGCACCTAACGCTGGTGATTAGGGCATTTTTAGAGATCTTGAAGGTATGTTGCAAGCCGCTGGCACCCCTCATGATGTAATATTGGGAGGAGACTTTAGTCTTTTGATGGACTCAGTCCTTGATCATAGTGAAGCAAAAGTGTGCAAGGCCCCTAGTGCAACATTGACGCTTCACAGGATGTGTACAAATGTTGGTCTTACAGATATTTGGAGTATTTTGGAACCATCTGGTAGGGACTATACATTTTTTTTCATCAGTCCATAAGATTTACTCTAGAATAGATCTAAGTCCCTCATTTCATCTGTTGTTGATTGCTCAAAAAACCTACTGGCTAGGTATATAAAACAGAGAGAGTCTTTTTCTACCATTCCCTAAGTGAAATCTGCTGGTGGTGAAATATTTACCTCAGTCATTGATATTAATAATGCTTTTAAAGTATTCTATCTTGATCTCTATAGTTCCAAGTCTTTGTCTAGTGATGAGGATATAAGAAACTTTGAGGAACCATTAGAACTTCCTAAACTGACGGCTGAGCAAAATAATTTTCTTGATTCTGAGATAACATTGGAGGATCTTGGCAAGGTAATTAAGGCCCTGCCTACAGGCAAGGCTCCAGGGCCAGATAGCTTTGCCACTGAGTTTTTTAGATATTATGCTACAGAGTTGGCTCCACTTTTGCTAGAAGTTTATATGGAATCATTAAAGAATGGGTAACTTCCACCAACCATGACACAAGCCCGGATCAGTCTGATTCTTAAAAAGGACAAAGATCCAAGCAAGTGTAAGAGTTGCTGTCCAATTTCCCTGATCCAGCTAGATTTTAAAATATTGTCAAAAATGTTAATTATTACATCTCTTATACATATAGATCAGGTGGGGTATATTCGGGGCCAAAGCTCTTCTAATAACATTAGGTGTTTCATCAATATCATGTGGTCAGTGGCAAAGGATCAGACTCCCGGTCACTGCCATCTCACTTGAGGTCGAAAAAGCATTTGATATGGTGGAATGGGATTATCTTTTTAAGATTTTGGGAATATACAAATTTGGTAATTTTTTTATTGGTTGGATTAAGTTACTTAATAGACAGCCGGTAGCACCGGTACAAACGAATGGATTCATTTCAGATTATTTTACTCTGGATAGGGGCACCCGGCAGGGTTGCCCTCTTTACCCATTATTGTTCTGTCTTGCCCTGGAATTATTAGCAGCCATGATAAGAAAGGAGGATGATTTTCCATGGGTGGTAGCAGAAGGTGTGGCACATAAGCTTTTTCTATATGCAGATCCTACTAGATCTATGCCTTGTCTCCACAGGATTATTCATTCCTTTTCTAATTTTTCAGGATACAGATTTAAATGGGCTAAATCCGAAGATTTGTCTCTGACGGCGTACTGCCCGGTAATGGCTTTTCAGCTGGGCGCCTTCCAGTGGCCCAAAAATGGCATTAAGTATTTTTGTGATTAGTTAGATGTTAAAGGTTTGCCCAAGGAGTGTGGGCAGGTGGGCTTCATTAAATTTATCTATGATTGGGAAGGTTAATGTTATTAAAATAAATTGTTGTAAAGGTTAAATCAGGAGACGGGATCAATGAGAGGCCATTTATTGGTAAGGCCATTTATTTCCTCTGCCGTTTACAGCATTTGCACTTTTCCTGTGCTTTTACTCAGTCCAATGACACTCAAAATACACATAAGTTTCCGCAAACACTCAGCAGAATACACAATATCGACCCATTTCAACGCTGTAGACTAGATTCGTTCTCTCCTTCCCCTCTGCTGGTGGCAAGGGTGGTTTTTTTAACCGCTCTCCCTGTGCTCACTGGAATTAAAGACAGGTGTTAGTCATAATTTAGCTCAGGTGTATGTGCCCTTAACGCTTTTCTCTCTCTGAATGGGCAATTGACCACGCCCCCACTGCAACAGTTGTATTCCAAAATTCAACTACCTGCAACAGTCTCTCAGTATAGATGCCCCCTCTCTTATTTCAAGAAATTTGATAGCATAGTGAAGTACTTCATTTGGAACAGTAAACTTCCCAAATTACATTTCAGTAAATTGCATAGGCTGATTGACAAATGTGGGCTAGGCCTACCGAAGATTTGTTTTTATTATTATGCAAAAGGTCTCAGACATTTGGCTCATTAGTTTCTTCCTTCTGAGAGAGCCACTCCCTGGTTTTGTATTGAACAGCAAGTTCTTGCCCCTATTTCGTCATCGCAAAGCCTTTCTATCCAACTAATCGGAAAAGTTAAGTTACACCGCGTTATCTCGCATTTGCACTCGATATGGGCAAAAGTGTCCAGAGTGTTTAATTCGGACATTTATTTAAATGTTGCCTCGAGCATATGGCTGAACCCAAAATTATGTATTAATAAGTCCACTTTCTGCTGGTCAGAGTGGATTGTGAGGGAAGTTAATACACTCTGTGACCTATATGAGAGTGGAGTGTTGAGATCCTTTGAAAATTTGGTTGAACATTTTGTGATTCCCAGATCTTGGTTTACATTTGCGCCACCTGCTCTGTACTATTTTTGGGAGTAGCATACACCCCTCTAAAGTGGCAAATACTCTGGGAGTGGTGATTACTACTTTTGGAAAAGGTCATGAGGCAGCAGTGTATTACTCCCTTTTAATTAAGAGTCTGGGGGATGGAGCTTCAACTTCTCTCAAGAGATTATGGGAGAAAGATTTAAACTTGGTATTGGATGAGGTAGTGTGGGCTAGGATTCTAAAAAAACGTCAATTCTGCATCTAGAGATGCAAGGGTGTGCCTTATGCCATTCAAGATTTTACATTGATTCTATTGGACCCTCTCTAGATTGTATAGGCTTGGTCTTAAATACACACCCACCTGCTGACAATGCTGATCAGAAGATGGAGACACAACCCATGTTTTTTAGTGGTATGTTAAGATCCATGAATTTTGAAGGTTCAGAGTTTTATGTATGTATTGGGCACTCAAATTGAATTTTGCCCCAGACTCTGAAATTTAGGAGATGGGGCGGTCATCAGTATAAGGGTTAAACACATATATGGGTTCTAACCAGTGTCATGACTGGCAGACAAATTGTTTTAAGGGGATTTAAGTCAGCTGGATCGCCCTCATTTAAAAAATGGTGCATGGAGATGGGGAGGGAGGCGAGGAAATGCAAGGAAGTGTCATGTAGAAGGCTGGGGAGTTGGGATTCGTTTGATGGGAAATGGGGCAGCTATTTGGCATTTTTGGAGGGGCAGTGGAGAAAGACGTTTAGACGTTTGTGTGTGATTATTATATATTTTTGTTTTGTTTTTATGTTGTTGTTTTTTTGTGTGTGTCTATAATCATGTGTGACCACAGGGATGTTGTTGAGGGTCAGGGTGGGGATTGGGGATTGGGAGGGGGAGGGGTTAAATGTCGATTCTGTGTACATTTGTTTAGCTTTTCTTTATCTATTAATCAATAAAAAATGGTAATCAGAAAAAATTTAACTCGAATTGGAGCTATTTTAGTGAATCTTTAGACTGTGTGAGTTTGGAAAATGTTAATAAAGCATTTTTGTTTCATACTGTTTCCAAAGAACAAATAAATGCATTATAAGTATATAGTATATATACTTATAATAAGTATATACAGTTGAAGCCAGAAGTTTACATACACTTTGGTTGAAGTAATTAAAGAAAATTTTGTAACAACTCCACAGATTTCATATTAGCAAACTATTGTTTTGGCAAGTCGTTTAGGACATCTACTTTGTGCATGACACAAGTCATTTTACCAACAATTGTTTACAGACAGATTGTTTAACTTTTAATGAACTATATCACAATTCCATTAGATCAGAAGTTTACATACACTAAGTTAACTGTGCTTTTAAGCAGCTTGGAAAATTCCAGAAAATGATGTCAAATATTTAGGCAATTAGCCAATACGCTTCTGATAGGCTAATTGGAGTCAATTGGAGGTGTACCTGTGCATGTATTTTAAGGCCTTCCTTCAAACTCAGTGCCTCATTGCTTGACATCATGGGGAAATCAAAAGGAATCAGCCAAGACCTCAAAAAAATAAATTGTGGACCTCCACATGTCTGGTTCCTCCTTGGGAGCAATTTCCAAATGCCTGAAGGAACCACATTCATCTGTACAAAAAATAGTATCCAATTATAAACACCATGTGACCACGCAGCCATTATACCGCTCTCTTAGAGATGAATTTAGTTTGGCGCGACGAGTTAAATCAACCCTAAAACAACAACAGCAATAGACCTTGTGAAGATGCAAGAGGAAACAGGTAGACAAGTATCTATATCCACAGTAAAACGAGTTCAAAAACTGCCATAAAAAAGCAAGACTACACATTGGGACAAAAATGTTACTTTTTTGAGAAATGTCCTCTGGTCTGATGAAACAAAATAGAACTGTTTGGCCATAATGACCATCATTATGTTTGGAGAAAAAAGGGTGAGGCTTGCATGCCGAAGAACACCAACTGTGAAGCATGGGGGTGGCAGCATCATGTTATGGGGGTGCTTTGCTGTAGGAGGGACTGGTGCTCTTCTCAAAATAGATGGCATCATGAGGAAAGAAAATTATGTGGATATATTGAAGCAACATTTCAAGACATCAGCCAGGAAGTTACAGATTGGTCGCAAATAGGTCTTCCAAATGGACAATGACCCAAAACATACATTCAAAGCTGTGGAAAAATGGCTTAAGGACAACAAAGTCAAGGTATTGGAGTGGTCATCACAAAGCCCTTACCTCAATCTGAAATTTGTGGGCAGTATGAAAAGCATGTGCAAGCAAGAAGGCCTACAAACCTGAATCAGTTACACCAGTTCTGTCTCGAGGAATGGGCCAAATTCCAGGAACTTATTGTGAGAAGCTTGTGGAAGGCTACCCAAAATATTTGACCCAAGTTAAACAATTTAAAGGCAGTGTTACCAAATATTAACAAAGTGTGTGTAAACTTCTGACCCACTGGGAATGTGATCATAGAAAGCTGAAATAAATAAATCTCTCTACTAGTATTCTGACATTTCACATTCTTAAAATAAAGTAGTCTATCCTAATTGAACGAAATCCCTATAGAAGAAATGAATGGGGAAAATACTTCAAGAACAAAGATGGCTAAAAAGTGGGCTCACTGTTGCGCTCTATTGTACAGGAAATGTGGGTTTCTGAGCATCCTTTGTGTACACTTGTGCTTACTTGTACTTGCTTTATTTTCACAGATTGTCCACTCTTTTCTTGCAACATTTATTAGTGAAAGAGATGGAAAGGTACACCGTAGCAAATATGTGCGTTTGTGTGTATGCAGACAGAGGACCTTCTTTAACACTGGCCCAAGAAATAACAGGATCAGGTGAGGCCTTAAAGCACTGACAGCAGTCTGTAAGTGATGATAAGGAGTTTGGCCTTGTGTGTGTGTGTGTGTGTGTGTGTGTGTGTGTGAGAGAGAGAGAGAGAGAGAGTGAGAGTGAGTGAGTGAGTAATTGTGAAAAAGAGCTGCTGCCCATTCTGGTTTGCTGAGTGTGACTAAAATGAATTGCAAGCACATACATTCTTACACTATTCTCTCTCTCTCTCTCTCTCTCTCTCTCTCTCTCTCTCTCTCTCTCTCTCTCTCTCAGATAGATACAGTCATGGCCAAATATGTGTGAACACCCTATATAAGAATACTTAAACTGTTCTAAATCTGATTCTATGGGCCATCTAGATCAGAATTTCTCCTGTTTGTATTGTATATAATTAATTGTGCTACACTGTCTGTCTTTTATTATTTGCATAATACGCCAAGAACTCCTAGAGTTATAACAAGGATATGAAGGCATTTTAATTGGCTGATCATAGATACATTATTAAGTCAAAGTTTTCTAAATTGTTTGTAAAGTCATAATACAGTATAATTTGTTCTACTGTAACATGCATGACTCGTACTATATATTATGTAACAACTGTAGATGATTAAATATTATAAAATACAAAATAGTTCTTAAATATCTCAATCTCTCACAAACAAGTTCTTAACAGTTTTATTATTCTTGTGTCCAAGAAAATCTTTTTTCAGAATTGGTATATGGCGCATGAAAATGATAGGTCTAGTGTTTGTCTAGTGTAGAGCTATACATGAAGAGATTTTGTGTACTTCCTGTTCATGGAGAATAATATGAGATTGCCCACAGAACCAATTGTTTATTTGCCCTCTTGTATCCATCAAAGAAACAAGTGAGTGAAATGCTTTTGGTGTAAACCTTTGCCCCACAGTGCAATTCTAAGAAAAAAATGAATAAATCAGTATTGCTTTCAAACTTTTAGGAACATAAATAGCCTGTTCACCAATGTCTGGGACTCTCTGTACTTTCTGGAATGGTTAATACTGCAACTAGTAGTTGGTATTGAACTGCCCTTTAGCCTATGTGCAGAACTCTTTTTTCTATTTCATTATTAGTTTGTTATTCCTCTGGTTTGTTTGAATTTATTCACAGTAATAAAACTGTACCACATGTAAGCAAATGCCTTGGTTTGTCGAACAAGTGAACTTTCTGCAATGACAGTATTTAATACCTTTAAAGGAATGTTCCAGGTTCAATACAAGTTAATCTCAGATGACAGTATTTGTAGCATAATGTTGATGTTCACTTCCATTGAAAGTGCTATTTCTTATTTAAATAAATAAATGATGGATGGATTCGGGGAAAAAAAATATTATTATGCCACAAATGCTGTCGATTGAGCTCATCTTGTGTTACCCCCAAAACACAAATTCAAAAGGACACTCTAAAGTGTATACTGTAAGCATACATTTAAAAAGTAGATTCTTACTTAAAATTAAACTTACAATTCAACTCCAATTACCAAAAGTTACTCCATACACACACTGTCAATTGAGATAGAGTAATTCGTTTTGAATATTTAGAAATACAGAGGTCTAATGTTGTCATGTAAGGGGGCCATAAAACAAGAAGTTGTACAGTCTGCCTTTGCTATGATGTTGGGATGTTGCGAGACATTGTAAATATATTATGTGCTCACCCATCCATTAGTGGGCTGATAAACAGAATCAATGGAGCTGATAGATTGACTATCTATGAAGAGAGAGAAAAAGAAAAATGGAGCAGAGACAAGAGGGAGTGGATTGGAACATTCTAGCTGTTTAATGTAGTGTTTTTGCTTGCTCACTATCTACAGCGGTTAAAGGTGGACTTACATACTGACTGTTTTAATATGTTTATATGTTGTTGAGGAATAGCCATGGAGTAGCAACAGTGTGACAACAGTTGTGTGTATATGGGCATTTGTATATAAAAATCCTCTGAGTAGGAATTGTGTGTGTTTTTTGCAGGCTGCTCTGCACCAAATGCCTGACTATCTGTGTGTAGTAATTGACATTTGTGTGAGCGTTTCGGTGTGTGCATGTTAGAAGTGTGGGGGATCTCTGACTCATTCCCTTGGTATTTAAAAAAAAAGGACCTGCTCTCTCAAGAAGAATTAATGGGAGTTTTGAGGACAATAGGTTGGAGGAGAAAAGACGAGAAAGACCTAAGCGCTGGGGAGATACGAGAAAGAGAGTAGAGAAGCCCTGACAGGTGAGCTGGCAGTGTGTGGCTTGCCGTAGATCAATGGAAATACTCTCAGTCACGCATCTAACACGCACAGTCTCTTAACATAAAGACAGAGGGAGGTGTGTAGGCTTCCTCATTTCTGCACAGTCATGACTGCACTCTGTAGGTCTTCTCTGCCTCTTCTCATTCCACTGAGAAATCCTTTAATATCTACCTTAAATTAAAACTGCATGGGTGCTATATCTGGACACTTCACAGAGGTCTTTAAATCTGCAAATATACAATCAGTATATAACCTACTGGAAAAAAGCTTAAAACAGGCTTAGCTGTTTGCTGGTCTTTGCTGATTTAAGCCAGTCTTCCAGCCAGGCCAATCTGTTAGTTTAGTTTAGTTAGTCTCCTAGCCTCAGCAGCAGAAAAAGAACCCAAAACCATTAAAAACAGCCAACAGAACGTCTTGGTTACTGTTGTAACCTCCGTTCCCTGATGGAGGGAACGAGACGTTGTGTCGATGTGTTGACACAAGGGGTCGCTCTTGGGAGCTCGATTCACCTTCAGATCTTTGAGAAAAGGCCAAAGAGAAATTGGTGAGTTGAATTTGCATGCCATTCCTCCCGACATACGGGTATAAAAGGGAGACCAGTACGCAAATTCATTCAGGTTTTGCACTGAGGAGTCAATACAAGGTCCCGGACATTACAGTGGTGCAGTTCAGCCTGTGGCAAGAGTGACACAATGTCTTGTTCCCTCCATCAGGGAATGGAGGTTACAACAGTAACCGAGATGTTCCCCTTCTGTTACTCACTCGACATTGTGTCGATGTAGTGACACTAGGGGTCCCAATATGAAACGGCACAAAGGCTAAACTGGTCACTTGAACTGCCGATGTAGGTGTAGGCAAGCTACTATGAGCGTTGGAATAGATGCATTCGGACTGCACGGAGCCTCCCCAGATGCCCCAAAACGTTGTGTGATTCCCCACAACCTGCGCATCTAGTATGGGCGCATTCCGTGCCAGCCGTGGCCTTTTCTCTCCAAGTCTTTCTATCCACTTAGAAAATTAGATTTGGCTGGGGCCTTTAAATGCTCATAAAATGCACTGGGGAAGGCGTTCTTTTCCATTCATTCTTTCAGGGTTGAAAAGACCCCACGGAGGCTACACCCTGCCCTTCTTGGGGGGGAGGGTATGAAAGTGGTAGATACGTCATATGGGCCCATCGGGCCACACATGGGAGAGGTAGGTCCGACCCTTCGTGGGGGAGGAGTTTTCTACAAGCAAAGCAGTCGGGCAGAGGAGACTCTTCCAAGGGAGACACGGGTCTACTGAAACAGAGAAGGGAGACCATATCATGAAAAATACACACAGGAGGCCACTAGGGTTACCGAGACCTGTGGAACACTTACCCCAGTACAGGGCCTGTTAGCACACATACTGCGTCTGACTACGGATTCCTCTACTGAATTTGTGAGTCAAAGTGCAAGGAGGAAGAGCATTCAGTGTTCACAAGTTGGGAACACGCATGGGAGAAAGAGCGCACACCTTCAATTGCACAAGGGGAAAGGCGCTATGCACAAGCGATACACCCGGCCAGCTGTCTGTGTAACGAAACTTACCTGCTCGTACCTGAAAGAACATGGGACGAGACCGGCTCAAACTGGAGATTGTAGAATCTCACGAAGGTATTGGGTGTTGCCCAGCCCGCTGCCCTACAGATGTCTGCTAGAGAGGTGCCATTGGTATGCCAGTGCCAGTGCCCATGAGGATGCCACACTTCTCGTGGAGTGTACTCGAACCCGCATGGGTTGGGCACAGACTGGACGCTGCTATGGCAGCTACATAAACATTGAGAGTGGAGGGGGACAGCTGCCATTCTCTCTTGCAGGAAGGAAAGCACTGACCCGACTGTGCAACTCTAGGGGTCTTCAACACGGGAAGAACACCACCTAGCAAAGATACGCCACTTCAGTGAGTAGAGGTGCCTTGTAGAAGGAGCTCTAGCCTGAGTGATTGTGTTGATCACAACAGGCCCGTTAGGTCCACCACATCCCGTCCAGGGACTAGACATGGATATTCCAGAGGTCTGGGCGTGGGTGCCAGAGGGTGCCCATCCCTGAGAAAGAAGGTCCTTCCTCAAAGGAGCTGTCGTGAGGAACGTGAGGTCCGAGAACCAGGTCTGAGTGGGCCTTCGTGAACAGATGGGGTCTGCACTCTTGAGCCGCGACGTGGCTGGATTGCCTCCGTCAGCTGTTTCACTGCTGGGAGAGGTCCTCAACAGTGTCACTGAAGAGGCCGACCTGGGAAATGGGGGTGTTAAGGAAGCGTTGCTTGTCTGTATCCCTCATCTCAACCAGGTTCAGCCGCCGAACCCAGGAACCAGTCGTCAAGCCGTGACTGTTGAGTGGCAGATGGAATGCTCCACTCAAGCCCAACACTTGTGGCAGCCCGGGCAAGCATGACAGTCAGCTCCTCGTTGGCCTCGGACCGGGCTGCCGCACCCAAAGGTGGCAGCCCGGTCAAGTCCTCGGTGTCTGACATCACCAAGGCACACTCCGATGCAGCGATCAACATCTCATCCGGCTCACGAACTCTGGAAGAGCGAGGCTGGTGTTGAGGCAAGCCTGCGTCATCCCAGAGCTGGACGGAAATGAATGAGTGTACCGGGGAGTGGGCGGTCTGTGGGGATTTACCTGGAGGAACAGTACCCACAGAAGTCCCTGAATTGCTTCAGCATCAGCCAAAGCGGTGTCATACCCTTTAGGTAGGAGGAGCTGCGAGGGGGACAGCCTAAGTGACTTTCCCTCGGAAGAAGGAAAGCCACGACCTCAACATTGCCATGGTCATGTTCTCGCAGTGAGAACATGAACCATACACGAATGCTTCTCCAACGTGCTTATGGCCCAGACACGTGAGGCAGTGATCATGACCGTCAGAGGCAGAGAGGTAACAAATGCATCCAGGAACGGCACAGAGACGGAAAGGCATCTTTAAAAAGATGTGTTTTTAAAATGTCACTGTGCCTGCTCTAATAGAGGAAATGTGCTTTTAGAGGAAAAGTTCCTTAAAGCACTGTCGAAATGCCCAGGGGTTTAGTCTGCAGCGGAGTGCAGAGTGGAGAGAAAACCGCTGGAATGTGCCATATATCCAACAGCAATGCTTGTAGAGTTGGGGAATGGAATAGCAGTGGTATTCAGCTTGCTGTCAATACAACTGCTCGGATCTGAAGAAAAAGTCTGAATGTATCCGCATACTGGTCTCCCTTTTATACCCGTATATTGGGGGGAGTGGCATGCAAATTCAACTCGCCAATTTCTCATTGGCCTTTTTTCAAAGATCTGAAGGTGAATCGGGCTCCCAAGAGCGACTCCTAGTGTCACTACATCAACAAAACGTCAAGTGAGTGACAGAAGGGGAACAGTGTGACCAGACTGGGAGACCAGCTAAGACCAGCAAACCAGCTCTTCAAACTATAACCGTGAATGACAATTAGCACAAAATCACACATTATGTCATCCTTGTATAAAACACCAACTAAGACCTGCATGCATCTATTTCAGGCTGGTTTATGCTGGTTAACCAAGGAAGTATTGCTGGTTCCCTTGTCAATGATTGCAGTTTTGTTAAATGTATGTTAAAAAAAATTATTTATTGAAGAAGTACATTAAGTGTTATGTAATCATTAAGTATACATGAACTTTTCTACAACCAAATAATGTTAGAGTGAAATAAAGACGACGTGTGTAGCACATATATTTTCTGACCTGTAGTTTTGAAGATACACATTACTCTGCTCAATTATCTTGGCTGAAGAATCAATGGCCTGTGCTCTAAACCGCTCTTTTCTTAGCTCTCAATTTTTTGTTTTGCATAGGAAACCAAAATGGAAATGTTTGACTAATCGATTCTCCAAAACTCAGAATGATCTTTTAAGTCAACATGAAATTAAAACTGGCCTGATGGAAAAATGCTGAAGGGTTGTTCTGTGTTAACATACAGGGCTCATGATATGCTGATATCAGCAGTCTCTGAATGGTTCACGTGCATTGTGAAGGCAAAGTGCTTCAGGTTCATCCATTTGAACAATTCCATACAGTTTAAGCCTCTTTTTAGTTTAAAATAGGTTCAAATTAGGAACTCTACTACTTTACTGCACATTCCCTAAAAAAATAACATTGACATTTTTACATTTATAGTAGACGCTTTTATCCAAAGTGACTTGCAAATGAGGAATACAACAGAAGCGATTCATCCTAAGGAGGTAGTAATAAGAGTAACTTTGTACTATAATACAAAGTTGCAAATTGCTCAGAGAAGTACAATTAGAGAGGAAGGAGAAAGACAGTGGTGAAAGAATGAATTGAGAATGTTTTAAGAAGAAGAAAGAAGATAGTTATTACATTACAAGGATTGGGTCAAGTGCTTGTGAAAGAGATGCCTCTTGATGGTGGCTAGAGAATCAGCTGCTCAGGTGGGGATTGGCAGACTTTTTCACCAGTGAGGAAAAGTTGAAGTGAAGGGCTGGGAAAGTGATTTTGTGCCTCTGTGAGATGGCACCATGAGACACTGCTCATCCTCCAACTGAAGCTTCAGGAGGGCACGTAAACTTCGAAGTATCAAGCAAAAATAGTGGAATGCGAAGCCAGTGGTTGTTCTGTAAGCGAGCATCAATGCTTTGAACATGATGCGAGCAACCACTGGCAACCAGTACAGTTCGATAAAGAGAGGCATGATGAGTGCTCTCTTGGACTTGTTGAAGACCACTTGTGCTGCCAAGTTCTGGATCAGCTGCAGAGGTTTGACTGTACATGTAGGAAGTCCTGCCAGAAGAGCATTGCAGTTGTCCAGTCTAGATATAACAAGAGCCTGGACAAGGAGTTGTGTAGCATGCTCAGATTGGAAGGATCTTGCTGATGTTGTACAGAGCAAATGTGCAAGAATGGGTTGTTCTTGCAATGTGATCTGTGAAGTTCAACTGATCATCAAAATAACTCCAAGGTTTCTGGCTCATCTGAATGGTGTTTTGTTGACGAGGTAAAATGAATGGTAAAATAAGGTTCTTTAGACCATAAAAAGTTATTTTGTTAAGTTATTTTTTACATTTTCTAACAAATGCATAAACATTATGTTTAATTTGAAGTGTACCATAAATCTTTATTGTATTAATCCTTTGTATTACTGTGGTCTCCTGTTGGTCACATGGAAATTCATTTCAAAGACTTTGGAAAAATAAGGCTACACAGGCCATACTGTGTATGATGCTTCAAATTATGCAGTCACCTAACAGAAGAAGATTCTGTACCTTTAAGAAGACTTTAATTAATAGAATTCTGCATTTACTTTTAACACAATAAGTTCTTTAATCATAGAAATGCATAGATCCATGTAGCAAATATATACAGTATAGCAAATATAGTGCAATTCTGCTATAGTTAGCAGATATGAAGAAGAAATCATACTGTATATTTTTACTAAAGCTCAGGATGACTTTCTGAGCTTGCATTTCTCCTACAATTATCATGTACAGTATGAAAAGGAGAAAACTCACATGAGACATATGAGCTCTTCTGTATCTGTCTAGGGTTTTTGCCATGGTTTGATTACAGGAAAATCAACCTTTCCTCGAAACAGATTTATGCATCTTTTTGTCATCTTGACAAAGGAACTCAAGCGTGCTTGTGCTAATCATTCTAATTAAAGAGAATGAAATGCATAAAACAGGTCCCATGATCCCACTTTCCCCACATTCTCTGTGATAGAATGGTCAAAACAAGAGCTTTCCAGATTTGAAAAAATAGCAGATCTGTACCAAGGACTTCCACTCACAAATCTTAATGAAAGCTATTAAAATCTAATTTTGAAAACCTGCACAAAATTACATAAATTTGACGAATTTGTTTACTTGTACGTGTCACAACTATGTCTGCAATCACAGTAACGACTGTCCAAACCACTAATAGCAGTTTGGTCGGTCTGGTGCAATTAGCATTGTTATGTAGCAACCAGGTGTTTTGTGTACACCAGGTGCTCACAGAGATTTAACTGTTCTGTCTTTAGGTGTCTAAGCTGATGGTATTATATATAACATAGGCAGACCAAACAGTTTACAAGAACATGATCTCACTGTTTGTTTATCTGCTCAGTCCTTGATTACTGTTATTTACTTTTGCCTAGTCATGCTGAGATATAACAATTTTCAGGGTCTTGGACTACCTTTTGTATACCCAATGATCAAGCATTATATTACTTTATTTTAAGAAGTTTGCATATTGCATTACAAAATTCATCGGTTCTGTGAAATCATTGAAGTTTGATTTGTTCAGACCCTATGGGCCCTATATATTTTGAGCAATGTACAACCTTTAAGCGCCAGTTTATTGGAAAAAGAACTTTGCAGGTTTATATTGACTTATTGAATTCAATGGTAAAAGAGTGACAGAAATTAAAGGCTGGTGGAACAGAAACTCTATGTAAAGCTCATAATAAAACACTGTAACACTTTTAGTTCTTCTTAAACATGAAATGGAGTGCCTGACACCAACCTCCACCAAGCATTGCAGATGTTTGACAATGCCAGAAGAGGGTAGCTTAAATTAATTTGTATGAGTATTACTGGACTCAAACCAGTATTTTGCTTTGAATAAATCTCAATCAAGTCAAAAGATCCGTCATAATTTTTCAAAATATGGAAAAATATTTAAGTAAACACACAACACACTCACTTTCACACACATACTTAGATCAGTGGGGATCTGTTAAATATTTTAAAGCCAATTCCATTAGCAACATGAAATTCACTGTAAGAAAGACGCAGACTCACTCACAACTATTCATTTCCTCACAATCTATTCATGCATTTCTATATGTAAAATTATTTGTTCTATTTACGACCACAACATTTTTTTTTAATAATTATGTGTACACATAGAGTATAAGTATATTCTATGTGTACACATAAAATTCTCATTAAAATATATGTAAACACGCAAGAGCAAGTCTGTGCAAAGGTTACTGATTAGTGATAAGCAGTGAAAACCCTTGTGATTAGTCGATCATTTTAGAATATGGAAAATTGCAGTCAGGACTCACACAAGCACACTCTGCTCAGATAAAATTACCCCAACAAATGCAAGTGTGTCCACGTTTGCTTAGGATCAGTTGTAATCCATGCATTTTTTACTGCGAACACAATAGTTCACAACAAGTCGATAGTTGAGATACTTTAGATAACAGCAACCACTTGTCTGATGTAAACACTATTTTGTTAGAAGCACATAGCAAACGCATGTGGGTCATATGCCCAACTGAACTCTAAGAGATCAAATCAATTGAAGATCAAACAAGAGCCAATTATAAAGTTAGATCACAGGTTTATTCTAGTCTAGACTAGTTTTCTTAAAGTATCTACTAAATGACAACTTACTAAGGATGTATCTGGTTATGTATATGTTTATGTGTGTGTCTTTGTGAAATCATTATATGGAGATAAAAACAAAGTGCCAAAAAGATTTTGCATGTGCACAGTACGCTTTGTGAAATCATAATGCAAATCTTTTTTTATTATAATTTATCTTCATATCACTCTATGAAATTGAATACAATCTTGGGTTAGCTCCTGTGAATGTTTCACAGTATGTACAGATGGAAACCAAAGATGTTCCTAATGACAGGTAAGTTTTAGTTATCTAACATCTAGACTAGTAACGATTTCTTTCAATGTGTCTACTACATCTGACTAATGATGTATATGGTATTTGTATATTTCTAAGTGTGTGTGTGTGCATGTGTTCATTATGAAATCCTGACAAAAGTGTCTTGGCTCTAATTTATCTTCAAATCAATGTTAAATTAAATAAGCTTTTGGGTCTTCCTCTGTCAATGTTCTGGGATATTTACAGCATCATTTAACCACTCTGGGTTAAAACAAGTAATGTGTGCTTGTACATTTGTCTGTGTGTTTTAAAGGGCTTTGCTCATTACAGCACACCTGCTGGATTAAGCCAAATGATGAGTGAGCACAAACAGATGGATTGAGACTAGATAGATACTAAAAGAATGAAGATTAAGGAACTAAAGAAAAAAAGCTAGGCTGGAGTCTGCAAATGAAAATGAAAGAATGGAACAAGGTGAACTGGAGAAACTGGGAATTTAGACAGAAAGAATGTTGGATACAAGAGATGAGGTGAGAAGAATGAATTGTAACTAGGCTTGTGAACAGACAGTGCGGAAGAGTGTAACATGAAGAGGAATGAGTTGAGCCAAGCGATGGAATGCGAAACTACAGGTTGTCGATTAAGCAAATATTAACTTCTAAGAAGGTCATTTATAGAGCTCACTAAAGCTACATTGACTGATAAGTTGGTGGGTTTAGATATAGCTAAACTGCTCTCATGTGTAAGGTTCTCTTCAAAAAGTAACCAGCATATACCAGCTTGGATTTCCATGAATGTTCAGGCTGGTTTATGCTGGTTAGTGCTGGTCTAGTTGGTGTACCAGCATAGCCATGTTGTTCACCAGCATGCTTAAGCTGGACCAAATTGGTGGCATGAGGTTGAATGGTTTTGTCTGCTGAAATCAGTCTATTATTTCCAAATTTCCAGACACCGGAGGCAGAAGCTGAAACTACAGCCATGTGTGTGAGCAACTTTGCAACTGCGTACTTATACATACTTCTTTGAATGGATGTGACATGAAATGCACAGCATATCTGATTTTCATAAACATTTAAGTAATAAGTACATTGATAACCTCCTAACTCTAACCCTCAGAACTAGAAGGAAGGTTGAAACAACTGAGCAACAGTGGGCCTATGTTGTTCACGAACATTTGGAAACCTCCCAGTCCACTGGGGCTGATGTTTAGAGGAGCATTTAAAAATGAGATGCAGGCTACTTCATGTAAAACATTGACCAGTGAGACATTAAAATACATTATTTATGACTACATGCCTCATAATATAATCTATATGCGATCAGTAAAATAAGCTTTTTTTAACTCTATGATTATTAAAAGTAATATATAGAAGATAATGTGTAATTTGATTTGTTTAGATTCTGCATTGATGGTGCTAAATGCAAATGTAACTGCTAAAGCTAACACGTTATGTATTTTATAGACTTTTGTAGACTTATACAGATTGTTTGCTAGTTTGCACCAGCTCTGCAACTCTGCACTATTTTGGCAAATACTTAAGAGTATTTCAACTGTTCTTGATTTTCCCTGTTGAGTTCATTCCCTGTGCACAGGGCTACAGCAATTATTGGGTCCAGTACAGAACATATCCAGTGGGACCCCCTTCAATCGTTTTTCTGACTGGTGTGGATTCATTTCCTTTCCTATTCTACTCGACCACATTCTGCTCGAAGGGCAATATGACATGTGGCCATCCGCCTCACATGGAAGAGAGCTCTGCCCATGGGAGACGCGGGTCTGCCGACAGAGAGTCCATACTGCAGGAAATACATCACAGGGGGTTACCGGAGTAGTCGACACCTGTGGAGCATCTATCCTATTACAGGGCATATTAGTACCCATAGTGGGTCTGGCTGTGAACCCCGCCAAATTCATGAGCCACAGGGATAGGTAGAAGGCATCCAGTGTTCACAGGTTTGTGAACTCACATTGGAAAGAAGCGCACATCTTCGCCTCACGGAGGGGAAAGGCACTTTACGCAAGTGGTATACCTGGCCAGCTGTCCTGTAACCTTACCTGTTCGTACCTGAAAATGCAAGGGATGAAAACGGCTCAACCTAGAGACCAAAAACTCTCAAGCCCGCTACCCTGCATATGTCGGCTAGAGAGGTGCCACTGGCCAGTGCCTATGAGGATGCCAAACTCCTCGTTGAGTGTCCTTGTATTTCCATCATCTAGAGCTCTGCGTGCAATCCAAAAAGGTACATCTGCCCACACGCGCTTGCCCTGGATCAATGGCAAAAGCCTTCGCAGGGCAAGCAGTACCTCCAACAACATGAGGCTGTTGCTCCTGTCCAGGAACCAGCGGCTGCGTTCCCATTGCACACGGTGCCCTAGCCTAGCTTGGAGGCATCTGGCATAACCACAACGTGGCTGGATGCTTGCTGTAATAGCTTAAGAAGTGGCGGCTGATTGTCGTGATGGCTATGTGATGTGTGCCGTCGCCAAGGATGTCATATGCCACATGAGCTTCTGAAACCATTTTGACTTCAGGCAGTTCAGCACAGACTGTGCACACTCACTTGTGAGGCGCACTATCATGGAGACTGAATCTATCTGAGTATGTGGATGCCCACTTCCCTTAATGGGGCAAGAGCTGCCTCTGCGACTTTCATGAAGACACGAGGGGACAGGCTGAAGGGGAGGACATTGTACTTGTATGCCCGGCCATCGAAATCAAACCGTAGGAAGGATCTTTGATGAGGTAAAACTAAGATGTGAAAGTATGCATCCTTCAGGTCTACCACCATGAACCGATCTTGATGCCGTACGCACACCAAAATGCAACGAGAAACGAGAGTCTGTACAGGGCCAGGTCCGAGATTGGTTGCAACCCACCGCCTTTCTTTGGCACGATGGAGTAAGGGCTGTAGAACTGGAGGGAGGCTCTATCACGCCCTTACGCAGAAGGGTCGCGATCTCCAGACACAGGGTGGCACCATTCTCACCCTGCACCGAGGTGAAGCAAACACTGGCGAACCGGGGCAAGCGCCTTGCGAACTAATTCACGTAGCCAAATCGGATGGTCCTGTCCAGCCACTGCAATGGGTTGGAAGCGTTAGCCACTCGTCCAAGCTCCGGGAGAGGGGCACTAAGGGGACAATCACGTCATACGCAGGAAACGCAACGTTGAGGAGCCTCACTTTTTCCCGAGGTGACTGTGCTGAGGGGAACCTGGAAGTGACAAGAAAGGGGGGGGGGGGGGGTTTGGGGGTCAGCGCTGAGAAAGGAGGGCTTTTTGACTGTCCTTGTAGCTCATCACAACCGCCTGGCTGTGGGGGGGGGGGAGTGTGGTGCAGGTGGCTGCGCGAAGGAGGGGGTCACGCGTTCATCGTGTCTAGGCCGCAGGTGCTCGGTGCCGGTTGCCAAGATAACAGCGTTCCTAAACACCAGCTGTGAGGAAACCGCTCTTTGAAAATTTGGGTACCACAGCCTGTTCGGGGTGCGGCGAACACAAAACAAAAGGGAACACAAGATTTACCTCCTGGCCCTCCAGCGGGGAATGGAGTGGTCTGGATACCAGTTCCAGGATTCCAGAAAACATCTCGCTCCCTGGGTCTTCCATGTCAGGGCCGCTTAGGAAGCTTCCTTGGGGTCCTAGTGCCAGGCCTTGAGGCGGGGGGCGTCTGCTTCCTGTGGGGGGCTCTATGCTGGGGCCGAGGACTGGGCTCGGGCTGTGTTAGAGCCACCTGGACTTTTGCCGCCACAGAGGGATGCCCTCGGCGAGCAGACAGTGTACGGAATCTTGAGTCTTGCCAGGGCAAGATGCTTTGTATCGCCTCAGTCTGCTTCTTCGACGCCGAGAACTGCTGGACAAAGTGACAGTGTCGCCAAATAGGCTGATCTGGGAGATGCCTCGTTGAGAAAGCGAACCTTGTCAACGTCACTCTTGTTGACCAGATCCAGCCATAGGTGGTGCTCCTGGACCACCAAGGTGGACATCGCCTGCCTGAGTGCTTGCGCCATAACCTTCAGGGCCCTGAGAGTGAGGTCGGTCACTGAGCACAGCTCCTGCATCACATTGGGATCAGGACTACCCCTACTAACTGGGAAGTCGGGTTCAGAAAAAGATGTCCTCCCGAACTTGTTTGTTCGTCGTGCACTTCTGGGAAAAAAGCACAGCTGTGGACGGAACCCCAAACCCAGGAACCAATCATCTAGCCATGAGGGCTCTGAGGAGGGTGGAGGGTTCCAGTCCAACCCGACACTCGCGGCGGCCCGGGTAAGCATGGTGGTCAGCTCTGTGTCGGCCTCAGACTGGGTGGGCAGACACGAAGGTGACAGCCCAGTTGAGTCCTCACATGCGACATCGCCAACGCACTCTCCGATGCAGCGATCAAGGTCTCATCCTGCATGTGGCCTCTAAAAGAGACGTTAAAATGGTTGTGAGGCGAGCTGGTCTCATCTCAGAGCCCAATGGGGGCAAACGAGGATACTAGGGAATGGGTGGTCTGCGGGGGTTTATCCGGTGAGACCGTGGCCATTGAAATCGCCTCCAGCACCAACCGAGACGGCCTTGTACCCGTAGGTAGAAGGCGCGTCGTGGGAGGGTGGCTGGAGTGGCTTTCCCGTGGAAGAAGGAAAGCTGCAACCGCAACATTGCCACGGTCATGTTCTCGCAATGAGAACATGAACCATCCACGAATGCTGCCTCAACGTGATCACTGCCCAGACACATGAAGCAGTGTCCGTTGCTTTCGGAGAGATAATGACCGCCTCCAGGAACTACACAAAGAAAGAAAAGCATCTTTAAAATGATGTGTCTTTATAAAGATGATCAATGTGTTTTGCTCTTATAGAGAAAATATACTCTTTTGTCAGGAGTATATACTCTCTTAGCGCTGTCGATGCACCCAGGGGTACACTCTGCAATGATTGTGCAGACGGAGAGAAAGCTGCTGGAATGCACCTTATATCCAACAGCATATGCTTCTTCATTTAGAGGTAAATGGACCAGTACTGGGATTCAGCTCGCTGACACACAACCGCTTGGCTCCAAATAAAAAATCTAAATGAGTGGCCGCATTCCAGCTCCTTTTATACCTGCATGCAAATTCCACTCACCAATTCAAGATAGGAGGTGTTTGGGGCTCCCAAGAGCAACCCCTAGTGTCACTACATCGACACAACGTTGAGTGAGAGAGAAGCAGAGCATGTATTGCAGCAGTTCTGAGGTGAAATGTCCACTTTGTGGTGCTTAGAGTGAGTTAAATGTTCTTCTAAACAAGTGAGATTTTAAAGGTTAATGCCTACCTAACCTAAACCTTACACCTTAGACCTTACCTTAACTGATAGTGTCTTAAAAGCAAATGTGAGATGAAAAACACAATTGCTGAAATAAGAAAAGCCATTTTGTGATGCTTCTATGACACTTTGGGTTCACGTGTCGACATGCATGCTCTTTAGGATTCTCTTGGTTGATACATCCAGGATAAGCAAAGGGGGCACATTTTAAATGTGTTCTGCTGAAGGAAGAAGGTCAAACACACCTTGCATTAGGGTGAGTAAATGAAAATTAGAGAATTTTCACTTTTGGGTGAACTATCCTTTTAAGGCTCTTATTGTGTATGTGTCTGTGTTTATATTTGTGTATTGCATGTGAAGTTATGGGTGGAGGTTCTGTCGGTAGAGGAAGATGACGTCATAATGTCATAACGACCATCTGCATAGATGGACCTGGCACTCCACCAAGACGACAGCTTCTTCCTGTAGAGTCGCCACAACAACGCCTAACACTCCCCTTCCTGAAGCCTCTCAAGGGCCAATCCTCCCAAATTCTCTGTCACACATTCACATAAAAATATAATGTTCATATCATGAGAATATAAATACACTAAATTAACTAAAATATCATCAAACTCAAGCAGGGACCATTTATGTACATTTAGTGTATTGTGTAGCTTGGGTGATTGATGACCTACTGTAAGTAGACTATTCTCAAGTGATCAGGGACTAGTTTCACCATAAATCCAATCCTTAAAGGGATAGTTCACCCTAAAATTTTAATTACAGTATGTCATCAATTACTCACAATTTTGTTGTTCCAAATCCATATGACTTTCTTTCTTTAGTGCAGAACCAAATAGATAGTTATGTTGGCTCCCTCTCTGTAATAGTCTCTGTCCAACCTTTTTACCACCAGTAAAAAAATGCAGTAGGAGTAAATTTGAGGAGATATCAGGCAGGTACTATTCATTGGAGTTTTTATGATGGGAGAAAATAACCCAGTCATATTTATGTTCTGAGAGATTAAGGGAAATTAAAAGACTCTTACATCACATCATCTGACTAATAACTGGCCTTTTGTGCATTTGTGTGTGTCATTGTGCAAGAAATCAGCCCATTTACTGATTTGCGATTCTTCAGTTAACCATCTAGAGGGATTTTGTGCACTACACAGAAGGGAAGTCATTTGGAACATGTCCTCTGTGTATTGAGTGTACTTCTACTGCATCGTTTTGCAGTGTAGGCAGATTGTACCTCGGCTGGATGTCACGCCTCAAAGTACTGGAGCCAGGTTCAGTGCCTCCTCCTCTTCCCCTGGCTTGGTGAACAAAACGTGGGCATGGGGGCACCTTGACTCCCTGATGTGCCCTACAGTCTGGATTCACTATGTTAGCATATTATTGCAAGTGTGTTGGCCTACTGTCGCATTTAATTTGTTTTTGTTCAAGTTTTGTGTTTCATGTCATGTGATTTCCTGTTCATAGTCATTTGTTACCTGGTCATGTGATATCACTGTAAATAAACTGCATTTGGGTTCTCACTTCATCATCGTCTTCATCTGCCTGTCATTGCTAGCAAACGTTACAGAATACCTGACCCACTATGAACCCAGCAGATCAGCTCCTGCACCTACGTCAGGGGAATTGTGCCCTAGAGGAATATGTAAAGGACTTCTGTGCTCTGGCTTCCAAGGTTGGCTTTAATGATATTGCCCTCAAGGACTTTTTCCATTTTGGGCTGAATGAGCCGACTTCGGCGGCCTCTGCGACCTCCGAAGGGGAGGACTTTGTACTGATACGATCGGCCCTCGAACGCAAATCGTAGAAAGGGTCGTGTCGGGGCAAAATTGAGATGTGGAAGTACGCATTCTTCAGGTCTACCGCTGCAAACCAATCTTGATGCCAGAAGCATGTTAGAATGTGTTTTTGCGTGAGCATCTTGAACGGGAGATTGTGCAGATTGAGAACTCACAGGTTCAAGATTGGTCTCAACGCACCTCCTTTTGGGTACAATGAAGTAGGGCTGCAGCTGAGTTGGATGGTCCTGGCCAGCCAGCACGACGGGTTGGAAAGCATAAGCCACGCGTCCAAGCTCTGCGCGAGGGGCACTGAAGGGCAGATCGTTTTGACATACCGTGTGGGGCTTCGCAGCGGTGGGGAGCAGGTAGTGTTGCGTAGGGAGGCAGAGTTGTGACCTGAGGCATGTGTGCTGAGAAGAGACTCAAATCACTTACCTTGCTCCTCGTACCCAGTAGGGGGTGGGTTAGTGACAGAGGAGGAGGTCCTGGTAAGGTGTCCTCTGGACACATCAGAACCGGCTGACCGGGGTTGTGAATGCTGTACAGACACGGATGTGGAGGTGAAGTTTCTATGTCCAGGGTGCCACTTCGCCTGTAAGGTTCTGTTGCCGGGGCGACGTGAGAATGCCATTTGCGGGCACCAGCTTGGTAACCCACTCTTTTATTGAAAAAGTGGGTACCGCAGCCCGAAGAGGGTATGGCAAATTAAAAAAATGGAAACCAAGGATTCTCCACCCGGCCCTCCACCGGAGAAAGGAGTGGTCTGGGTTCCAGCTCCTGAGCGAACATCTTGTGCCGTGGGCGGCCCGTCTCAGGGACACTTGGGAGCCTTCCGGGTCCTGGAGGAGGTTTGTGAGACAGGGGGGTGTCCACTTCCTGCAAATGGCTCTACGCCGGGGCTGAGAACTGGGCCCTGGGAACGCCTTCAGCGTTCAGACGGGGCTCGGCTGGATGAAGACCGGTGCCAAGGTAGGATATGTTGGATGGTCTTCAACAGTGTTGCAGTAGTGAAGTCTTCAACAGTGTCGCAGAATAGGCTGAGCTGGGAGATGGGGGCATTGAGAAAGTGGGCTTTGTCAGTTTCCAGCATCTCGACCAAGTTCAGCCAAAGGTGACTCTCCTGGACCACAAGGGTGGCCATCGCCTGTCCGAGTGCCCATGCTGTGACCTTCGTGGCCCGGAGGTCGAGGTCGGCAGCTGAGCGCAGTTCCTGCAGCACATCAGGATCAGGACTACCCATGTGCAGATCTTTTAGTGCCTTGGCCTGGTGGACTTGCAGGAGTGCCATGGCATGCATGGCGGAGGCGGCCTGTCCGGCTGCCGTGTAGGCTGCCGCGTGTCTTCCAGCGGCGCTCTGACCCGAGGAACCAATTGTCTAGCCATGAGGGTTGAGGGGAGGACAGAGAGTTCCAGTCCAACCCCACGCTCACGGCGGACCGGGCAAGTATATCGGACATCTAGGTGTCAGCCTCAGACTGGGCAGGGAAGCCCAAAGGCGGTAGCCCAGCTGAGTCCTCCGTGTCACATGCCGTGACATGCAGCAGCGACATCATCATACTGCTCCAGTAGACATCAGACTGGCCGTGAGGCGAGCCGGTCTCACGTCGAGCCCGGACGGATGCTATAGAGCATGCTGGGGGGCAGGTGGTTTGTGGGGATTTACCCGGCGAAACCGGGCTGGATTGGCATTTCCTTTAAGAAAGGAAAGCCGTGACCGCAACGATGCCATGGTCAGGTTCTCGCAATAAGTACACGAACCATCAACAAACGCTGCCTTGGTGTGATTGCGACCGAGACACACAAGGCAGCGCCTATGGCTATCAGAAGCGGAGAGATATCTGCCACATCAAGGAACAACGGAAAGGCGGCATTGGCCTTTTTCGTATTCAGAGGTATCCGAGGCTCCAGAAAGAAGCCCCTTGTGTCACTACAATCGACACAGCGTCGAGTGAGTGACAGAAGGGGAACCATTGTTACTACAGATTTACTAATTTATTTTGTGGTACATGTACTGGTAAAAAAATAATATTTTAAACTGGGTTCCTGAAAATCACATGTCCCTACAATAATGAATAGTAGGGACATGTGATTTTCAGGAACACAGTTTAAAATATTATTTTTTTACTTGTACCACAAATTAACCATGGTTATAGTACAATAAAACCATGCTTGTTTGTTTTTTGTGTGTGTGTGGGGGGGGGGGGGGGGGGGAGGAGGCAGAATGATTATCATTTTTATTACCTTATCCTGTATTATTATTATTATTATTATGGTTTTACTACAAATAACACAGTTAAAATAAGGTTACTGAAGTAAAAGTATGGTACATTTTGTGGTTATGGTTTTAATACAAATTCTATAGTTGAACTATGGTTAATGTAGTAAAACCATTGTTCTTTTTCACCCCTTTTCTCCCCAATTTGGAATGCCCAGTTCCCAATGTTTTAAGTCCTCTTGGTGGCGTAGTGACTCACCTCAATCCGGGTGGCAGAGGACGAACCTCAGTTGCCTCCGCATCTTATCACGTGGCTTGTTGAGCACGTTACCATGAAGACATAGTGTGTATGGTGGCTTCACACTATATTCCACACCATCCACGCACTACTCACCATGTGCCCCACCGAGAGTGAGAACCACATTATAGTGACCACGAGGAGGTTACTCTATGTGACTCTACCCTCCCTAGTAACTGGTCAATTTGGTTGCTTAGGAGACCTGGCTGGAGTCACTCAGCATGACATGGATTTGAACTCGCGGCTCCAGGGGTGGTAGTCAGCGTCAATACTTGCTGAGCTACCCGGTCTCCCTAGTAATACCATTGTTAAAGAGATGATAAAGCTGTTGCAATGGTGCCCAAAATAATTGTGACACTTATTGCAAGGGAACGGGAAATATTGTAAGGGAGCTCAACACTTTTTGTAAGGGAATACAAACAATTGCAAGGGAATGCAAAACGTTTGTGTGTGAATGCAAATTTTTTTCAGAAAACAATTTCCTCCCCGTCCTCTTATAGGGACTCTTTAATTTTACATTATACTGCATGGTCCATTTTTTAAAGGTGAAGTTTCATAGCACTTGTTTCCAAACAGGTTTCCTGAACAGTCCACTTGTCTTCCTGGTTTTGCTTGTGAAATCATGGCTAAGCTTGTCCAGCAGCTAGACCCGAATTAAACCAGCACTAACTAGAAAAAGATTCATGCCAATTAACACTGAGGGGGCACATACATTTCTGCACCTTCGGTAATTCAATTAAATAACTATTGCATGTAAAAAAGAATGTCTGTGGATCAAGGTGGCAGCACTTTTCTAGTTCATTTACAAGTCCTCAGCTGCTTAGTCCCGCATGACTACTTACGGCACAAACTGCGCAAGATAAAAATATTATATCTTTTCGCGGGTGCTGCATGCCATTGACCATCTCACATTGATAAATTTAATCAGTCTTCATTTACAGTAGCTTTTATTTATTCAGTGAACCTAAACACAGTCTGGTCTGGTCTGCTCCCTGTTCCCTATACAGTATGTTGTGTGGCATTCTATCACTATATAGGGAATAGTGAATAAGTGAGTGATTTCACATTAAGGCTTTACACATTTAGTTCTATTCATGATTAAACTATTTTATGGAGAAATTACACACCATTTTATGCAGTTAAATCATAGATTTATTAGCTATTACTTTCACTGAACACAGAATATAATATTTACAGTATTTGCCTCATTCAGAGATAGGCTACATGTTATCACTCTCTGTTGAGCTGAAGCAGTTGTGGGCATAGTTGTGTTTATGCTGGCCCCTTTGTTTTTATTAAAAAGTGAGTGTGATACTGTTTCTGGGGGGCTGGAGGTTTTGGGGGTTTGCGGTGGCTGAACTTGGTGCACTCTTAAAATATATATATACATAAAATTGGTGCATGATGCCACTACTAACTAGCATGCTACTGGTCTTTGCAGTAGGACTGACATGTGTTTTCAAATATTTTAACCTGGGTCAACAGAGCTGACATAATTGAACTGTTTTCACATTATTTCTGGCTGTAAAGGGAAAGATCCAGCTGCACCACATGCTCGCTACAGTTAATTACTGATTTGCACCAGTCAAAAAATGCATTAATTCTCATTGCTCTGCTGGTTCCTAAACTCAGAGCTGATCTTGTATCTGCAGAGGGCTGATTGTTGCTTGTGCTTATGCACAGTGCAGATGGGTTGAGCCTATTTACAAGCATCAAGAGAGCCACTGCCAACCGCGGGCATCTGTTAACTCTGCGGTTTGAAAGGAATGAGAGAGAAAAAGAGAGTGAAATAGAAATTGCATTTCCTGTCAATATTCAGTATCATGATTCCTTCTATGCACTGGTGTAGAATTGGGGAGGAGGGGGTGGATACCCAATGTGTGAAGGGGGTCACTTGTCCCCCCAATTTTGTGCCTGTTCTTTTTTATATATACAGTGGGGAGAACAAGTATTTGATACACTGCTGATTTTGCAGGTTTTCCTACTTGCAAAGCATGTAGAGGTCTGTAATTTTTATCATAGGTACACTTCAACTGTGAGAGACAGAATCTAAAACAAAAATCCAGAAAATCACATTGTATTATTTTTAAATAATTAATTTGCATTTTATTGCATGACATAAGTATTTAATCACCTACCAACTAGTAAGAATTCCGGCTCTCACAGACCTGTTAGTTTTTCTTTAAGAAGCCCTCCTGTTCTCCACTCATTACCTGTATTAACTGCACCTGTTTGAACTCGTTACCTGTATAAAAGACACCTGTCCAAACACTCAATCAAACAGACTCCAACCTCTCCACAATGGCCAAGACCAGAGAGCTGTGTAAGGACATCAGGGATAAAATTGTAGACCTGCACAAGGCTGGGATGGGCTCCAGGACAATAGGCAAGCAGCTTGGTGAGAAGGCAACAACTGTTGGTGCAATTATTAGAAAATGGAAGAAGTTCAAGATGACGGTCAATCTCCCTCGGTCTGGGGCTCCATGCAAGATCTCACCTCGTGGGGCATCAATGATCATGAGGAAGGTGAGGGATCAGCCCAGAACTACACGGGAGGAGCTGGTCAATGACCTGAAGAGAGCTGGGACCACAGTCTCAAAGAAAACCATTAGTAACACACTACGCCGTCATGGATTAAAATCCTGCAGTGCACGCAAGGTCCCCCTGCTCAAGCCAGCGCATGTCCAGGCCCGTCTGAAGTTTGCCAATGACCACCTGGATGATCCAGAGGAGGAATGGGAGAAGGTCATGTGGTCTGATGAGACAAAAATAGAGCTTTTTGGTCTAAACTCCACTCGCCGTGTTTGGAGGAAGAAAGATGAGTACAACCCCAAGAACACCATCCCAACCGTGAAGCATGGAGGTGGAAACAACATTCTTTGGGGATGCTTTTCTGCAAAGGGGACAGGATGACTGCATCGTATTGAGGGGAGGATGGATGGGGCCATGTATCGCGAGATCTTGGCCAACAACCTCCTTCCCACAGGAAGAGTATTGAAGATGGGTCGTGGCTGGGTCTTACAGCATGACAATGACCCGAAACACAGGGCAACTAAGGAGTGGCTCCGTAAGAAGCATCTCAAGGTCCTGGAGTGGCCTAGCCAGTCTCCAGACCTGAACCCAATAGAAAATCTTTGGAGGGAGCTGAAAGTCTGTATTGCCAGCGACAGCCCTGAAACCTGAGGGATCTGGAGATGGTCTGTTTGGAGGAGTGGGCCAAAATCCCTGCTGCAGTGTGTGCAAACATGGTCAAGAACTACAGGAAACGTATGATCTCTGTAATTGCAAACAAAGGTTTCTGTACCAAATATTAAGTTTTGCTTTTCTGATGTATCAAATACTTATGTCATGCAATATAATGCTAATTAATTATTTAAAAATCATACAATGTGATTTTCTGGATTTTTGTTTTAGATTCCGTCTCTCACAGTTGAAGTGTACCTATGATAAAAATTACAGACCTCTACATGCTTTGTAAGTCAACACATTCTCACACCCATAATGTATCAAATACTTGTTCTCCCCACTGTATATATATATATATATATATATATATATATATATATATATATATATATATATATTAGTTCCCCCTCCGTTATATGAGGTGGTGTCACCCAGCTAATGTTGCACAATCCCCTCAAGTAGACAATGGTATCATGTGGTACATGTTACTTTTCTTGGCCACGATGGGACAATCACAGTTGTTTATTACTGGATGAGAATTTTTATAATAGTTATAAAAACTATAGCGATTCTGAATGTTTTTTTTTTAACTAGTGATCTTATTCAGATAACATGAATATTCATGCATCTCATAAGTGTCGAAGTGGAAAATTATAATTTTATGAGCGAATTGTTGCATGACACAGGAACTATTTTTTCTTCCACTCATTTTGACGTGCAGTTAGACAGCTCCCACCCTTTCAGTCATAACGCTCGTAGAGTTATGTGTTAAGTGTTCAGTGATGACAAACCTACACATGGCATGTATTATAATGGGCTTGTGTGACCATTTTTACATGTTTATTTAAATTCAGAGTTATTAAAACATTGATAATGATCTGTAATCCTCGTTAATAGATGATACCCTAATGAAAACTACGCATGGATTTACTATAGTAACATTGTATTAACCATGACTATAGTAACATTGTATTAACCATGACTGTAGTAACCATGTTTTTTCTTTTCTTTTTGGCAGAAAGCAAAGTTTTGATACGGTTAACCTTGGTTTTGCTAAAGCATTACTGTAGTATCCATATTGTAAATTGGTTTTAGTAATAGTAACCATATAATAATATCTATGGTTAATTTTAAGTTTTTATATGTGGCTTATACTAACTAATTTTAAAGGGTAAAAAAGTAGCCTATTAATGTTCTGTTTAGGCCTATAAATAATAAAAATAATAATTTAAGTTACTAATTTTATCCAAAGAATTAATACAAATGTTATTGATTAGAGGTATCGATATTGTATCAATATCGGCGATACTGGCCTAAATGTACTTGGTATCGGATTGAAAAGAAAGTAAGTGGTATCGCCCATCCCTACTGTTTAGTGATGTCTAGTTCGTGAACGTATCTTTCTTTTGAACCGGTTCTTTTCAGTGAACGAGTTGAACCAGTTCACCAAATCTGACTGAATCATTTGAAACAGTTTGCGTCTTGAGTCAACACTGAGAGCAAAAAAAAACAAAAAACGGAGCATGCGTGAGCCATGTGATTAAGGGGAGCAAAATGTGTGTTACTGATGTATTTTGCTGAGCAGCAAAAAGTATAAAAAAAACATACTGGAAATATGTTTATGACTTAATTGTATGACGATCATCTTATCAATGTATGACGATCTGGTCACATCAGTTCTCAGCTCAAGTACACTGACTCAGTCGCGAGTAGTGACAGCCCTCCAAACAGTACACTGAACTGAAAACAGTCTCTTTTGGTTCTCAGCTCAACAGTACACTGATAGCCATTTTCCAGTGAATTAGTGATGGTTCTCGTGCCGAGCTTGTGCTCTGTTGGTTCACGGCCGGGAAAATCAGAGTTAATTCTCGTAGAGTATTTTTTTCCTTTGCGATCTCAAGTTTATCTTGGATCTTCATAAATACCACATCACAAGTAGATCACTTGTTTTGTCATGTTAAACTGAATGCTTTTGATGTCTGCTAATTTTGTGTTTTTTATTGTTGTTATAGAGGGAAGAGGTCGGTAGCTATTCTTGTTGTTTGGGAAAACTTTACCACGGTGACGAAACATTATCCCTCCCTCATCCCCTGACATAATCGGTTCATGAGTAGAGACCAGCAAACTTTTGGGGCCAGTGCAGAACCAAGTTTTCGGCCCCGGAATGGCCTTTTCTGTAGTGGAAATGCATGGAACTCGCACCGGCCCAGGAACCCGCACCCAACCATGTCGGTGGAAAAGGGCTATGTGTCCGTCAACAGTACAGTGAACAGAAAACAGTCTCTTTCGGACATACTGAGAACTCATGAGCTGCTGATACTATGAACAAGCATGTGCCGAGGGCATCATTCAGGGAGACAAAATGAATGTTTCTAATTTATTTTGCTGAACAGCAGAAAGTATTACAAATAAAACATACTGGAAATAGGCTTACGACTTGACTTTGTTTTATTAAATAGCATTTAATATGCATGTAAAATGGCAAGAAATACCATTTTGGCTTAGCTTAAAGCTGACAATTTACACAAGGTTTATTTCTGTTTCTTCTGCTCCAAACTTACTTCAAACTTACTTCTCTGTCTGCTCGTATGAATATAACACATCGCAAGAAAGTGTTTCACAGCTGTTCAAATGCACTTTGGATCGGATCATTTATATAAATGTGTTCCATCTGAAAGGACTAAATATTTAATGAAACAAATGACAATAAAATGCAAAGTAATCTCTTCAGTAATCAAAATACTTTTTGAATGTAACTGTATTCTAATTACTAATTATTTATATTGTAACATTAGTGGAATACAGTTTCTTATATTTTGTATTTTAAATACATAATCCCGATACATGTATTCCTCAACACTGGGTAATGGGTGCTATACATGCTAAATACAGGAAACAGATTGTGATCCTAATGATAAAATGCTTTTCTTATCTCTTTCTCCTTGATAAAAGCAGCTGCTAAATTACTAAATGTAACAGTAAATTATTGTGGAGCTTTGTAATCGTGTTAAAGTCACTAAGAATGAAGCACCTCCCACTGTTCTTTTGAATGATGGTGCATTCCATTCAGAAGTGATCACCCTATGCCCTTCGAAGACTTTACCATCCACAATGAGAGCTTTAAAAGACGTGGGGCTAAAAAAAAGGGTAATTCGGAATTCACTTTTAAGTTATTTGTTTTGGAAATTCTGTTTGAAGCGATTTTACAGCAACATTATCATGATTGTTCTCCCTTCAAAGTGCCCTTTGGAGGGGGATTTATCCCCTTTGGAATGCACAACTAGCAGGAAATGTTCAAGAAAAAAAAAGTAATTTTCTTAAACCGTCTTGAAATGGTCTATCAATTGACTTACATTTGGACCCCCCAATGTTCAAACCAAATCTACGCCATTGCTTCCATGTCTTTGATTTTTCTGTGTTCAGCTTTAAAATACCATCTCAATCTGTTTCATTCTCTCATTTAATTCTTTCATGGCCTTTAC
Organism: Moxostoma hubbsi; assembly: GCA_032164185.1. Taxonomy (NCBI): domain Eukaryota; kingdom Metazoa; phylum Chordata; class Actinopteri; order Cypriniformes; family Catostomidae; genus Moxostoma; species Moxostoma hubbsi. Next base: position 16,293,360 of record JAVLUX010000012.1, on the reverse strand, counting down.
TCATTAATAAATGTGTGTTTCTGCTTTTCATCCGAAAGTTTGTGTGTGTTCAGACTGTGTAAGGTTTTGATTAGCACTAAGCTAGTGCATTAACAATGTTTCTCTGCCGTGTAATCGCTGCCTTGTAAATGCTCAGGCCTCTGCAGATTTATAAGTGTGTGGCCAACCTGTCCAAAAATAAAATCCCATAACAGCTAAAAATAAATAAATAAAAAGTACTGTTGTAAATTCATAGACCTTGGCAATTAAAGATATCCACCATTTGAAGCTTGGATAAGCTTGGAACTTTTGCAGGAATTGTGCACTGTTCACTTGCATGAATAAAATCAAATGTACAATCTGATACTGGGTCACAGAAATTCGTTTTGTATTCATATGGTCTATGGGAGTGTGATTGGTGTGTATTTAGTGTTTTAGGAGTATCAACAGCATTCCAGTTCTGCAATTAAACAATGCTGTATTTTACATGCTGTTACTGCAAAGACCTTCATAACTATTTAAACTATTATTATTCTATATTTTAGACCTAAATATTAATACTATTGCTGATTTATTCTAAAGCAATTGTAGATTATATTTATGCTATAAAGTGTTTATTCATCAAAAGATTGCTAGTTTAATAGACACTACATTAAAATCACTCACTAATAGCATTCACCGAATTTATAGGCTGTACATTTATTCATTTTGACAAGCATAACATCTATATTTCACAAGCACAGCAAGAATCCTATACTGATGACTTGAAAAACACACCGTCAATTCCACATTTAATTTATGATGGCCTTTAACCACTAGGTGGCCCTTCACACATACTTGTCAGATGGTTTTCAAAGCCTTGTTGGAAGCAGACTGGCTTCAGGATCCCAGCCAAAGATCATCGTGTACTGGGGATTTTGCACAGAGGATCCTTACAAACAGAAATACACCTATTTTAATATGCACATATGTTATTTATTTCACAACAACTTTTTGTCATGCCCTATACTGCTACATTTGAGGGCACTTTGACCATTTAATTTATGGCATTTGGGTGGGTTTTGGTGATAGGGCTTTGGTTTTGCTAGAATTCTTTGGCATATTTGCGGTGCATTGGACTGTCAATCAGAGAGACACTGTACAGAAATAGGATGGCAAATGGCATTTTCTTCCTTTTATTATCCAAAGTCTCTTTTCTTTCTGTTTTGAATGTAATTTGTTCCAATTATCTGTTTTTTTCTGTCTAAGCATGAATAAAAGTTCAAATATTATTTAATTAAATCTAACCTGTGTAGGTGCATTTCTCTCACTAAGCTCCCAGCATTCAAATATACATCAAATGTTTTTGACATTTTAAATTCATTTCATACACAGTTTGGTTTATTTGCTTGACTGAATAAATAATGCTTGTAAAACCGGGATAGAAATAATTTCCTAAAGACACAAATAAGAAATGGTACATGCTTGAAATTGTTCCATACAATGCAGCCTGTTTGCCAAACGTGTCTGTGTTAGTATCAGAAACTTGCCTGTCAACATTTTCTTATGCCTTCAGCTTAATCTGAAACAGAAGAATGAATGCACCTACAGTGAAAATTAAAGTATCAGATAGGGTCTTTTTTGTGACTTGTAGCAACACTCTGGGCTTTTTTACAATATGGATCAAAGTGCAAACCATTTAAGTTAGTGTAGTTAATGTTCTGCCATGTGGTTTTGTTTGTGTGAGGCTGTCAGACACTTCCTTTAATTAATGTGTCACTGTAGCACATGCAATAAGGCAGATGGTGCATGAAAGGGAAGGTAAGTGCAGCTGATTGGGGTGGGAAGGGATCTCTTTGTAATGTGAGAAAGCGACCAAGTGAACTTTGGATCTCTCAGCAGGCGTTGCCCTAGGACTGCTGCAGCATTGTCACCTGAGTTGCCACACAGGTCTGGTTGGTAACCGCGGTGATGGTGAATAATTGAGAGGGTACAGCCAGACAAATGCAGAGCATACAGGAAGAGCTAGACAGAGAGAAAGAAGGATAAAATAACATTTTCAGAGACATTAAACTAAATTGTTAAACACATTAAACTTGTTGTTACCACCAGGCTAAACCCATTTACACATTCCCAACACTTGGTCATGGAGGTTGACGTGGATGAAGATGACGGGACTTTTATTAACATCTCACTGGCTGATGATTCAGGTAAAAGTCTTGCATGAATGTGAACTAGTTTGACTTTTTCTTTTAATTTGAGGAACTAATCCAGTGAATTAACTGACATTGGGTAAATAGTGAAGGGAATATGTGTGTGCCTGCAGCCTAGCTAGAAATGCATAGTACAACAGATTGTTGTTAGGGTGCTGTGAGTGTGTACACTTGTATAGGGGCTATAGAGCCAGATTCACATATAAGTGTAAATGTTTGAAAGTAGGTACTGTCAAAGTAGTAAGCAGAGCAAAGACTGCATTTTTTAGATGACTCACATCTACTGTGATCTTCGCTAATATGTAAACACTTATATCCTGGGCCATACAAATAAAGAAAGCAAGGCTGCTCTTTTAACAACATGCAAAATTATTTTATGTGGGTTAAGTTTAGACAGTCACTAACAGGTTTGCATTCAACAAACCATGAATTATGCCAGTCAAAATGGATAATTCGATTACATACTGTACACCTTTTGGACTTTGGACTACTAATAACAGAAACAACATACCCTGAAACAATCAACTCGTTACTTAAAGATGCACTCAGTAATTTTGGTCCTCATTAAAAAAGTTCTACTCCTACAAAAATAGAAACATAGGTATAAAATCAGTTGAAGACACACGGTCATATCAGTAACCTTATAAAAGCTGTTTTAATCTACATGGAGAGGGTCCACTCATGGGGGCTGCCATGTTAGAATCACATGACCCGCTGAATACTACTTGTTAAATCTCTGTAATACTCAGCCTGTTATTGGACATTTTCACTCATAAATTAAATAAATCATAGCTGTTTGTGAATAGTGCAGTTCTACAATAGGATTGGTAAATGAAAATCATTGAATGCCAGTGCAAAGGTGTGATCACACAACGGAGGAATTCTGTGGGTGAAGAAAACGTGGGCAGATGTTGAGCATGTGTGAAATAAGCAAATAAACAAAAAAAAAAGGTTACTGCACTTGTTGCACTTTATACAATGGAAAGAAACTCACTGCCAAAATTATATCCTTATCCATTGTGAATAATCAGTGCAGCTGTGTTTGAAGCACCGCCCACACAGAGGTCACAAACCAAACAACTTCCTATTGGTCAACATGGTGATTTCGCCTGTCAAAGTTCACCAAACATGAACTCCGTATGGAATTCTTTGTGGGGAAATTCTTCGCCACCGGAAAATAATTGCGCAATATTCACGATTGCATGGATTCCTATTGAGATGACTGTATTTTGCATGTGTGCAAAGACAACATAAACAATTGCAGAGATAACATAAACAAAAATATTTCTGAGTTACTGAGTCAGACACCAGAGACAAATAAGAAGCATCCCATACCAAAGACTTCTGTGCTATTCTAGTAATTTTGAAGTGTAAGTAGTGCGAGTAGTATGTTAGCACTAAAATGGATCAAAACAATGTGTACTTTTTAAAAGTTATTTTCTCCACATTTCTCCCCAATTTGGAATGCCCAACTCCCAATGCACTCTCAGTCCTCGTGGTGGCATAGTGACTTAGTTAGGATGAACCTTAGTTGCCTTAGTTGACTACTGCGTTACCACGCAGACATAGTGCGTGTGGAGGCTTTGCGCTATACTCTGCGGCATCCACACACAACTCACCACGTGCCCCACCGAGAGTGAGAACCACACATTATAGCGACCACGAGGAGGTTAGTTGAACTATGGTTAATGTAGTAAAATCATTGTTTTTTCTCCCCAATTTGGAATGCCCAGTTCCCAATGTTTTAAGTCCTCTTGGTGGCGTGGTGACTCGCCTCAATCTGGGTGGCAGAGGACAAACCTCATTTGCCTCCGCATCTTATCACGTGGCTTGCTGAGCACGTTACCGTGAAGACATAGCGTGTGTGGAGGCTTCACACTATATTCCACGGCATCCAAGCACAACTCACCAGAGACCACGAGGAGGTTACCCCATGTGACTCTACTCTCCCTAGCAACCAGGCCAATTTGGTTGCTTAGGAGACCCGGCTGGAGTCACTCAACACGCCCTGGATTCAAACTCGCGACTCCATGGGTGGTAGCTAGTGTCTTTACTCGCTGAGGTACCCAAGCCCCCAAATATGTGTACTTTAAGTACCATAATGCATTACTTCAACCATCAAAATTAAGTGTGGCATGTTGGACACTTCATGCACTGAGCTCACTGTGCATAGTGGAAGGAATGGCGTTACCATGCCATGATGCTGGCCTGACAAAACAATTGGAAATAATGGAGAATGTGAACTAGCGAAACTTCAGTGAAGACAGCACCTTATAAATGTAAGTCAATATGTACCTTATTGGAGATTCAAGTGTTGAACTGAGGATGTCTAATGTGCTAAAGCTAGCTGCAACACATTACATGCATTTCAAACATCACTTCCATCAGCTGTTAAACAGCGAATTCCTCTGTGTTGTAAAAAAACGTTGTGTTCCATTTGGAACAATACTACACTTTGAAAATTCATACAATGGATGGATGAGTGTTGTAATTTGTAAGTACATTGTGTTTAGTGTGTAATTTGGGACACAGCTTACAATTACAAAAAGTACTCTGGAGGCTTCATGGCGCAGTGATAGTAACAGTTAAAAATACTATTGTGGTGGTGGTGGTGGGGGCGTGATTGATCACTGGCTTGTGAATGAACAGCGAGATTGGAAGATGATTATGGTAAGAATCATCACCTGGCAATGATTGTCTCTAAGAGCTGTTTGTCATTGCAGTGAGAGTTGGAGATGGATTTAAGAGCCAGCCAGGTGCCAGTGAGAGGAGAGAGAGCTGAACCTGAGTGCAGTGTATGTTGTGGAAGCGTCACTGTCTGTCTGAAAAGAAGCAGTTTTACGTTGGCCGCTAAAAAGCATTATTTTGTTTGAGTTGCATCCAGAGTGTGCAAATAAACTGACATGGTTCGCCGAAACCGACTCCCGCTTCCTTCTTTCCCTTCTTGCGTGGTTACAACTATGTTTACTATAGTAGTACATGTGAATGATTTTGCAATGTACGCCAAGATACTTCAAATAATACCATGAAGGATGCCCAAAAACATGGCAATACATTAGTACTTGTTTTTGTTAGTGAATACTTTCCGTACATCTTTCTCACTCTCTCATCTAATTTTCCACGCCGCCTCAGATTTACGGAGAGCTTTGTCTCCCTCTATTGGCGCCATTCGGTAGTGAGTGTTTGTTTATGTATGCATGTTTGAGAGATAGTAAGGGAAGCGATGAAGTAGCGGGCAGCCTGTATCATTACCTGGAGAACTGCGTTTTGGAGGTTTGATCATTTTTGATCAGCTTTAATATCAGGTAAGGCTGTATGACCGTATCTATGTTGTTGGTGTTTAGTTAATCTCTTCACTGTCGTATTGGATCATGTTTAAAGCGTGTCAGGGTGTGTTCTTGCTCTAATGGCTTCTACCCCCGTTATTTTGCTGTACTTAATGGACGATTAAGTACACATTAAAGCCTAAATGTACTTTCGGTATCGTGTTAAACCCGCTTTTCTCATGTGTAACAACACACACTCACACACAGCTGCAGCGGCCTGTAAAAATGCATGAAAACTAATGGGGACTGAGTTCGGACGTCTGGCATGAGTTAAAACTTAACAAAAGCAACAGACAATGTGGTGTTCCGACCGAGTACAAATAGCTAAGTTGTAGGTATGTCGTGTAAATTATAGTGATCTTGTATACGTAATTTATCTACAACAGCCTCTCTTTTTGTGTTAGCCAGTGGCTAACTTGGCCAACAGTTAATTTCAATGGTATTATGAATTTGGGAAAACCCTAAAAACAAGAATTAATCATGGTTAGGCCTACTTGCTATGTTGTTTTTAAATGTTGTGCCCAAAGTCTGTCTTTCACTCTTTACCTCTGTTTTCAACCACCCTCTGAAATGCAGTTTCTCTTACAAAACAATACTGTGTTGATATAAGATGGTAATATAATTATATCATGGTATTCTCATGGGAGTCCAATGTGTTTAATACACAATGAATATACCCTGGTACATGCCCTAAACAACAAAACAAACCCACATATTAAATGACGAATATTCTTCCTTATTCATGTTGCATCAATCCAGTAACATTTGGAAACATCTCTTACAGCTGAAGGGGAACAGACAGCCCAGCGTTACATACCATTGGACCAGTATAGCACCATGAACTGTGACATTGATGGTAAATATAACACAATTTGGTTTTAACATTTATATTTTGTAGCAGTATATGGGGCCAATTCAATCTATTAATTACTTAGGAGCTGTTTCAAATGTGTGTTTTTGTTGTGTCTTTTCAGGAGATATGGAAAATCAAGTTGAACAAGAAGAGAAGACGAGACTCATAAACCAAGTGCTGGAGCTTCAGCACACACTTGAGGGTATAATACCAGTCTTTCCAATTACAAACGCTTCACACTTGTGTATTCTTTTAACAAAACAAACAAAAAAACATATTCCCACAATTCTTTGATCATTAATTAATTTCTTACATTTCCTGTGTCTGGCCCCACTGGCTTCTTAATTCTGTTTTGTTTCATTTGCACTACTGTCATGTTGCTGTTACTCATGTTACTTCTGTGATCCACTCAAGCTCTTAATGTCTGCCTGGAAAAGCTAAGTGATGCATTCTGCCTCTATCTTCTCATTAGATCTTTCTGCACGTGTGGATGCAGTGAAGGAAGAGAACCTTAAGCTCAAATCGGAGAATCAGGTTCTTGGGCAATACATCGAGAACCTCATGTCTGCCTCCAGTGTTTTCCAGACCACCGACACCAAAAGCAAACGGAAATAAGTGACCATTTGGGTCATGTCTGCATAGTCTGTCATCACTTCCTGACATTCAACCTCTAATAGCCAGTACATCTAAGCCACCATTTATTTATTTATTTAGTATATCGTTTTACAGTATACTGATGCATATATTAGCATGGTATGGGTAATACTTGAATGGAAAAGTGTTATGAGGTATAAAAGGATGCATGATGTATTTTGTGATTGGATTAGTAGAATACCACCACAAAATGTTGTGGTATATACTGTCTGGCCAAAAAAGAAGTTTGGATTTAAATAAGCAGATACTTCAGAGCCTATGATTGGATATTTATTGCAGTGATTAATATTGTTTAAGCTGGCAACAATTATTTTAACCCTAAGTGATGCTCATTTCTTAAACAACCATGTCGGAAGACGTATACCGTGGTCGTTGAAAAGATGTTATTGTGTTTCAGAAGGGGCAAATTATTGGCCTGCATCAAGCAAAGAAAACAACTGAGAAAAAGGAGATTGCAGAAATCACTGTAATTGGGTTAAGAACTGTCCAGCGCATTATGAAAGCCTGGAAGTATAGCGGTGAACCATCAGCTTTGCAGAAGAAATGTGGTCGGGAAGACAAATCTTGAATGATCATGATTGGAGATCACTAAAACGCTTGAAGTCTCATCGTAAAAAATCGACAGTAGAATTCACGGCTATGTTTAATAGTGAAAGTAAGCATTTCCACTCACACAGTGTGAAGAGAACTTACAGGATTGGGACTAAACAGCTGTGTGGCCACAAGAAAGCCACTTGTTAGTGAGGCTAATCAGAAAAATTAACTTAAATCTACTAGGGAGCATGAAGATTGGACTGTTGAGCAATGAAAAAAGGTCATGTGGTCTGATGAGTCCAGATTTACCCTATTCCAAATCGATGGGCACATCAGGATAAGAAGGGAAGCGCATGAAGCAATGCACCTGTCATGCGACAGGCATATTCAAGGAAGACAATGCCAAGATTCGTCGGGCTCAAATTGTGAAAGTGGTTTAGGGAGCATTAGGAATTATTTTCACACATGAATTGGCCACCACAGAGTCCTGTCCATAACCCTATTGAAAGTCTTTGGGATGTGCTGGAGAAGACTTTACGGAGTGGTTTGACTCTCCCATCATCAATACAAGATCTTGGCCAAAAACTCTGGACTGAAGCAAATGTTGTGACATTGCATAAGGTTGTCAAAACAATGCCATGACAAAGGCATGCCGTAATCAAAGCTAAAGGCGGTCCATCAAAATATTAGAGTATGCAACTTTTTTGGCTAGGCAGTGTATTACTGTTCATGTGGCAGGTACATCGCAACTTAATCGACATCTTCAACCTTTTCAAATATGAGAGAGAGACAAAGTCAGATTTTGAAAAGTCTTAAAATGGACTAATACATAATATTCTTTTTCTTTTTATTACTAAAAGCAAGACTCTAAAGCACAGACTCATGCAATGTGTATTATATTGCACACTGATATGTTCCGAGATATGCCAGTATGCATGATATCCCATTACTTTACTTTTTAAAAGAGAATTGCATGATTCTGATCTAACGTCAGTAAGGAGGGTTCTCTAAATGAGTGCTAATAATCGAAACTCATCTCTCACCCAGCCCATAGGTCATTTAACTTAATCAAACTGCCTTAGAAAAATTTTACATTTTAAAGCAATATCCAGATTCAAAACAACGTAAACTTTGTCCATGCTGTCGACCAAATAAATGTTTTTTGACTTTTCCTTCAGCTTTTAAAAGCATGCAAAAATGTGTGGACAGTAATGCATTTACAATAGAATTCTATGGGGCAACTGATGTACGCTTGCCCCATAGATGTCCATTATACAGTAATTGAATAACTTGTGTCTAAAAGAATGTTCTTGGTTCAATACAAGTTAAGCTTACCCGACAATGTGTCATAATGTTGATTATCAAAAAAAAAAAAAAAAAAAATCAAAGCATCGTGTGTGTATATATATATATATATATATATATATATATATATATATATATCTCAATCACGGTTACAGTAAGGCACTTAAAATGAAAGTGAATGAGGCCAATCAGTAAACATTAAAATGCAGTTTTAAAATTGCTAAAATTACTTCTTTGTTAAATCATAACCCATAATACAACTTGGTTGTCATGATGTCAAAACCGTGTAATGGTATTGGATGTAATTTTACACTTAAAAGGTTTAACTACTTTATAACACTAAAATATTAACATGTATAATAATGTTTACCTCTTATTTTTTAAACTGTAATTTTACGTTTGTGGACTGTCCCCATTCACTTCTATTGAATGTGCCTTACTATAATTCAGATTTTTGCTTCTTTTGTTATGAAGAGGATGGACAAGTCGAATTAAGTGTTTTGTGGTTATCAACACATTATGCCACAAATGAGTTTAACTTGTAATGAAACCTGAACATTTCTTCAACCCAGAGTATTCCTTTAAAAGTCTGCAGACTCTGTGATCTGACATAGTACGTCTGGTTACTTTCATACTTGGATGTTCTATCTTAACATATTTTCTGACTAGTGCACACAGTGTAAACTGCTTTGCTGTTTTGGAGAGTTCGTTCTTCATGTTTTAATCCTTTGGATGGATTTCAAATGAACAAAATAAATGACTAGCTGGCTTTTACCATTTTTAAAAAAGATGGAAAGAGAGTTGAGACTGCAGAGTGATATTGATCTGAGTGCTCTGAAGTGCCCTTGAAGCCTCCTGCTGGTTGAGTGACATTCATGAGAACAGATGTTATGCTTTTGCTGATGTCAGTTTTCACTTGGTATGAATAATATGATGCTCAGGGCTCCCACAGTCATGAAAAACCTAAAAATATCAATGAGTTTCAAAATTGTGATTTCCAGGGTTGGAAAAATCATTGGATTTAGTAAAATCTTAAAGCAATGCCCAAGGGAAGGATAAAAGTTAAGCTTTGTGGCATAATGTAAAAAATATTATTTCAACTAGTCACTCATTTATAATAATAAAAAAAAACTGGTGGTTACTGTAAGGTGTTTACAATGCAAGTGAATAGACCTTATTCAGGCTAGCACCATCTTTGATGGGAATGACGAAGCTGCGAGGGATAGACAGTCTCTTCAATGGTCTGTACTGCATATTAAAGTGTTTTTGGATCGTTCCGCAGACAAACAAGTGAAAAATATATTTCCATGAACATTCAGTATACAAAGAACTCCAGACAACATGAGTTGTGGAAAATCAGATGTGATCGAGCTTTATACTGTTCGTGCCATTTAAGAGACAAGTCTATCGCTCACAAGAGTAGTTGTCATTCCCATTAAAAATCAAAGATGGCGCTAGCGCGAATAAGGTTTAAAGGGCCAGTATAATTATTTTATTAATTGTTTCAAATGTATGACCACAATACGTAAAAATTTAACGTGTTGACACATGTAGGGTGATAAAATAACTTGCTAACCTAAATCTTTGTAAAGTTGTATCAACTATTGCTTCGTTGTCATGACGACGCAACACAACGCAAATAAACCCTGTACACGATTTTAACACAAATCATATAATAAAGATCTTATTACATTAAAATCTGGTAATAATGTTTATGTATTGTAGCTATAACTTTGAAACAATGTGAATTATATTGTTTATGGACTGGCCCCATTCACTTAAGTTGTAAGGTCAAAGTATTATCCATTGTATAAGAAAATATTTTTCTAGTTTTATTGGCTAGATATTAGTCTTTGTATTGTGTAGGGTAAAACTTCACAGGTTGATGGTCTGTCCATTAGTGCTCTTATTGTAGACATTTGTACCACGAAAAATAATTGTTCAAATCTTGATGCAAAAGATTGGTACCTGACATACAATTGCAAATCAATTAATTATCCAGTTACCATGAACTACTGGAAATGTCATGCAAATTCTTTGGTCCAAAAGTATGGAAACTGCTCTGATGCAACATCACCACATATATTAGTCTGTTTAAAATTTTACATGAATGTAGGTCATTTATGTTTACAAGCACCCAATGTAAGATACTGCCTGTTCTAAAAGTACATTTTATTTGGTTAATTATGCCTTTAATAAAATAATTTGCCTTTGCGTAAGTGAGTAAACTCTGTTCCTTGTGAAGTCTTGGCAACAGTGCAGACAGACATTTATAGTAAATATTTATTTCCAAGAGCAATGAACAGTTTGCAAAAATGTAAACTTAAAAGGCTGAACTCATAAGGCTGAACACGTACTAGAAATGCAGAAAAACAAAACTGTTCATCACCTGAAAAACAACCAAATCTGCTTTCAAAGTTCAATGGTTTCACGTCGGTCAGTCTGATGTCAAACAGGGATAAGTGAGTGTTTTCAGTGTGCTTACAACTGGACCTGTGGCTACAGTGTCAGTGATGATGCTAAGCTTAGATCAGCTCGGACTGTGCATAATGACTTGCTTTAATGCCAAAAACTGATCCATTCAATACACTCCTCTGATCTAGATGTTTTATGAAGAAAGCCCCAGGTCTGACAAGCAGAGCTCTTTTTCCAAAGCCTGCTAACTGGAAATGACACAGTAGAAAGCCATATTAAAATAAAATCCTATGTCTAAATTAAATTGTATATTTCTTCAAACAAGATACAAACAATAAATACGACCAGTGCAATTTGATCAAGTTAAAAAGCTCATAACTTAGAACTCACAAGGAACTAACCTCAATGTAGAGGTGATTATAACTAGTTCATCTTTCTAAAATATCTTTTGTACATTTCCCTTCACAGTACTTGGAATTACATCACTTACTAGTAAGGAAATACTGGAAAAATACAACACCTTGAATCCTAATCTAAAAAGAAAAGAAGAAAATAGGAAAAAACATGGGAGATAAAACACAGCAGGGTAGACTTTTGTTTCTAAATCAGAACAGTAACCGGTAAGAACTAAGCGGAAGACTGAAAGGTGGAGGCAAGGTTCAATTGGATGGAGAATGACCTCTTCAATAGAGCGGCTAGGTTTGCCGATTTTTGCATGCTAAAGGGCATAAAGCCGAAAGAGGCAAGAAGGACAAGAGGGAAGAGAAAATGTGGGAAAAACGAGTTATGTTCAGTCCTTCCGTACTCTCCTCTTTCTCACAGCTTTAGGTTCATCTCCTGTGCTTTGGTTTCCTTTATCAGCATCCTTAATCTGCAAAGGACAAACAAAAAGAACAATATGTTATACACTGTTTTTTACAATGTGTTATTATGGGACTTAAAACGATAGTTTACCCAAAAATTAAAATTCTCTCATCATTTACTCACCCTCATGCCATCCCAGAGGTGTGCAACTTTTTCTTAGAAGAATATTTCAGCTCTGTATGTCCATACAAGTTAAGGGAATGGGTGTCAAAACCTTGAAAACCGTGCTCCATAAAGCACATAAAGGCATCATAAAAGTAATCCATACGTCTTTAGTGTTTTAATCCATATCTTCAGAATTGATGGATTGGTGGGAGAGAAACAGATAAATATTTAATTGCTAGAAATTCTTCTTCCAGCCCAGTAGGGGGCAATATGCATGAAGAATGTGAATCAACAAAAACAGAAGAAGAAAGTGAAAGTTAAAGTGGAGATTGACAGAAAAGGGAGCAGAATTTATAGTAAAAAAGGACTTAAATATTGATCTGATTCTCATACACACCAATCACATCGCTTCTGAACACATGGATTTAACCACTGGAGACGCATGGATCACTTTTATACTGATTTATGTGATTTTTGGAAAACTTTGACACCCATTCACTTCCACTGTATAGACCAAAAGGGCTGAGATATTCTTCTAAAAATCTTAATTTATGTCCTGTCGAAGATAGAAAGTCATACACATCTGGGATGGCATGAGGGTGAGTAAATGACGAGAGAATTTTCATTGTTGGGTGAACTATCCCTTTAATGGCAGTTTTCTAATCTCTTACTTTGTCCTCCGAAGGTATGTCATTTGGCTTACTGGCTTCCTCCTCCTCTTCCTCCTCTTCCTCTTCTGTATCTCCTCCAGCTTCTCCATCCACCTTCTCCATCTCATCCTCATTCTCCTTCCCTGAGAAAGAGAAACAAAGAGACGGAAAAATTATGGATAACCAAGAATTGAAAATGGAAATGGAAAACAAAGGAAAAGCTCATTATTTACAAACCAGTAGCTTCAGTAGCTGTATCTGCTTTTGCTTCTTCTTCTTCGTCCTTTCCTTTCTCCTCCTCTTCTTCCTCTGTTACCTCCTCTGGTTCAGCTTTGGGTTGGTCCATTTTCTTGTATACTAAGTCGTCATCTGACTTCTGCAACACACACACACACACACACACACATGCACCTTTCATATCTGATGATTCACCTGTAGTACCTAGAGTCGCTGACCCTCTGTTGTTGCTATGTTACAAATGGTAAATATTCATTAAGAGGATTTTGTGCCTGAAAGCTATTCCTAAACACACTAATCTTTAGCTACAGTATACAACAATTGCACTATCATAATATACCAGATTGATCAACTGTAATAAGCTCAAAACAAGGCTATCTTTAATTAGATTTATGTCTACTTTTCCATTAAAAAAATCGCTTACAGCACCTTCAAGGCAGTAAGGACATCTCTCTATTGTGATAAAAATGGATTATGTAATGGAATAAATATTTGATTCAAATAAAAAAAATTGATTCCAATAAAAATGCAGTACATTTTTTTTTCTTTCTATGCAATACTTAAATTCTGCCATGACAGCTGTATTCAGATTATATTTTTATTCTAGAGCATTCAGGACTGTTTGTCAAGTGTTTCCCTTCGCATTCAGTGGGACTACCTTAGGCCAGCAGAAAAGCACAGCCAGTCCGACAGGCAGACCAACGGTCAGGATATAAACCACCCACAGCCAGGGCCTCTCTTCTGCAGCCAGCACCAACTGACTCAACACTCCAGGCTGAGATCAAAAAAGACAGTCTGAGCATATGAACCAAACCAAACCCACAATGGACAGAGTAAAAATGCAATACAACTCTGTGTGAGAGACAGAGACAAACCTCATTAGCACTGGCCACTAGTTTTTTGAGTCCCCAGCTGTCTGCAGCCCAGCGGTCTGCCACCTCCTTCTCTGCAGTTATAATGAAATTGTCAAAGTAAATGTCCGAGGTCATAGACCACAGCTCCAGACCCACAGCTCTGAATGATGCCATCCTAAATGGGTGAAGGTCCTCAAAGTAGTCAGGGTTTGGGATTTTCCGTGGACTCCACACACCCTGTGAACAAATACAAACAGAGCCATATGTTAATATTAATGAAAAGCTTTAGTGCAAGCTTAAATATAATAACTGGTATAGGCCAACATTGTAATATATAATTGAATGATCTGGTTATTTCTTGCAAAAATAATTCTCAAGATGTAAAGCATTAGTTGTCAACAGGTGGGTTGCAACTAGGGATAGGACGATATGGTCTTGATTTGATATAATAACAGTTTAAATAATAAGAGTTGTTTATATACTTTTCACTACAAGAAAATATCACAAACAAATAAGAATTCATAAAATAGTGTGTTACATTCTGGTTGATCAGGTGCAGAACATGCAATACCACTGAATTTATTAATTTGTATAATAAACACTAAGAGGTTACTGTCACTTTACGAGTTCAATGAGCACCTCACAGTGTTCTGGTTCAGCGAACATTAACAAGAATCTCTCAGTTCTTTAGCGCATCCATGCAGTGTGAGATTCAATTAATATTTCTTTTGACTTTTTACCTGGCTATAAACAACAGAAAAGGTATTAAAAGACAGTATTCAATGAAAGTGGAGTCTGTGGATGTCAGAAGAAACTATCCGTTTTAAGTTCAAGCACTTTTCAACAAACGAGGCGATTTTCCAGGTATCCCAGTACTAACATTTCTAAAAGGGAAGAAGAAAGCACAGTAGGGGTAAAATCAAGTGATAAAGAGATTATGATATTTTACGGGTCATTTCATATATGATCACATGGGCAGAAAATGATGTTGCTCATTTATTGGGTGAACTATCCCTCGGCAGGGTTCATAATTTTTCAGTTTGCGATATATCAAAAATCTATATATCGTCCCATCCCTAGTCGCAAAACAAAATGTATCACAGGCCTGAATGTTCAGACTAGCCTTGCTATATTTTTTCAAACTGATTGAAACAACCGTCTTTGAACTGCAAACCATCAAAAATCCCCAAAACCCCATAGACCCTGCGTACACCGGATGTCAGTGGTGCATAGCATCAAAAGCAAAAGAACCTCATTATAACAATGATGCTGTCTACACTGGAAGCATTCGTTGTGACAATAAATGGGTGTTGCGTTCCATTTTGCGCTGCACACACTGGCGCTTTTAAACAAATTGTAGACAGCCTCAAGCCGCTGCGTCGCCCCATGTCAACAGATGCGCCCGGTGTAGAAAGGGTGATAGACTTACACTGACATAATGTTCAAATGGGCCAATGGAATGCATGTTAATTCAAACTGTAACTATCAAAAAAAAAAAAAAAACTACTTTAAGGTCTACTTCACTTTACTACTATCTATCTAACAAGACAAACTTTAACTATGTAGTTGTATGTTTGGGATTGCAAAATGTATACAATTATGAACTTTTAAAGGGGAGGAGAAAACACTTCCCATATCTTTTGTTGATGTCAAAGGCTGTGCATCAAATCAAACTCTCTAAGCAATTCATCTGTCACTTAGTTAGAAGCTAGCCAGATTAGGGAGGTGCGACAACAACAAAACTATGGTTAAAGAAAATACGACCCAGACTACATTAAGTACAGGTGGGTTTTGGTACTGTGTTGGGTCGCCACTTGATGTCCGATGTGAAATCTGGGTCCTGAATCAGAAGCAGAGGACCACTGATGTAATGGACCAGGAAGATAAAAAGAAAGGTTGTAGGGTTTAAACCCCAAAATTAGGTTGAAACATTTACAGATTATTACAGTACCGATACATAATGTGACATTTGCTGGTACTGAATAAAACAGACTCCAGATGTCAGCACCTGGTAGTTGGTGTTGTCTATGAGAGGAGCTTTCCATTTGCCCTTATATTGAGGATTATTAACCATGGGCGGTTTCCATTCACCACAGCCTGGAGCAGTTGTACAGACTGGGTTTGGCATCTGAGGAGCCTCCCATTCTCCATCCATTTCCTCATCCCTAACAGAGAGAAAGTGAGAGAGAACATTAATGTCAAGGTGTTATAAAAAGTTATAAATAAATGCAAATAAAATGGCATCATTGTGTATACATTTTTTTTATAACTATGATCATTACAGATGCTTGTCTCCCACTTACATTTATGCATTTGGCAGACGCTTTTTATCCAAAGCGACTTACAGAGCACTTATTACAGGGACAATCCCCCCGGAGCCTCAAGGACACAATGGTGGTGGCTGTGGGGATTGAACCAGCGACCTTCTGATTAACAGTTATGTGCTTTAGCCCACTATGCCACCACCACTCCACTTGTAACAGTAGTAGTCTGTCTCTCAGAAGTAATGCAGTCAAAGGGATACTTGGGGGCACACTCTCTTATTAAAGGTGCCACAACTCACTGGATTATGCCTTTTCAATGTAAGATACTTGGTAAAAAAAGGATAAACCAGACTGGACTGCTGAGGTACAGTACCCAATTATCATGAACCTCAGAGTTCACATTAACAGAGTTAATTGGTGTACTCCTGTCCAGCCAGTCTATCCAAGAGAGTGACTGTTTTGTGCAGATGATTGGAACTCTGTGTTTAGTGACAAAAACGAAAATGGCTTGCCCCCCCCCCCAACCACTAAAAGTCTCTGGCTATTTTTTCTATACATAGTGAATACATTGTCTTTGTGAGTCGCTCTTGTCTTGAATCCTAACAGTTACCCCACTAGCATGTGGAACTGTGTACTTTTGTTCTTGCAAGTCATATTCTGGTGAATATTCAGAATGGCAAATAAAGTGATTTTGATTTTAACCCCAATTCAAACCGCAAATCTCCTCACTGACCAATAATGCCCCGTTCACAGTGAATGCCATTGTCCCTTGGTATTGCTAGTCTCTGTACTATGATGTCGCTAGTGGGCGTTCATACCAATGTCGCTCTAACATTATTGTTGGAGAGTACATCTGGCCATAGTAGCTTTTAAAATGGTGATTACAGACGATAGTGCTGGTAATACTATGATATCATTCTAATTTGACAAGGAATAAGTTCTCTTGTCTCTAAAAATGAACATTCTGCAGGGGAGTGTTTTATATAACCTACAGCAGTGCTCAATACATAATTTAATTAACAAGACGAACAATCTATTCAAATATGAATCAAACTCACTCAGAATGTCGACAGCATCTGACACGGTTTTCCATATAACTTCTATTTTTCCATTAATACAACTCAAGTATCTCACAGGAGACGGATGACGTGAGCTTCGCTGTCTTCTCTCCCATTTGTAGTCACTCCCTAATGTCGCTCATCATTCCCACACCTTGTCGCCAATGTTCACTATCGCTCGTGTCACCAGAAGTCATTGTGCCCTCATTGAAAATTACTGGGAACGTGTTGCTTTTTCGCTCTGTGTCGCTTGCGGTGTGAACGGGGTTTAACACAAGGCACTGGATTAAAAAAAATTATTCTGTTCTCACCAGTCATCAGGCTTTTCAGCAGCTGGATCAGACACAAACTCTGGCTCATTGTCTAGCCACCCATCAGGCTTCACTACATCAGGATCAGGCACCTTAGCTGGGGTATCCTCATCCCTGGATAGAAAGGCAGAGAGATGAAAAACAGAAACAGGAGCTCCCCCTACCACTACCATACCGATGGCACCCAAATGTTCTCTGTGTCTGTGACAATCACTAAGATTCTTTGTATGTACTTGCTAGCAATTCTAAGAAATTAAATGCAAACTGCAGAGGTAGCTGTCACAACAATGAACTGTATTCTGTATATAATGTACTGTATGTACATCCCAAATATGTTCTTTGCATTTTGACCTTCCTCAATGTTCTTAGGCCTCACCAGTCTTCAGGTTTGACTGCTTCTGGGTCAGGGATTTTAGCTCTCTCGTCCCAGTCCTCTGGCTTGGAGTCTTTGGGATCGTCAATCTCTTTAGGCGGGTTCACAGGGGGAATGACATCTGTCAGCAGACTTCCCCTGCTAACACTGGACTGGTCTACAAAGATCTCATAGCTATTATCTGGATTTAACACTGAGAAAGGGAAGAACATGTAAAAATCATCACAAATGAATAATTTAGCATTGATTCATTACTGTAAGTGCAAATCATTACATGTGGGCAACATCGCTTTCAACTTTACAATTGAAACATCACGCTTTACATTGACATTTTTAATATAATCACTTTTAATATAATACCTACAGTTATTTTCACTTTCATTATATCTGTGATATCTGTTCTCATGGATGACATAGGAAGGCTTCGACACATTTCATATTACATGAATGTTAAAGACAGCACCAACCAAGTGTATAGAGGTGAGTCTTCTTATCGGTGTAGATCTTCTTCAGATCAACGTCAGGTCGCTTGGCATGTTTTTCATCCGTATCTCCATTGAGGGGGCTTTTATGCTTGAAGATGAAGTGCAGTTTGTAGTCCTCTCCACATTTGTCCGGCCCAAACATTATGCTGTACGGTGTCCGGTCATGAAACTGCTCCTGTGAGTCAAAAGACGCATGCATCAAAACTTAAAAACACTTTTTATGTGCAAGAGCATTTTACTAATCTTTCATCATCTTATTCTTTAAAAACAGCATCTTACTACATCAGCTTATGTGAAATCAGTATTTTTGAGCAGATTCTACTTTTAAGAACAGAAATATATTTAAGAAATGGTCTACAGTGGGCACTGTCATAATATAAGTTGCCTTTTCTTCTATTTGCTCCAACAGTATGAATCAGTCAAGCAGTCAATAAACATACCAGGTCCAAATCCTTTGAATCCGACAGTAGCTTGATGTAAGCACCTCCACAGTCAATTCCATCTTGAAAATTGACCTCATACCTGCAAAGATCAGGTTTTGAGAGAACGCAAAAGCATTATTTTTAAGTGGCAAATTGTTATAGTAATCCAGGTTGCTGTGTGATGTTGGTTGTCATGGTATCCGTAACTAAGAAAACCACTCACTGGACAATGAGGGGCTTGTCCTTAAAGATGAAGGGTTGGTTAAGCAAAGCTGCGATTGCATGGTGCTTAGCACGAGATTTAAGCACCAAGCCTAGATCACCAGGAACCTTGTTTTCCTTTAGGGGCTCAACCTCCCATTTACCTACATGCATGAGATATACAATTATTAAAAAAGGTGATACATATTGAAATATATTATTGATTCAATTACAAATGGGCACAGACCAACATAAAGCTGTTAAATATCACAAACACTCTAAAAACTAACCATCATATTTTGCAATATCTTCATCAGCATCCTCCTTCATTGTTTTAGACACCTGCCACCTGCAGAAAATAATAAGAAATCATGAAAAATCAAACAAAGAATCAACAAGCATTGCATGGTGTGAATGCAAAATTATATTTAAAATGGCTATGTTGCTTCAACTTTTACTTAAATGAAAAAATACCAGCTCTAGTATCAAATAAAGGATTGTGATACCATCCAGTGCAAAGGACCCAGTTGTGAGAAACCCTTTAAGTAAAAAGAACAGTTCATTTACTCACTCTCTTGTCATCACATCCCAGATTACTTTATTTCTTCTGCTGAAAACAAACTAAGATTTTTTAGAAAAATCTCTCAGCTCTGTTGGTCCAACCATTGCAAGTGAATGGTGGCCAGAAATCTGAAGCTCAAAAAAGCACATAAAGGCAGCATAAAAGTAATCCATATGACTCCAGAGGTTACATCCATGTCTTCAGAAGGGATATGATAGGTGTAGGTGAGAAACAGATCAATATTTAAGTCTTTTTTTTTTTTTTACTATGAATTCTCCTCCATTCTCACCCAGTAGGTGGTGGTATGTGTGAAGAATGCGAATCGCCAAAACTAAAGAAGAATATGAAAGTGGATGTGAAAGCAGAAATTCTATGTAAATAGGGACCTATCATATCACTTCTGCACACATGTATTTAATCACTGGAGTTGTTTGAATTACTTTTATGCTGCCTTTATTTTGGGGTGAACTATCCCTATATGATTGTCCTACTATATAATTGCGTTTTTATTTATGACAACATAAATTCAATATGGCTTATGAAAGTAGTGTAAAGTACAATTTAAATATTTACAAACAACAGGGTTTCTGCAGGTTTCATTAAGCTAAATTTAAGACTTTAAGACCAACTAAAGAAAATTTAAGGAATCAATGTGTGTGTGTGGGGTGGGGGGGTTCCCTCATTTTTTTAAATGAGGGATCATCAAAATTACATTTTGTTTTTATTTAGTACTGTCCTGAAGAAGCTATTTGGCATAACACATCCTCAAATATATTCCACATGACAAAATAGTAACTGAATTTACACACACGATCCTGTTAAGAAGTTTACATTCCCTTTACATTGTTTCTAATATTCAGCTCGTTCTTGAAAACAAATTTTTTTATTGGTGCATTTCTACTTGTGCTGACTGACAGGATGACAAAGAGTGTGCAATAATTGTTGATGAATCCCTGCTTTGTCCTGAGCAGTGAAGATGTTCACTTAAGAAAAAACCCAACTACAGTCAAATTATTTGATCTTTCAGCATCTTCTGCACATTTGAGTTCTTCCCAACAGTGGCTATATATGAGGTTCAGATTTGGACAATTGAGGGATTAATAAACATTAATAAGGTGCAAACAATTATTGAAGCTCAAGAAAGCAACATCAGAAGAATCAAGGGGTGCAAACTTTTGAACAGTATGATTTGTGTAAATAAGAGTACATTTTGTTTTATGTAGCTTTTGAAGGGCAGTACTACATAAAAAATATAATCTCTTATAGGTTATTTGTATACATTCTGAAAGGGGTGTGGAAACTTAAAAAACAAAAGGGTTATGCAAACTTCTGCACTTAACTTTATAGGCTATATAGTTTGTGAAAATATATATTTTATTTTAGCTTTTAGCCACATTTGAGCTTTTTGTAAAGTACAAATTCCATGTAGCCTATCCTATCATTATGATGTCATATTGCATGTGTAATTATGAAATGACTTTGCAAAAATTCACAACATTGTAACCAAAAATTCTAAATACAACCCCCACATCTGAACATATAAGTGCTTGTTCTACGTAAAAAGTGCAGTGTAGCTGTCCAAATGTGACATTGTCTGATTTGCCTCCGTAATCGTGGGGAAATTAACATTACAGAAAAATAATTGCATACATATTCACGTGCTGCATGAAGAAATGGATTGGCTTCTTTCAGCTCGTTCTTGAAAACAATTTTTTTCATTGGTGCATTTCTACTTGTGCTGACTGACAGGATGACAAAGAGTGTGCACCAAGCTATTACGTCATTGCCATGGTATCCAGATAAATTTAAGCAGATTTGCAGAAAGACTAGATTGAAAGTATCGTGCAATGCTTCGAAATTGCTTCTATTCTCTGCAAACGATACCAAAGACAATAGCAAGAAGGAAAATTAGTACATAAAATGTAAGTAGAAAAAAATCAGTGAGCCAACCAGCTGAAACCAGGACATAATTACAATGTTTAGAGAATTGTCGTGACACTGCTCTTCAAAACGGGACCTCTGGTCACCCTACTTGGGAAACAATCCCACACGCAACAAGAAAACAATCCCACATACAACATTTAATGAATTAAAGACTCGTTGCTCCAATAAGACCTTTTTAAGGCCTTATTTTGTGGAAGGGTGAATTAAGACTTTTTAAGACCTTTTTAAGGCTCTAGGAAACCTTGAAACAACTATTTTCTATTTTAGTGGGCAGGTGTTACTCTTTTAAAAAAATACATCATTTTTGGGAAAAAAAATATTAACTAATTCATCAAAGGGTTGAGATATTTTGGTTTAGTCTTCACAGACCTGTTCAAAGAACCATCATCAAATGTCTCAGTGAAGAAGACCTCTCCTGTTGGGACTGGGGTTTTGTATGTTACCTGTGGGTATCAAATAACAGATATTTACAATTAACATGAAGTTTAGTTTGTTTTTGTTTTTTATCCCCATTTGGAATGCCCAATTCCCACTACTTATTAGGTCCTCGTGGTGATGTGGTTACTCACCTCAATCCGAGTGGCGGAGGACAAGTCTCAGTTGCCTCCGTTTCTGAGACCGCCAATCCGCACATCTTATCACGTGGCTCGCTGTGCATGACACCACAGAGACTCCACATGTGAGGCTCATGCTACTCTCCACAATCCACTCACAACTTACCACACGCCCCATTGAGAGCGAGAACCACTAATCATGACCACGAGGAGGTTACCCCATGTGACTCCACCGTACCTAGCAACCGGGCCAATTTGGTTGCCTAGCAAACCTGGCTGGAGTCACTCAGCACACCCTGGATTAGAACTTGCGACTCCTGGGGTGGAAGTCAGCGTTAATACTCTCTGAGCCTCAAACATTAATGTTTTTTAGAATTGCACAAGATCAGGGTACGAGCCATTTTTTGTGAATATTGATCAGTGTGTCTCCTAACACTTAATTTAATATTCAGTCTTTCCTGTCCACTTTTACAAACCCATATCTTTGAAATTAGTGGTTTCTGACCTGAAAAGACACACTGGCATCTGCTTCAGTGTTCTCGCTGCTGTCCATCTCCATGTCCACATCTCCATCCTCCACTTGAGCCTCTTCTTCATCATCCAGCTCTTCGTCCTGGGCCCATGTTATTATGGAGATGGATAATAACAAGAGAAACGTCCAGTCCCACCTCAACTTCATCTACAGACAAGCATGCAGTAAACATGAAATATTTGCATATACCATTTTTTTCATTCAAATTTCGGAAGAAGCTTCTGATCCCACTTTGACCCCGATATTGATCGACACATTTGCGACCAGAGGAGGACCTTTTTTTCGCTTCAAAACTTTATATTGTAAGACTTTAGGCGCTTTTAATAATCGTTGATCGTTAGATGGACAAATGAGTAAATAGCAACATGACCCACACGAACACCCAACAAAAACAGAAATAAGTTACAGGAAATCTATTTAAAATATTTCAAATGTATTTTCTTTAACAGATAATCGTGATTACTTCTCCATGTATTGGTTTCTATAAATAATTGCAGACTTTTCTGATTAATCGTTATTATTATGTTATAACAATATTATAACGCCATCTGGCTAGCTGCAATACCGTTAGCTAGATGATGAAGCTGATGATGTGTCCTTCTGCGTAGTTAACGGTATTGGACAGAAAAAAGGTTGATATCTTCACTCACCTCCTATAGTTGAAGGAATATTTGCAATTTGTCGGTTAACGGTAGCTTAAACAGACTGGTCGGCCAGCCAGTGTTTCGGCGCGAAGAGACCACGCTATGAATGACAGCGATAGTGACTGTTATCAGGAGCGTAGAGGATGCCGCTGACAACAGCCCTGCTATGATAAAAAAAAAAAAAACACTTCCTCATAACCTGTCAAAATAAAAGCCCCCCTGACTATCCAGCCTTTTCTCATAGACCTCGCAGGTCCTTTGTATGACGCTGACACCTGCACCTCTGTATAATATTTTTTTTATATCTAACTAATAAAAATAATAATAATAAAAAAATAATAATAATTAGGCTTAATAATTTAGAGAGTTTTATGGTACAACTCTTTTTCATTTACTTTAAGGATTTCATTAAAAAAATAAATAAATTTAAATGCCTCAAAGAATAGAGAAACTTTAACAAATCTACATTTGTGTAAATTAAACTTGGCTGCAATCAACATATTTTTTACACAAAAATGTAACCTCTTTGTTTTGCATAAAGACACCAAATTTTACAATGTGATAGTCAAAGGCAGGTATTAAATGTTTTGTCTTCAACCACTAATAAAATCTGTCCCAAAAGGACTTAACAACACAATTGTGGAAAAGATGTTCCTGAGATTCAATATCTTTTTGACAGAAAGTGCATACTTTACTATCCAAATTAAACCTTAATCAATATATTAATTGTTTTGAAGTATACTTCTTTCATTTTAGGTAACAAAGGAAATAACAATCTATTTCCATAGATTCTATATAATCAATCTAAAACTAGTTCTAACTTTGATAGTGTCAGCTTTTGAAAAAAAGCCTTTGAGATAAAACCTTTCTTTTAACAGGAAAAGGAAAATATTATTTCATAATTAGTGATCTCAAAACTTTGTTATTACATTTATTACCCAGGAAATTATAACTGTCAATCAGCAAATCAACAGATGTAGGTATTAGAGAAGAATATTGTAATATACCTTTAATTAGATTACTCAAAGCTACAGGAATAACTTTGACAAGTAAAGAATATTGTCAATATGAACAATCCAAATAAAAAAATTATCTTAAAATTATTGTAACGACTTATTACCATCTTCATCCATTAAATGCATTATAGCCCAAACTCCTTTTTCCAACCAGTCTTTATAAAATAAAGATTCCCTCTTATGTAAAATACACCGGTTATTCCAAATTATAGCATTCTATTAAAATTGCTTGAACAGCATTTTCCAATATATTAACACCTGCATATGAAAATCAGATAACTTAAAAGGCAGTTTTAATTTTAATCTTGATATTCCTTCCATCATTGTTAATAAAATTCTTCCAAAAATGGAAATATTTCTTTGTACCAGCTATTCAATATTTTTTAGATATTTTTTTGCATAACAGCTTGAATATTACTTTCTTTCCTGTCAGTGAAACTTTTAGTAATAGTTATTCCCAAGTATCCATATCTATTTTCTTGTATAATGTTATACTGTTTTTTATTTTATTTGTATTGAACAATATAATGTACAAACAGCATTGCAACAATTGTATATCATTGCAATATAACAATTAAATCAGGTGCAAAAGTGCACTGCAGGAAAAGATCAACTAAATAAATAAATAAATAAAATAAACCAAAAAGCTATTGTTTGTTTTTCAAATCATATTATTCTATTATTCAAAAGTTTTTGTGCATTTTTACTTTTCATCATAAGTACCTTTTTATAAGAATGAAACGCATTGTAAAATACAGAAAACCTGGGTTTCACTTTCAAATATTTAGATTTGTGTATATAAAATTTCCCAAAAATAAGGATGATATTAACCAGAAAATCGTCTTTGTTGCTGTTCATAACAAGTCCAATGACAATGTCCTTATGTGTCATAATGTTGTTACTCTCAGATACAAATTAGTTAATTTCACAAAATTCAATATAATAAAAATAAAAGTCCCACTCATCCCCCCCAGTCATTTAATATTAGAACTTATGTTGAAAAAAAGACTTTAGCAAGATCTGTCAAAAAAGTCCCATCGATGTATGTATTTATTTGATAAGCCGCTGCTCAAGTCTCTGAATCCGCCCATTTTGTTAAACCCACATGGAACGTCAAAATAAAAGTCCCAATTCATTTATTAATTCAGTCCATCTCCATAAACAATAACTATATAGATAACCAATATCCAAGGTTCAGTTTTTGAATTATTGATGTCATATGAGAAGATCTAAAAACAGTTTATACATAATCCGTTATTACAATGTTATTAGACTTAAATCACATGCCTTTGCAACATTAATACATGGGAGTGAATGCACACTAGAGATCTTCAACCTTTGTGTTTTCACCATAGTAGAGACTGTAACGGTCAACTAGAATGTTACATCAGTAGTTCACCACTTGAGGATACCATACAAATAAGGAGCTGCAAACTGACACCTACCTGTCGCAAAATTGTTTGTGTTTTCTCTAATAAAACAGCAATTGGAATGAGTAAACTCCACGCATATTTAATTAAAAAAGCATTGTTTAGTGTAAACATGTTGAAGATTAGATAACATGCATATGGGACAGCTGTGTTGTGCATTGCTCTGCTAACTATCTAGACTCCCTTGATAGAAGGGCTCTTCTATACATGAATGAGCCTTAAAATTAGATTTGTTATCTCATTTTACACTCAGTAATTTTTTCCACATTTAAAAGGTTTTATTCCTATTTTTAATTAATTTTTAAATATATGTATAATATCATGGCCACTCACATGACATGAAGAATCAAAGTCATATCAGTAACATTATAAAAGCTCTTTTATTCTACATGGAGATGGTCCCCTCATGGTGGCCGCCATATTAAGATCACATGACCATCTGAATCAACAATCGCTTAACTCCCTTAATCTCAGTTACTGACCTGTTATTGGACATTTTCACTCATAAATTAAATAAATCATAGCTGACTGTGAATGATAGTGAACTTCTACAATGTCATCGGTAACTGAAACTATTGAGTTTGAAGTATGTTGTTAAGTCTGAGACCACATAGACAAAATAATTGCTGATGAGTGCACCTTTTATTACCATATATGAATTATTCCACCCTTATTTATTTATTGCATCTGACCTAGGAATGTTAAAGACTTATGTTATCGTCAAAGTAATATTTCGAGTAGTATACAAACACCTTTGATCTTTTCGGAAATAGGCAACGTCAACAATTAAATGCATAAACAACACATTGCTTGACCCATATATGAAGCGCCCTCTGCTGTCCGTAAGGCGACGAGCAGCGAAGAAGCTTGACCCGGAGGAGAAGCGCCGTATCGGCCATTTTGGGCTCAAAGGGGGCTTTTCTGTCACCACGTGAGGGCTGGTTTAGCTAGTCAGAGACGGGCACCAAATCAAGCCGAGCGAGGACTCAGAGAACAAGGGGGTAAAAGCCAGGATAGCCGCTGCCAAACACATCCGCACTCATTTCACATGTGCTGATATAGAGAGTGTAAAGGATGCCGACAGTCACTCTGCCACCCAAAGAAAACGCTCTCTTCAAGAGGATTCTGGTGAGTGCTGTTGGTTCACTGCAACAACGTTTATCTGCTAAGTAAAGCACGCTTGCTACCTTCATGAGTGTGTTTGAGAACTGAAGTTAATGCTGGGACCGTGTCAGACTGGTTAGTGCATGCAAAACTGACCACCAAGAGTCTTTCTGTCAAATGGAGGTTAGCTTTTAGCCTGTTAGCTGCTAGCTGTCAATGTGCTAATGTAGCTCAACATCCAGAAATAGTGCTGCATGTTAGAGGCTGTGATTGGATGGAGAAAAGCTTACAGTATTTGTAGTCTTTGTTAATTTTATTTGAATGGTAATAATGCTATGTTTACATGGTGAAACAGTGCAGATGTGATGCAGTATGCCAGACTAAATCAGTCTCCTGGCCTGTTCATCCATCATACCACTTTTTAAGATCCTTAGGGTATTTCTCCAGGTCTTTACAGGTTAGAGCATGCTTTTTTCTTTCTTTCTTTCTTTCTTTTTGGAATTGTTTGTTTATATGGGAGGAGTTTGGCTGGTGTATGGTTCAATGAGTTTGCTGTATGTTTCTGTTGTTTGCAATTGTTGGAAACCCTGGAAGTTGTGTGGTGCCTAACTTTAACTAAAACCTGCAAACACTTGCCATGTTCATTCCCGTGCAATTGATTGTGAAGAAATACAATATTTACACACTACTGATATGTATTGGATGAATTGCTCTTTTTAGGTATTAAGAGTTGTCAGGCAGATAAATGTGCCTTAATTTGCTGGTCATGAAATTAATACATTTCATAACACTCTTTTAGTGACTTGGTTTTTTTCTCATGGCACAATTTTATCTTAGATGTGTGCTAGTCCCTAGTCAGCTGCATTAAAGTAGACACTAACTATGTTTCAATCCAAGGATTGACATAATATTCAAATTTTTCAGTTGAACTCTAGTGCATAAACTCTACGGCGATACTTTAAATACTTTTTGTTGAGAAAACTGGCATTAAAACAAAAATATAGTTTCACACGTTAGCCTGTGTTAATCATGACGATGGTATTCATCCTTGAAAGCCAATTTACTGCACGTGATTATGGATTGATCTTGACACAGATCTGCAAACATGACACTTCCAGGAGTGCCAACACAAATATCTCATATCGTGCTCATCGACAAGTGCATGGAGAACAAATTAATGACCACTCTTTGCGATTTAATTTAATCCATCCATTTATTTATTAAAGTTGGTTTTCCCAGGGCATGCTGAGTGAATCCAGCCAGGTCTCCTAAGCAACCAAATTGGCCCAGTTGCTTGCGAGGGTAAAGACACAAGGGGCAACATCCTCGTGGTCACTATAATGTGGTTTGCTCTCGGTTGGGCACGTTTTGAGTTGTGTGTGGATGCCTCGGAGAATAGCGTGAAGCCTCCACACGCGCTAAGTCTCCGTGGGAACATGCACGCAATTACGCCGCACTCGGGAGAGACAAATTATACATCTTTTCAAAGGTCTAAAGGTTCAACATTGATATCCGATCTCTGTTTCACAATAGCGATGCTCCAGAAACAGCTATTTAGTTATTTGTGCCAGGAGTACAAATGAAAACATTCAATATCAAAATGGGACTTCAACACGATCAGCATTAAATTCTAGGGCCTTGTTCACAGGCCACGAACGCAAAAGTCAGTGACCTACTTTAACTGCTCTGTCCTTACCACTGCGTTTTATTTCTATAAATTAATTTCGTTTCAAATGTTGTCCAACCAGTTATTAAAGGTGTTAAAAATGAACTACCACTTTCTTGTGTGTCTGTATCTCGGGGTTGCGGCGCGCACACCAGGGATGGAAATTAGCACCCGCCACCAGCCAAATGCGGGTGACTTCGTGTTGTGGCGGGTAAACTCACTTCACCTACCGGCCACCGTGGCGGGTAAATAAAAATAGCATCATGCGACGTTCGTCTGTTAAAGGACAAATTAGTTTGAATAAACGAGGAGACACTGATTAGCAAGACAACTCAGTGAATGTGCTTTCCATTAAATGAATCACACACACAGTAAACAAATCCTTAACAAAAAAACAGGGCTATTCTGGTGGGTGCGGTGACGCGCTCATGTAAGGGTGGCGACGTGGCGCTGCCAATTAAGCTCCTAATATCTGTCACAAAGAACCGGCAAAAGTAATGATTATGAATATGTAAAATATAGCAAGGAGATATTTTAATTATTTATTAATAAACAAGTCTTTTCTTTGTCCGTGTCATTTGCAAAGATGAAGTTGACGATGCTGACTCGCGGTCTTCGCAGTAACGCACCAGAGAGAAATGCACATTTCTTACGGATTACATAAGCAGAGAGCAGTCTGTGTCTGTTTTCTTTAGTTTTGAATTATTTGTGCGGCAAGGCTACCTTATACACTGAGTTTCGGTTCATTTATGAGACGAGCTCCAGTTCACGCGCCGGCGCCTCCGCGATTATATCGTCTGCTATATTTAATTCTTATTTATTAAATCCAGACAATTGGTTGTTGAAACATTGATTAAAATTAAGACACAATTAACACAAAACGAAATTCACTTTAAAGAAATGTGCTTTCTGTTTGATGTCTCTGTGGAAGTTTTAAAGCATCTTTCAGTGCCGCTTTCAGAGCGCTCACGTCCGTAACATTGTGTTTTCCTCGTATGCGAACTGAAATGAATATCAGTTCATGGATTGTGTGTGTAGGCTATAAGAGAGAAAGAGAAAATGCCAGTATTTCATTGAGACTTGAGATTAAATAAACGGCTTAAGTATTGTAGATCTTGTAGTATTAATTTTCACATGCAGTTACACATTGTCGGTTAAAAACAAGAAAGTGGCTGGTAAAAACATTGAGTGGCTGGTAGATTTTGAAATCCACAGTGGCCGGTGGACAAAAAAGTTAATTTCCATCCCTGGCGCACACTATGGTTAACCGAGTATTAACCGTTAAGGGCCTCTGTTAACGGTTAATGAAAAACTTGAAAACGTGCAGCCCTAATCCAAAGTCTATTTTTTAGAATGCGGCATAGTTTTATTCATAATAGCCAAACAGCGTAGTCAGATTTTGTGTCGTCTTGAAAGGCGGAGCCTTAATTTTACTCTGTACACCGGCAGAGATTTTCAGAGTAAAAAAGCTTGCAGGAACCTAATTTTTTTGTTCGATCATCTTCAAATTTGAAACATATCTTCTTTAGACTTGTGGCTTTGAGAACATTGTATTTCTGGGTTGTCTTGGCAATTATTATTATTGATTTTTAGATTATAAATGCATGTTCAGCACAAAATATTTCCATTACTATAAACTTCAGCTTCTCTAACTTTAAAAAAAATTACAACATCTATTAATTCTGAAACTTGGGAAATTAAGCCCAATGTGTCGTCTTTCTACAACTGTGTCCATACTCCAAAGGGTTCAGTAAATGCAACCATTTAAGTTCAGGTAAGTCATTTTCATGGTTTGTGCTCAAAAAAGTGGTGTGTATCAATAGGGTAATTTTTTAAACCCTCACGCTTTTATTTTGACATTCTGAACACACCAGGAAGTCTTGTAAGTTTTCACTTTAGTTAAATAAATTGTTTTTGGTGGCACGAGAGGGACCTACACAATATTAGCCAGGTGGTTTTAATGCTGTGGCTGATTTGTGTATATGTATCACAATATATCTACATTGTCCGGTGAGGTTATAGCAACATGTTTACTAATACGTATGACTTCTGAAATTGACTACTACTTTAATTGTTTGCATATTTAAGCATAATATTTTCATGTTTAATAAAGTATATGTTATCCACATCATTATTGAATCCTCATATTATGTTTTTAGTTTAAATGTTATTGTGTGCAGTGCATAGACTGTAGTATTACGGTTCACTTGCCTTATCAACTGAGTCTGTAATATAATAAAGTCTTCCATTGAAATTGTATCATCCATATCACAAGCTTCACCTCTTAAATTGATAAGTGTAATATACAAACATTAATCATAGATAAAACACTTGAATGATCATAATAAAATATACTGTTAACTGGTGGTGGTTGAGGAGATTCCCCTGTTCTCTATGTAAAAGAACTTATGACACTTTTCCACTGCGCTTTACGGTTCTACTCGACTCATCTCGCTTTACTGAGCTTGCTTTTCCACTGCAGTTTAGTGCCGTCTCAACATGGGTGGGATTATAGGCTGAGTATCATAGTTGAGAAGCCTCTACTGCCATGACATCATCTGAAACGCTACACAAACTGACCATTAACAATAACATGTCCTCTAGCTGTTAGCTACTAGCTCATTGTGCTGTTGTGATTTTACACATGTGTAACAGTTAAATTGGCCCAATAAAAACCACTTGACTTGGTTGTTTTAGAAGCAAGCAGTAGCTGGTCAACTAAATAAAGTGAAGCTTTCAAGCATAATATAGAGTTAACGTATCATCATCCATCGTGGACTCCAATAACGCCATGGCAGAGTCCAGGGCACTCTCTCCCATAGACATAGATAGCATCCATTTGGTCAAACCACTTTCTTCTGTTTGAATCACTCTGGCTGTTGTGGTCCTTGATGGTTCTGTAGGCACTTTTTTTTTTGATACCGCTATAGCTGTTGCTAACTTTAAAACTACCGTGTTAAGGTCCCGTGTCGTAAATCCAGTGACACAGGTAGTGACAATTCTCTCCGACCAATCAGTGATTGTTTTTGACGTCACATTTAGTATCGGCTCTCTTGGAACCTCGACTGAGGTGGTACTAAAAAAGTACCAGGTACTATCCACAGTCGAAAACCCCCAAAAAGTGATTTTAAGTTTAAACTAGGGCTGAGAATTGATTCCAAAAAGAATTTATTCTGAGGCATTGTGAGTTTTTTACATTAAAATTATTCTTTTGAAATCAAATTCAAACCCAAACATTTTAAATACGCATTATGAAGGTCTCCTAAGCAACCAAGTTGGCCAAAGTGTATAAAAGGTAGTGGACAACTGCATACTAATATAAACATCTTAAAATCAAGATCAACTGATGGGTGGTTACAGGCAATTTCAATGCAGTCGAGCTGCATGATTCTGGATAAATTGAGAATCATAATTATTATTTTTTTTGCTTAGAATCGGTTCGATCCCCACAGCCACCACCATTGTGTCCTTGGGCAAGGCACTTAACTCCAGGTTGCTCCGGGGGAATTGTCCCTGTAATAAGGGCTCTGTAAGTCGCTTTGGATAAAAGTGTCTGCCCAATGCGTAAATGTAAATGTAGAATAAAGATCACGATTTAGAAGAAAAAAATTCTTATTTCAGTGATTTACAAAACCTGGACATAAGGGTACTAAACAAAGTAACATGTAATGTACAAAATGTTCTCTACTTCAAGCTATGCAAATATGCAATAAAGATGTACATTTATATATAAATATCCACAAGACGGCACAATGAATACATTACAAACCAAACAGCACCTTGTTATTGTTGCAAAAAAATAAAATAATTTGTTGTTTAAAAGTGCATAAAAAAATTATTAAAACGATTTAGCCTGTTTCTCACATGCTAAGTAAAAATCAAAACAAGTGTGAAAAAACTTCACAGTTTGTTGTACTGGTAAGCAAAATATGCAATAAAACACTTTTTTAAAACAATTGTTTTTAAATAAATAAAATATTAACAATTTTAATTAAAGCAATGAGGCCTTCATATGTTTCCCTTGTAAAAATTGCTTCAAGCTTTTAAAGGATTTATTCAAGAGGCAGTGTTTAAATAGGCCTAGATGTCAGAGTAAACAATGTTTTTTTAGCAACAGTAGCAATAAAACATAAAAAAAAAACATTAAAAATGTATGTAATGCTAAATTAAACTTTACTCTGTGATTATTAGATACTGCATCAATTCAGTATTAATGTATAAGAATGCATAAATGCCTATAACAGACATCATGCAGCTTATATACATTTAGACATCCCACAGATTTAACATTTAGAAGAATTTGTCCTGTCTGCTTCTACATTAACGGCTGTGTTTGCTTTAATATCTCGTCCCGTCTGTTTACACTGGTAATTCATAAACATATGTGTTTACACTATCACGTAAAGAGGGGTATTTTCATTAAGAACAGTGTGGAGTCTCGTGCAGGAGCCCTGCATTCATCACAAGACACAAGCACACTTGCAGACACATGCATGCAAGCATTTGAAAACAGCCGACTGTAACTAAACTGAGCGAGCACGCATAGCGAATTTAGTCTTATCTTGGTAATGCCGGTATTTTTATTTAGCATTAGCATCGATGCTATTAAAGTATTGAACTGAGCAGAGATTCCATCACACTCATAGATAATCGTGGCTGCACCCTGCAGTTTGTGAAACACAGTTTGTGCTGAACAAACGTCTTTGGCCCTTGTGTTTTAGTTTATTCAGCGTTTCGTGCAGGAGCGCTGTGTTTTGTAGATGCCATAAAGCTGGAAATATCAACGTTTAAAAACGCATCTTGAAATGAATTTTGAATTGAAATTTGACTGCCTTTCAAAGGCATGCCATGAGAACGGTAATATACATTGCAGAATCATTGTCATTTAGAAATTAGATCACGTGGGTGTCTGAATCGACATTGCGATATTTTTTTACGATTAATCGTGCAGCTCTACAATGTAGATAAAAGTTCCATCAAATGTATCCCGATTGAAGCGATGCACTTTGGGATGTTCATCTAAGACCAAATTGAATACCTGAATAGACCTAGAATGAATTTAATTTACTATTTATATCACAAATATTGCAAAGGATGTTTAAAATGAGCTGTTTATTATGAGATTTAACTTTACCTCCCTGCTTTAATGAAATCGACACAAATACCAGGAATTGGAATCAACAAAAATTTCTAGAATTGAACAGCCCTAGTTTCAACCAACCACCGATGTCGCTAGAGGGCACAAAGTTACGCAGTGCAGACACGAGGAAAAATATATATTTTTAAATATGTTTTAAATGTCCTATTATACACTACCACCAGCAATAAAGTTGTTGTGGGGTACAAAGTAAAAGGACCTTTCACAGTTTCAAAAACTTTTATATTTGCGTTAGAAAGGTAGTGCATTGAAGTGATCTGAAATAGGGATGGGCACGAGTACTCGGACTCTGGTACTCAGACGTGGCAGTAATTATCGATAGTGATCACGCATGATGTGACTTTTCACTTAATTCGAAATCCTGTGAAAATTACCTGACAACTGAACACAAACGTGTCAAAGAGGGAGCTTATTTTTAATTTTGTGACTGATTATGTTGTGACTTTGAGGTGTAGATTGATTATCAGAGACTTCTCATTGCAAAAATATATGATGCTTCAATGCTATCGGTACAATAATCAAAACAAAGAGAGTGTCATTAACTGCGTTTTGAAAACCTGTCTTTGTGAAATGTTTGCTAAACACGCTTTATAACCATTTAATGTAAGAACTTTGACTGGTTAATGGATATTATTTAATAAAAGTGAATGATCGTCACTGACTAAACCTCCCTGCCCTGTGTGACGTAACACCTGCATCTCGATGAAATGAATGATGATTTCCGCTCGAGTTTCCAAGTTAGATATTGCTCAGTTGAAAGCTGGAAATTAAGACCCTCCAAGTTGAGTGGAACGCATCATGAATCACAAGAGCGAACATTTGGACACACACACACACACACACACACACACACTTATACACACACACCAGGCACGTGTGGCAGTGTACAGTAGGTGACTGTTTCAAACAGCTAGACGGAGGGCAGTTAAATGGAACACAATGCAGCATCTTCAAAACTGAACTTGAACTTAACACGCATATTAAAACACAGTGGTTATGGCATCTCCTGTAATTTGAAAATAGACGGTTCTGACTGGTGCGCACTTACTAAGTTTACTATGGTAACCTGAAGGAAGTACAGACAGACGGGCATTGTGTACATTCTTTCAGAGTTGGGAAGTGAATCTTCACATAATGACAAAATATGATGCATTATATTTTGATTATGCAATCTTTTGTACATTTTGTAACCTACTGTTTTATAACAGCCAATAATAATGACTAGACAATACACTGGAACAAGATGCAATGCAGCAGCCATAGACGTTTGTCAGACATGTTATATATATATACAGTTATGAACATGTAATTGCCCCTTGAGTACTCTGAGTACTCGAGAAACTGGTCAGAGTATACGAGTAGACAAAATGACCAAAATGCCCATCCCTAATCTGAAATCACTGATTCAGTAGTGCTGAATAGAATGCGAAAAGCTGATTCCAGATTGGCTGACAGAATTAGATGATGTCAGTGTTCACGCCACCTTCTGACTGAACAGAGGGCTGTGTAATAAAGAGGAAAACGGAAGCTCATCACGGCTCCAAATAGAACTACTCAGAGCAAATTACTATCATTTGAGTTAGCCTGCCATATATTGTCTCTGGAAAGCACCAACCAAAACAGGAAGATGTTCACTAGGACAGTAAAGGCATTTAATGGTAAAGCTGAAAAACAGCCCTACTTGTAACACTTGTTTTAGAATGAGTGTGTGTTGTTCATTAATGAGCTCTATTTTTACTTCTTATGTCCTCAGAGATGTTATGAACACAAGCAGTACAGAAATGGGCTGAAATTTTGCAAACAGATTCTCTCCAATCCCAAATTCTCAGAGCATGGAGGTAAGACACACCCACCCAGAAGTGTTCACGACATGTGCAAACTACACTGTGGTTTCTAGTAATAGAGAGCAGAATGCGAAATATGAGCAAAATGTATAGATGGATAGAATACAATATAATGTAATGATACTGTGGTGAAATTGTGATGAAAATAGTTCATGATATCAGAATTGCATGTTTTGTCTTGAGATTTAGCATTAGGGATTACAAACAGAGCATTAATATTGATTGCATTAATGAGACTGAGAGAAAAGTACAGGGGTTTGTTTACTTACACCATGGCATTTATGTGGAGTTAATGGATGGAAGGTTAATGGTTGTGATTTTTGCAGAGACTCTGGCAATGAAAGGGTTGACACTGAACTGCTTGGGGAAGAAAGAAGAAGCCTATGAACTCGTCCGCAAAGGCCTCAGAAACGACCTGAAGAGCCATGTCTGTATCCTTAGAGCTTGTGATGAACACCATTTGCAAGCTTTCAGTCTGACATTAATATGCATAACTAAGCTTGTCCAGTATTTAAAGCAGAGAAGAATACATTAAAGGGGACCTATTGTGAAAAATTCACTTTTACATGGTGTTTGTACATAAATGTGAGTCGGCAGTGTGTGTACACAACCACCCTACAATGTTAAAAATGCACTCCTCTTTCATATTCTTTTCCATGCTGTAGCAGATACAGTGAGAAGAATAATGTCTCAGATACGTAAGTGAACATAAGAGTCTTCATGTACTCCTGGCATCAGAGCCACTTTGTGAATGATTGTCAATATAAAGCAGGGTTTTCAAAAAAATGGATTCTCAAGCATGGATCAGTACCAACTGTTCGTGTTCCAGCTTTATCCTGAATATGTAAGAATCGCCTTTCCGAATGTGCTTGATAGCTGATTTCATGGCTCTGATTGTATTCACAGAGGCCAGACATATATATATTCATACATATATGGCTGAACTCCAGTATTTACGCTGTCAGTCATATTGATTCTGATTTGTTGTTTCTGTAGTATCTGAAGCACGAGATATACAGGCGCAGCCCTCTTCCTGAAAGGGGGCGGGGAGCAGCAGCTTATTTGCATTTAAAGAGAGACAAACGATATCGGCATTTATAATGGGCAGAATATGGTATATGCCTGTCACTGCTGATGGGGTTATGGACCCTCGCCAAGATTCCTGCCCTGTCTGACTGTGATATGTAGTGACACCACCAACTGTTTCAAAGAGCTCAACACAGTGCAATGTTTTTTACTGCCAGTCAAATCACATCTCAGAGTTGCATGATATAAAGAAAACCCTGTTTATAGGGTTCCAATGGTCATGGAAAACCTAGGGAAATCAAGCAATTTCTAAATAATTTTTTCTGGAAGGGCCTGGAAAAAAAAGTCATGGAAAAATCATGGACATTTCAATGAGTAATATACATTTGTCTGAGATCTTGATCTATCGCTAATTTGTATCACTGATATTGAAGCATATATATATATATATATATATATATATATATATATATATATATATATATTTTTTTTTAATTGGTTCTTTTTAACCTATCAGTTGAACTCGTTCACAAATCAAATGACAATCCATTTTTATTTATAGGATTATTTTAAATTCTTCTACAGCACAATTTATGGAAAGTCATGAGTGTGGGAACACTGTTTTATGTTGTGGTAATTTGTAAAGTCATTCATAACTCATAGACTCGTACTCCTTTTTTGTCCTCTTACTGAGTTTTTTCTGAAGCACAGTAAATGTGTTCAGCTCTCTAGGCTCTTTTCTTCCTGTGATGGGTTTTGCTGAACTTAACATGAGGTTTTCAGGTTGGCACGTGTACGGTCTACTCCAGAGGTCTGACAAGAAGTATGACGAGGCTATTAAGTGCTACAGGAACGCACTGAAATGGGACAAAGACAACTTGCAGATCCTTCGAGATCTTTCGCTGCTGCAGATCCAGATGAGAGATCTGGAAGGTTATAGGGTGAGTGTGTGTGTGTGCGTCTTTGCCATGCTTTGAACGTAGTATTTAATGAGAAATGGACACAGACTCCATGTTTTTAGATGACTGTTGACTTTCTAACTTTCTGTCTGTCTTTGTTTTTTGAGATGGGAACCAAGAACCAATAATCTTTTTTTTTTTTTTTTTTAATTACCAGATCCAAATAATTTTTACGACTTTCGGTTCTATTAACAGTGCTCAAGAATTCTTGCATTCCAGCAATAGTCGAACATGTGGACGTTACACATACTAAAATACTCAGTGTTTTACAGTGTTTCTTACGCTACCATTGTGGGCACTGCAACACCGTTACTAAATCAGCAGCGAAAAACACAGCATGACCGGTGTAAGCTGATTTGCGGACAAATGACACTTTACAAGATGGTTCTTTTGAATCTACTGCATGAAACATACAGCATAACCAATGTAGTCTGATTCCCAAATGAATGAGTCTTATATGTTGGTTCTTTTGAATCTACACCACAAAAAACTTATTGAATCTATATCATAACTTAAGGAATAATTCACCCAAAAATTATTTGCTCACTCTCATGCCATCCCAGATGTGTATGCCTTTCTTTATTCTGCTGAACACAAAGATTTTAGAATAATATCTCAGCTCTGTAGGTCCATACAATGCAAGTGAATTCTGAAACTCCAAAAGGACATAAAGGCAGCAAAAATAAGTAATCCATATGACTCCAATGGTTAAAGCCATGTGTCCAGAAGCAATATTATGGGTGTAAGTGAGAAACGGGTTGATATTTAAGTCCTTTTTTTACTATCGATCTCCTCCTTTGTTTTGTCAAGTTGCATTTTTGGTGCATATCGCCACCTACTGGGCAGGGAGAAGAATTAATGTGTACTTTAGGCTCGTTTTTTACTCGCAGAGTACCTTTTTCATCATCATCATCTGAAAGGTTTTGCAAGTTATTGACCAAAGCGACTTCGTATGCATAATTTATACTTAACTGATGCCTGCTGGTCAAAAACACGTGCACCAAAACAGATGAAAGCATCAGTCATAGAGATGGCAGAAGCATTTTAAAGTTGCCAGTTCAGAATATTTTGCCATTACAAAGTACTTTTTGGAAACAGTTTAAATATTTTGTCCATCATAACATTATTATTCTTACAAACTCTAGACTGCTGTCAAATGCAATTCTTCACATGCACATTAATGACGTTTCATCACACTCGTAGTATAAACATTCAGTCAGTGACGTTAATGCACAGCAAAGAGGGTTGCGAATATCAGAAATATCCACAGTCGCTAATGAATGAATAGAACATAACAGGCACACTCTTTTACTCAGACTAAAAGCTGTTTATTTGTGCACATATAGTTACAGATGTTATAATCAGATGTGGCTTACTTGTCACGTTTCTTTCATGAAACAAACAGAATATGATAAATTGTTTCACATGACTACTTAAAGCAGATTCACCTGTTTAAAACAATCCAATAAAAAAACAAACATGATACGATGTGTAGGTTCTGAGGTACTGTAATCTTCACGGAGTGCTTTTTATATCTGAATCGGTGATGGGAAGTCTGGTGGCTGCTTCCGGGTCCTAGTGCCTGCCTGTTGCAACCGCTCAGTTTGATTTATTCAGAGATTTAATGTGATATGTGCAGAGATGTGTTTTTTTTCTCTCTCAACAATGCAATTTTGACCCGGTGTGACTTGTCATCAGGTGCGACTATTTCCGGACAACACGGTAATGCCTGGATAGATGGTGATTTGATAATGTGCAGTTTTACACGTTTTTATGAGTTGAAATTAGTAGTCGTTTCTAAAATTAAAAAAACTTAATTTAAAAAAGACTGTGTAAACACAGATTTTTCAAGGATCTGTACTGCTAAAATATTAAATGATCTTGTCATTGGGTAACAGGCTGCTGAGGGCAGTAAAATATAGTGACCAGATGTCCCCGACTGGAGATGTTCCCTGAAATGTCCCAGTTTTCCCGAGCATTCAAAACAGCCCGCATAGTGAAATTTTAAATGTCATGAAACTTGGCTCATGCAGCAATGCCTACCGTGTGCTGTTTATTTTGACCAGCAGAGGGGGCTGCTCGCTATAGCAGCTAATTTATTCGCCTTCACTGGGCCAGTTTTGCCATTAAGAACTGGACCAGGCAATTGAAGACAATTATCATCATTATTATAAACTTCAAGTTAAGGTACATACTAGCTATTTATGTTATAAAGATATATTATGTATTTTATAACAGGTTCCGAATTTGGTGCAGGATTGTATTGAAAGTTTGGCCTTCGTAATGTGGGAATTCCTGCACAGACCTCACAAACTATAACATGTTGGTGAAAAGTAGTCAAATTAATCCCTGCAGATGAACATATAAAATCAACAATTTTATCTATTGGACTGTATAACCAATCAGTGTGATTATCTCTCAGTGTGATCAGTGTAATATTCACACACTAAAGGAAGCACCTTCTTACATATTTGCTCATTTGTTGTTTTAACGTACCCAAAATAAATTTCAAATATGAATTTGTCATTAATAACATGGAAATCCTCTGTGTTTTGATTTCATTGAGACAAAGGCTACTGTATTCAATAGAGAATGATGCACCACACAAAATTATTTCCATGATTTGTATTCCAGGAACTTTATATTTTGTTTTGCCAAATCAACTCCGCTTCACTAATTTTTTCAGATAACAACATAAGAATTTGTGTTTTTATTGAGTAAACTAATGGCGCAATGGCAATGCACTGATATAATATAAAAAATTCTACTAATTGTTATTTAATATACCTTTTCATCGAAATGATTATTTATTTTATTTTAAATGAACTCAACATGTTAAGGCAACCAGATTACTTTAAGGTAAACTAAAATAATTTATTAGTGCATAGTTCAGCACATTATCGCATTCATCATGGTCAAAATACATAAAATCATATTTGTCCCCTAGTAACATTACATTTCAATGACCTATTGACCACTGAACTTGACATGTCCCCGTTTTTCATGTCAGAAAAATGTTCACCTTACAGTAAATACAATTAGAATTGCATTCTTCTGAATAATTATCTCATAAGTACTAAAAGAATCATTATTGAACTGTTAAGCATTCCAATCCCTATTTGTCTTTGTCAATAACAAACTCTCATTTGTCATTTATCTACTTACATGCAACATTTATATTTAGTTCTGGATGAATGTATTTTTCAGTCTGTGTTTTTTCTGGATTATGTCAGATTTCCATTTTGATTGTTAGATTCTTTCCAACAACTCAGGAGTCATAGAACCTTGTATACATTACCCAGAAGTAATCTATAGTTCACTGTTTCTAATGTTCCATAGAGATTAGTGGAAAATATGAGCTTTTACATTTTATATTTTTAAATACAACCTCTATATGTTTAAGCAGTGTTTGGAAAGGACCAGATCCAGGGGCCATGACTCAGCAATGCCCATTTCTCTCTCTCTCTCATCCTCTCTGTCTCTGTTTCTTAGTCTTCTGTGATTTGTTATACTGAGTATTAAATGTTTAATTCCCTCGGGCCTCTCAGCTACCTGCTTTCACTACTGAAATTTGACTTTCAGATGTGGGTTTGGTGCAATATGGCTCCACAAATTTTTTCTATTGCACAGTTAAATCATGGTACTTTGGTAGATTGTTTATAAATGGATCCAATTTCTCCTCAGCATTCAGCAAAAAGCATATAGAGTTTAAAACTTAACACCAATACAAAACCTTTTTTCTGACTGTCTATGTATTATTATGTCTACTCTTATAGGAGACCAGATATCAGCTACTACAGTTGCGGCCAGCACAGCGAGCATCATGGATTGGTTATGCCATTGCATATCACCTCTTGGAGGACTATGAGATGGCCGCCAAAATCATTGAGGAGTTTAGAAAAACACAACAGGTAAAAACCGACATGACAGTCATATACAACAAGAGATATTTTCATTCACTTGGAATGAAAGAGTTGCCTATACTCGGTGGTGTTCCAGTGGTACTTATAATGAAACAATTTAGAGATTTTATAAAACAAGAGTCACCTGTACACTGGTGGCCGGCCAAACGTTTGGAATAATGTTCAGATTTAGCTGTTTCAGAAGGAAATTGGTGCATTAATTCACCAAAGTGACATTCAACTGATCACAAATTATAGTCGGGACATTACTGATGTAAAACAACTGCACCATCACTATTTGAAAAGTCATTTTTGATCAAATCTAGACAGGCCTCATTTCCATCAGCCATCACTCCAACACCTTATCCTTGAGTAATCATGCTAAATTTGGTACTAGAAAATCACTTGTCAAAATGAAGCTTAACATTATCTTTGTGATTTGTTTTTAAGTTGCCACAGTATGCAATAGACTTACATGTCTTAAAAAGAGAAACGCTTTCTCGTCGGTCAATCATTGTTTTGAGGAATGAAGACTATATATACGATGCTTGAAATAGCCAAAAAACTGAATATTTCATACAAAGGTGTACACTACAGTTTTTAAAGACAAAGGATAACTGGCTCTAACAAGGACAGAAAAAGATGTGGGAGGCCAGATGTACAACTAAACAAGAGGATAAGTACATCAGACTCTAGTTTGAGAAATAGATGCCTCACATTTCCTCCGCTGACAGCTTCATTGAATTCTACCTGCTCAACACCAGTTTCATGTACAACAGTAAAGAGAAGACTCGGGTGCAGGGATCATGGGAAGAATTGCAAAGAAAAAGACACTTTTGAAACAGAAATTCAAAAAGAAAAGGTCAGAGTGGGCAAAGAAACAGACATTGGACAACAGATCATTGGAAAAGAGTGTTATGGATCTTAACCCCATTGAGCTTTTGTGGGATCACCTAGACTGTAAGGTGTGTGTGAGAAGTGTAGGACAAGACAGCCACATCTATGGCAAGTGCTACAGGAAGCATGTGGTGAAATGTCACCTGAGTATCTGGACAAACTGACAGCTAGAATGCCAAAGATCTGCAAAGCTGTCATTGCTGCATGTGGAGGATTTTTTAATGTGAAATCTTTCAAGT
The DNA here is from genome assembly GCA_032164185.1 of Moxostoma hubbsi. Classification (NCBI taxonomy): domain Eukaryota; kingdom Metazoa; phylum Chordata; class Actinopteri; order Cypriniformes; family Catostomidae; genus Moxostoma; species Moxostoma hubbsi. The sequence goes on along the minus strand of JAVLUX010000012.1, from coordinate 16,250,801 downwards.
AGTTTAAGAAGTTTTAAAAGTTATTTTTCATGTTATTATTGTCCTGACTATACATTGTGATCAGTTGAATGCCACTTTGGTGAATAAAAGTACCAGTTACTTTCTATAAGAGCCAAATTGGTACATTATTCCAAACTTTTGACTGTAAGTGTAAATTAAAGTGTTTTTGGAGTGATAGATAAAGAAAGAACAGGGACAGGGGAACAGGAGTGGTAAATGAGGTATTGTTAGGACTTCAACCTGTTGTGGCAGGTCAACAGGCAAAACAATGGCACACCGTTCTTTCGGCGTCCACGATAAGACTCTTATTTCCTTCCTTTGGTTTTTAGCACAACAGGAAGCTACATGTTGGCATGCTGAATAAGCTAAATGGTTAACTGTTTTGTATAATGCTTTTTGATCATATAGCAAACATTAAATCTTGTTTTTTGTTTTTCCCTCTCCTTAGAGAAACTGTGCATCTCTTTCTGCAGAAGTCTTTTTGAATATGGTTGTGTGTATGTGTCTGTGTTTTCAGACATCCCCTGATAAGGTGGATTATGAGTACAGTGAGCTGCTGCTGTATCAGAATCAGGTCCTGATGGAGGCGGGGCTCATGAAAGAAGCGTTAGAGCATCTCACCACCTACGAGAAACAGATCTGTGATAAACTGGCTGTGGAAGAGACCAAAGGTAAACTTTCTCATATTCTGCATACACAGCTGTACACATTTGCCTAAATATAAATAAACCACAAATCTCTACTCTGCTGTCGTTTTTTTTTTTTTTTTTCCCTCGGTTTCTTTTAGTCTAATCTCTATCTTTCTCACCTGTTTGATTTTTCTCCCTTTTTTGTTTCCCTTTTTGGTGCTTTTTGTTATTAAATTGTACTAGATATGGGTCACGATGGTCCAACAACTGAGTAGTCAGGCGACCCACCGACTAGTTGATTTTGAAAATAGGTAGTTTTGCATATTCCTACATTTTACTCTTCATGCAATTTCGGTCCTATTCCCATTTTGCTTGACCTGCACATTGACTTCCTGTTTGTGGTGCCTTAAGGGTAAATTCAATGTAACAAAGCCGTTTTACCAACGCAGTGTTTTTATGCTCCCTCCCTTGTGTTATGGATGAGTAGGAGAACTGCTGTTGAATCTAGAACGGTATGAGGAGGCAGCAGATGTGTACAGACGACTACAGGAGAGAAATCCGGAGAACTGGACTTATTACCATGGCTTGGAGAAAGCCCTCAAACCTGGTACACAACTTAACCCTCAAAGCATAGATTTCTTCTCTCATGTTGTTTCAATTCACTTAAAATGCTTGTGCCTGTGGGTTTTTCAGTGAGTACAGAAGAGAAGCTGAAGATCTATGAGGAGGCCTGGGAAAAATACCCTAAAGGCCTTGTACCTTGCAGACTACCACTCAGCTTCCTGTCTGGTATGTAAGACTTAATCTAGTTTAATGGCATATCAGCTTCGAATCTTAATGTTCGCAAATGTTTGATTATTTTTTTATTTTTTTTTCTTATTTGTATTATTCTATGTATTGTAGGAGATATGTTTCGGGAGTGTCTGGATAGATATTTAAGAATGAACTTTAGTAAGGGCTGTCCACCGGTCTTCACTACACTCAGATCTCTCTATCAGGACAAAGAGAAGGTGATGACATAGTCTGCCTATACAGAACTAACAAACTAGGGTTTTAAGTTCAAATGTGTATGCTTGACATTTTTTTGTTCAATTTGTGTTTGCAGGTGTCAATAATTGAACAATTAGTTGTTGGGTTTGAAACATCTTTACGTAGCTGCCGAATGTTCAGCCCAGATGGTATGTCGATCTTGTTTTCTTTATTACATGTATTAGCTAACAAAAAAATCATAACTTTTTCCATGCAAATGAGCTTGTGATTTGTCGCAAATGTCTGCCAGAAGTTTGCAGCTCTTCACTGGTAGTGGTTAACCTCTGGCAAACTTTTGGCAACAATGGACAATTTGCCACAAGTTTGCCCCAAATCTAATTTGCACATGAAAATTACCTGTGGCGAATGTGCCGCAAATTTGCAGCGAACTCAAGTTTTGTAAGGGTTCAAAATTGAAAGTAATTTGCTTTGATTTTATTTGCGCTCTTCTATCATTTCAAATTTACCATGTGGAATTAATAATGTAGTGATGTAATGATCTAATCTGTTTTGGCAGGGAATGTGGATTAGTAGCATCTGATTCTTTTGATATGTTGTAGATGATGGAAAGGAGGAGCCGCCCACTACGTTACTTTGGGTGCAGTATTTTTTGGCTCAGCACTATGATCAGATTGGCCATCACACCATGGCTCTTGAATACATCAATGCTGGCATCGAGAGCACACCAACTCTCATAGAGCTCTTCCTTGTTAAAGCCAAGATATACAAGGTAATGTACAAAAAACACCAATTTGCAGACACTTTTTATCCACTTTGCCGTACACTAATTGCAGTGACGTTATCTATAACAACTTGAGAAAAGTGTCTTGCTTAAATGTGAGAATAATTGATAATAATTCATAAATAAATAGGTGGGTTCCCAGGATCTCCAATTTCTTTGCAAAGTAATTACTTAAAGGGATAGTTCACCCAAAAATCTAAAGAATTTTCTAATAATTTACTCATCCTCATGCCATCCCAGATATGCATGACTTTTTCTTCAGCAGAACACAAATTAAGATTTTTAGAAGAATATTTGAGCTCTGTAGGTCCATACAATGCAAGTGAATAAGTGCCAAAAGGTTGACTCTCCAAAAAGCACAAAGGCAGCATAACAGTAATCCATATGACTCCAGTGTTTTAGTCCATATCTTCAGAAGTAAAATGATAGGTATGGGTGAGAAACAGATCAATATTTATGTCCTTTTTAGCTAGAAGTTATTCCTGCCCAGTAGGTGGTGATGCATGAAGAATGTGAAAGAAAGTGGAGATTGAATGAACAGGGAGGAGACATTAAATATTGATCTGTTTCTCATCCACACCTATCATATCACTTCTGAACACATTGATTTATCCACCGGAGTCTTAGGGATTACTTTAATGCTGACTTTATGTGATTTTTGGAGCTTAAAAATTTTGGCACCCATTCACTTGCATCGTATGGACCAAAAGTGCTAAGAAATTCTTCTAAAAATCGTAGAGTTCAGCAGAAGAAAGAAAGTGAGACACATCTGGGATGGCATGAGGGTGAGTAAATTATATGAGTGAGTGTTAATTTTTGGGTGAACTATTCCTTTTAAGCATTTAGTATGATAAATTATAAATTTATACATTTCCAGGATACAGTGATTTGACAATCAGAAACCCTGCACAATCCAAATGCCATGCCAACTCCATTGCATGACCTTTGACATTTTATGTTGTTTTCCTCTTTCTCTCCTTCAGCATGCTGGGAACATTCGGGAAGCAGCTCGCTGGATGGATGAAGCTCAGGCTCTGGACACGGCTGACCGTTTCATCAACTCCAAATGCGCCAAGTACCTGCTTAAAGCAGGCCTGATCAAAGAGGCTGAAGAAATGTGTGCCAAGTTCACAAGGGTAAGGGTGTGTTTGTGTGCACAATATATCCTGCACACATGTAAGTAAATAAACATAAATGTATTTGTGTGTGTATTTAACTAAATTCCTCTCTCAGGAAGGAGCATCTGCAGTAGAAAATCTGAATGAGATGCAGTGTATGTGGTTCCAGACTGAATGTGCTCTGGCCTATAAATCCTTGAAGAAATGTGGAGAAGCACTCAAAAAATGCCATGAGATTGAGAGAGTAAGTCTTTCTATTCTTTTTCTCGATTTCATGGCCTGTGTTGTCTTCAGTAACAGACATTTGATGTGATGTTACAAGTGTTCTCATCTGTTTGTCTTCCTTGCCTCTGGCTCTCTGTCATATTCTTACAGCACTTTGTAGAGATAACAGATGACCAGTTTGACTTCCATACATACTGCATGCGGAAGATGACTTTGCGCTCTTATGTGGACCTGCTTAAACTAGAGGACGTGTTACGTATGCACCCGTTCTACTTCAAAGCCTCACACACTGCCATCCAAATCTACCTCAACCTGCACGATAACCCGCTAACTGATGATAGCAAGGAACTACAAGCTGATACTGGTAAAACTGCATAAAGTCCCACAGATCTTGCACATGCAGTTGGCTTCCTTTAGGGATTTATATGCTTTGATTTAAAGGAATAGTTCACCTAAAAATTTTATTTCTCATCTTTGTGCCATCCCATGTGTGTATGACTTTCTTCTGCTGAACACAAACAAAGATTTTTAAAAGAATGTTTCAGCTCTGTTGGTCCTCACAATGCAAGTGAATGGGTACCAAAACTGTGAAGCTCAGAAAAGCACAAAGTCAGCATAAAAGTAATCCGAGTCTCCTGTAGTTAAATATTTTCTTCTGAAGCGATATGATAGATGTGGGTGAGATACAAATCAATAAATATGTCTGTTTTTACCATAAATTCTCCTCCCTGCCCAGTAGGTGGCGATATGCACAAAGAATGCAAATCGGCAAAAACTCAAGAAGAATGTCAAAGTGGAGATTTGTAGGAGATAAGGACTTGAATATTGATCTATTTCTCACCCACACTCATCATTTATCTTCTGAAGATATAGAGTTAACCACTGTAGTCATATGGATTACTTTTATGCTGCCTTAATGTTTTTTGGACCTTCTGAGATCTGGTCACTATTCACTTGCATTATGTGGACCTACAGAGCTGAGATATTCTTGTAAAAATCTTCTTCTAGGTGAAAAAACTAAAAATCTTCTAGGTGAACTATTCCTTTAACAAATTAACAGTGCCAAAGGTTTCCATATTAGTGTGTGTTGTCTCAACCAGGGAACCTGACTGACAAAGAGCTGAAAAAGTTAAGGAATAAGCAGCGGCGAGCACAGAAGAAAGCACAGCTGGAGGAAGAAAAAAAGAATGCAGAAAAAGAGAAACAGTTAAAGAATCAGAAGAAGAAAAAAGAGGATGATGACGAGGAGATTGGAGGACCTAAAGAGGAACTTGTACCAGAGAAACTGGCCAGGGTGTGTGTTTGCTTGAATGTGTGTTTTGGAAAATGGGGAATTCTAAAGGGACTTGAGATATAGAAGGCTTAAAAAAATGTTGCATGTCTTTGAGTAGGAACGTGGGGGAAGTCGGAACCAAGGGACACGGGTTATTGTGTTTTTTACAAAAAAATGAATTCTGAATGAAATGAAAACTGAATTCTTCCTCATCTTTCACTTTCATTTTTCAGGTGGAAAACCCATTAGATGAAGCTGTAAAATTTCTGACACCTTTAAAAAACCTGGTGAAGAATAAGATAGATACACACCTTCTGGCCTTTGAGATATATTTTAGGAAAGGTACACACTCTTTAATCTCTGAAACCCATTGTTTAAGGAAATACAAGTTGTGCAGTCTAATGGTACTTTTCTTTAGTATTATGTCTCTAATGGGTGAACATGAACATGTTCTGTTAATGAAATTGAATGTATTTGAAAATACATGACATAGTTGTGTCATTCTTTGTCTCGCAGAAAAGTTCCTATTAATGTTGCAGTCTGTAAAGAGAGCATATGCCATTGACCCAGACCATCCCTGGCTTCACCAGTGTTTAGTGCGCTTCTTTAATGGAGGTGAGCACACCTTCACTTCTATTTTGGTCCTCTTTCCCTTTTACTGTTGCTTTACTACTTCCCTTAAAGTTAAAAATGTTCCCGTATCTGTTGCTTATAACTCGTGTTGGCCTTTCATGTTTTGTGACTGATTGTGTCAACAAGTTTCTCTTTGATGATTAGCTTTTATAATGTGTCCCTTTGTATTAATTGGGTGACAGTGTCTGAAAGCAAAGACCTAGCTGAATCAGTGAGCATGGTGCTGAGACAGGAAATATCCAGGCTGTTTGGGGACAGTAATGCCAAGAGCTTTAACCAGGCCTTCCTCACTAAGCACTCCAATTCCATCCCACACCGAGTAGCAGGTATAAACACTTCAAAATATGTTCTCACTCTCATCCATTTTCCATTTTGCTGTCTCACCCGTCTTTTCTCTTCTTTCAAAGCTGCCAAAATGATGTACTACTTAGACCCTTCAACACAGAAGAAAGCAGTGGAACTTGCAACAGCACTCGATGAATCGCTCAACAACAGAAGTGTTCAGGTATACACAAGAGTGCATGATCTTTTAAGGGATTTTACTAGCTGGTTAATTTATAAAGAATGTAAATATCATAAAAGCGTCTTTTTTTAAAGAGGGAAAAGTTTAAGGACAGAAGTCATTTGACTCCTGTGAAACTTTGCAAGGCATAGTTTGCAATGTTCTTTCATCACCATATTGAAATGACAACAGTTTTTTTTTTTTGCCTGGAGGTATCCCCATTTTTTAGTCAGATGAACATGTTGAAATCCGATTATCCAATTTTACAAAAATAAAAATGATTTTATTCAGTGGAAATAAGATTTCAGTTGACAGTACTGTAGAAAATGACAAAAAAAACTAACACACAATTTTTAGAAATATTTAAACATTTTAAACATGTATAAAGATTATTAATTTGAACATGCATCAAACTTAAAAAAAAAATGCAGGAAATCCCCAGTATATTCAAACTGGTTTATTTTAAATTCTTCAAAAAACATTGTTAAAATCTTGCCGTTTTCTTTTTTCTTATTTTTGTCAATGGTATGTTTTAATTGAAATCATTTAATCATTGCCTTGATGACGCGTCTTTTTACTTTCTCTCATCTTTGTTAGCATTGACAAAATAAAAAATCCCTTTGTGACAAAAATGTGTCAAACTGTAACAGATTAAACTTCAACTAAATATTCAGACATTTACTATTTTAAACATGTATCAATCATATAAAAAATTACGGAAATCCCCAAGATATTATTTCTGGATTATTTTAATAAATTCTTTCTAGATTTGTCTTATAAAAACATTGTAGATTTTTTTTTTTTTCAGAATTTTGGTCAATTTTATGTTTCAAGTAAAATTGTTTAATTATCACATGATTCATCTTTGCCGTCTCACCTTCGTTAGTATTCACAATCTAAAACCCTTCATCAACGAACATTATTGGCTAATTTGGCAGTAATTTATTTGACCACATTTACATGCACTTTAAGTAGGCATAAAATGGAAGTTGCCACCGACTTCTGTATTGTGACGTATTTCCGAGTGAAACAGCTTATCGAACAAGAAAAAAATGTAGGATGGGGACTTAAGTTTATCCATTGGGGTGGTTGATTGGATTGTGAAAAGTTACCATTGCATACCAGAATCGAGGCAATTCTTGAATGTGTGATTGCAGTCAACACACACACACACACACACACACACACCTCTTCCACAGTGCTGCTCAAGCCAGAGCCGATTACCGGGGAAATTGAACAGTGATCTCAACACGCTGATCAAATTGATAACAAAAAAGCTTGAGCACATTGCAGTCTTTGCTTATGACGAGGCTGTAGCCATTGAGAAACTAGCAAAAGATCCCAATTTGATCAATTTGAATCACAATACACTAATATTAAGCGGATATTACTTGCTGTACAACCCAAGATATCTGCTTTAAAAAATATGAATAAACTCCAGACGCTTCCAAGTCACATTGCGATCACCTCAGCAATTCAGGTGTGAAATGTCTCGAACACATCTGCAAATTTGTTGTTATTCTTTCTTCGAAATTTTCATCAAGCTGGCCCAAAACCAAGGTTGTTTGGGTTAAAGGAGTTGTGGAGGAAAACCTTTTCATCTCTGCATTAGTTGCTTTGAGGGCAGGTTTGTGTACATGACTCTTGAAGGGACGGGATTGTAACTGATGTACACTTGCATACATCAGTAGAGAAAAGTCAGTAATTTCACAGGAAGATCAAGTTATGACAGTTTGATTAAAGATCCCGAGGTCAAAATAGTTTTTATAAAATAGCAGATATGAATCGTTCATATAAGACCAGTAACATGTATTAATAAAATAAATAGGATAAAAAATTTTCATGCCAACTTTAAGAAAACTATTCCAGGGATATTGCAGAAAGCGTCATTCTGAAACATCTTGTAAATGAGAATGCTTTTTCCTTACTCCACTTAAGAGATTAAAGGTGCTTTCAAATTTTTTTTGGTTCTGAACCATGGAACGATTACGTCATCAATGTGAGTACAAGCGGCACCTGTTAACCAATGTAACAAGGCAACAACTCGAGAAGAAATCAGCTTCACTGTGTTTAAGTATTCATCTCTTTGAATTTACCACCAAAACTTTACATGCACAAAATGACAATTATAATTGTCTTACACGGATGCACTGATGTGCAATGATGTGAAGATTATTAGCGTTTGTCTGCCGCCAGCCCGCTGATGCGTTTCAAGAGATGTGAAGAATGTGAGCTGCTCTCAGAAGGTGATTTGTTTGGACACAAGCTGGTATGAGAAATTAATTAAACCATAATAATTGCGATCGGGAGCCTGCAAAGTTTCTAATTATATGTCATCAATTATACGTTCATTTTAGCAGCGAACCACACCGGAGTTCACATGAACTGTTCCCCAGACCACCTTTTCAAGCAGACTTTGGTACAGTTAGCGGGTGTGCACCCAAGCTCGGAAAACGGCATTCACACCACCCCAATGCACCAAAAGTGCTAGTGTGAAAGCACCCTAAGAGAAAGTGGTTTAACACACCAGGGTTTCTTCTGGATAACGCACTTTATGTGGCCATGTAAACGCATAAGTGGAGTGCACATGTGCGTGAACAGACCGGATACGTCATAGGATGAAGCACAAGTTAACACATCAGAAAAAAAATTCTGAGAGTACAGTTGGAAAAGCACGTACACTATAAACTGCACGATCAGACACAACATTAAAAACACCTGCCTAATATTGTGTAGGTACCCCTCATGCCGCCAAAACAGTGCCAATCCGCTTCTCCGAATAGCATTCTGAGATGATATTCTTCTCATCAAAATTGGACAGAGCAGTTATCTGAGTTACTGTAGACTTTGTCAGTTCAAACCAATCTGGCAATTCTCTGTTGACCTCTCTCATCAACAAGGTGTTTCCATCTGCAGAACTGCCACTCACTGGATGTTTTTTGTTTTTGGCACCATTCTGAGTAAAATATAGAGACTTGTGTGTGAAAATCCCAGGAGATCAACAGTTACAGAAATCATCAAACCAGCCTGTCTGGCACCAACAATCATCCATGTGATTATCTAATCAGCCAATTGTGTGGCAGCAGTGCATAAAATCATGCAGATATGGATCATGAGCTTCAATTAATGTTCACATCAACCATCAAAATGGGGAAAAAATGTGATATAATGTTTTTGGACCATGGCTTGATTGTTGGTGTCAGATGGGCTGGTTTAAGTATTTCTGTAACTGCTGATCTCCTGGGATTTTCATGCACAATAGTCTTTGAATTTACTCCGAATGCTGCCAGAAACTAAAAACATCCAGTGAGCGGCAGTTCTATGGACGGAAATGCATTGTTGATGAGAGAGGTCAACAGAGAATCTACGGTCTACGGTAACTCAGATGAACACTCTGTTCATTTGTGGTGAGAAATGGCTGGTGGTTTTAATGTTGGGCTGATCAGTGTATAGCCATTTATACACATGTAAAATATTGACTGTCCAAGTACATTTGAGGAATTCCAGAGTTTTTTGTTAGAGGGGTAGCCTGTGGCCTGTATCTGTGTATTAAATACCATAAACACCATGCTACTTTATTCTTGCAGATCTGCACAGAAGTTTTGGAAAACCTGCGTGACGGTAGTCTTGGAGACGCCAAGGAGACTGCCGAGTTATACCGGGCGGAGTGTCAAAAGATCTACCCCTATACGCTGGCTTTCATGCCCCCAGGTTATGAGGAAAATATGAAGATTGCGGTCAATGGTGATGTCTCCACCGAAACTGAGGAGCTGGCCAATGACATGTGAATATCTGAAAGGGGTTGAAGATCTGAAGAAGGTGGAATGGGGAAGCGATGCTGTCGATCACCCGAGACGGTTGCCATTGACTTTTGCAATTCTGTGAGAAACTGGCTGCGATCTTCTACACCCCCTGAGATTGCAGATCGGAATGAGAGACAATGACTGTGTTTGGAGTGGAGGATGAAGATGATGGATGTGGTGTGGGGGAGACTAGAACAAAATGCCCATTTTACTTTTTTAACCTTGCCGATGACTACTCTCTAACTGAAAACTAGTCAAACATGCATCCATTTTTGAACTACAGTATGTCTGAATGCAAACTTTGTGCAATGGCGAGAGCAAATCCCATAGTCAACGAACCAAGCAAGACAAATGCACTCAAACCCATCTTTCCCCTGTTTTAAAGAATAATTTATATGAAAAAAAAATAAAAGCTTAAAAGTAAACTTTTTTTTTTTGCAGAAGATTTGATTTGTGACTGAATCATTTGAAGTTGATCATGGTTTAGTTATGGGGAACTTGTGGGTGGAGGGGATGTGATGTAATTGGGGAAGAGCCTGTGTAGAGGTACCTTAGTGCATTTCTTCATGGTGAAAAGCTAATGAATGAGGTTGTACCCCACAACAACTGTAAATAGTGATCAAGAACTTGTGAAATTGACAGGACAGTTTTTTGTTACTCTCTTTAAACTAATCTCATTCCATCACCATCCCACCATACCTCCCTGATTCAATTGGTTTGCAGTGTTCAATTAACATTTTGTTCTCTATAGACCTTATTCCACTAGTGCTATCTTTGATTTTTAACGGGAATGACAACAAGGCTGTGAGACTTACAATCTCTTCAATGGCATGAACGGTACAAAGCTCCTAGATCACCTTGATTTTCCACCACTCATGTTGTTCTTTGTATACTGAATGATCTTGGACAGATATTTGATCAATGTTTTGTCTGTGGAATGATCCAAAAACACTTTAATCTGTAGTACAGCCCATTGAAGAGACTGTCGATCCCTCACAGCCTCGTTGTCGTTCCAATTGAAAATTGAAGATGGTGCTGCTGTGAATAAGGTCTATAGATTTTTCTTTTGTTTGTAAAAAAACAAAATAATGAGAAGGCACATTTTACACCAGTCCACACACACAGTATTTTTTCTCATTGACATCAGCATTGACTTCAGGAGTGGCAATTTGCAAGGACTTTGTGATTGAATGGTTTTATAAGCATTCAGTTATCCTGCAAAGCACATAGTTTGCAATGGAAACCATGTGGGCTGTTATGGCTTTCTGTCCTAGCTGAATGCTAGACTTCCCTCTTTGCAGCAGCTTTTCTTATATGCATAATTCATATAATACATATAGAATAACCATCAAATAAGTGTATTATCTTGCTTTGGTTAAAACCACTGTGATGGATTGGCTACCAGGGTGTTTCCCTGCCTTCGGCCTGAGACAGCTGGGATAGGCTCCAGCAATACCTCCGATTTTGCATAGGACAAGCGGCTATAGAAGATGGATAGATGGATAAAAGCTTACTTTATCCTCATGCTCAGTGTGATATTATGACGATGGATACCCAATTCAGTTGTTTCCAGGTTTCTCTTTCATAAAAGCAGAAGTTATTGTAATCAGTTACAATCAGTCATTGGCACGTGAGGAGTACTCATTGGATTACTCCGAGCTGTCAATTTCCTCTTTACACCCATTTCGTATTTATTTTCATATTTTTTGACATCGGAACAGCATTGTCAGTGATGGATTCATCGCTGGAGAGCTCCACCTCATTGCAGGGTAATCCGGCTCACTGCAGTCGCACCTGTAAGATCAAAGTGATCCGAGACGCCGCGGTCGGTACGACGTATCTAAACCAGTACTTTCCCAGCAGAACGGAGGCAACGATCGGGTTGATTTTCGAGAGAAACTTTAGAAAAACAAATTAGAAAAAAGTACGAAAATCCCACACCTTTCTATTATTGAAGTTCTACTATGTTTATTTTTCAAGTTTATCATTACTTGTTTAATTTTGAATGCATTTCAATTTTGTGTATAACATTGGCCATAAATACACGCAGCTCTTCGTGATCTGATAGTAGAGTTAACACTGATAGAAGTGTAGGACAAGACAGCCACATCTATGGCAAGCACTACAGGAAGCATGTGGTGAAATGTCACCTGCGTATCTGGACAAACTGACAGCTAGAATGCCACGGATCTGCAAAGCTGTCGTTGCTGCATATGGAAGATTTTTTGATGAGAGAACTTTGTAGTAGATTAAAGTTCTGAGCATTTTCACGTTATTAATGTCCTGACAATACATCGTGATCAGTTGAATGCCACTTTGGTGAATACAAGTACCAATTTCTTTCCATAAGAGCAAAATCTGTACATTATTATAAACTTTTGGCTGCCAATGTATATATTTGGCAAATTAACATGTACATTATATATACAGAACTTAAATTACACAATTAAATTATAGTGCCAATAAATAAATAAAATAGCAAAATACTCAAAGATTGCTGCTTGTGCTATTACACATATTTCTAATTTAACCCTCCCCTCCTAGTTTTCATTGAAGCAATATTATCAATGACTTTGTCAAATTTGCCCAGCAGTCACATGGTTGATACATATTTTCTCAAGACCATGAAGTCGATCTTGTGTCACGGTGTACCTATACAGTTGATTATGGTTATCTTATGTTTAAGAATGCAATAATGCATTATGAACATCTATATGATTTGGGGCACATCTCTCCCATCGCGATCTTGCAAGCCCTGGCCAGGGGCAGGATGGCATGATTTGGGGCTGCCAAAATGCAAACAACACATCACATGCCCCATCAAAGACAGAAATATACTGGAACACTGCTACACCACTGTAAAATATGCATATCGCTCTGTCCAACGTGCAGCTTTAGGACTCTCTGATCACTGTCTGGTTGTTCTTCTCCTAACCTACAAGCAGAAACAAATCAGCTAAGCCTGTAGTAAGAACTGTAAAATGAGGACCACTGAAGCAGAGCTGGAACTACAAGCCTGCTTTGACAGCACTGATTAGAGTGTTTTTGAAGCTGCAGCCACAGACCTGGAGGAGCTCACAGATACTGTGACATCATATTTCAGTTTCTGTGAGAATATGTGCAACCCTACTAGGAAATTTGTATCATTCAATAACGATAAACCATGGTTTACAGAAAAACTCAGATAGCTTCGTCATGTCAAAGAGGATGCTTGCAGAAGTGGGGATAAAATATTGTACAACCATGTCAGAAACTGACTAAGTAAATCAGAGTGGCTTAAAGAAGCTTTTGAAAACAGTTTTTAGCCAACGATCCTGCATCTGTGTGGAAAGGCCTGAAAAGCATTTTCAAGTATAAGACACCTACCCATCTCTCTGTTGAGAATCAAAAAATAGCTGATAAACTGAATGCATTTTACTGCAGGTTTGGAAAGCCCAGTCTCACACCCATCCCCCGCTCTGATCTTCACTTCACACACACACACCAACACCTCCTGGAACCCCCCTCCTGCTACTCAACTTTCACTTATGGTCGATGAGGAGGATGTGTGCCGGTCTTCCGGAAACAAAAGACTAGGAAAGCTTCAGGCCCAGATTGTGTACCTACCTGTCTGAAAGTCTGTGTTGACTGAACTAGCCCCCATCTTCACACAGATATTCTATAGATCACTGGAACTGTGATGCTCCCTGCTGCTTCGAACACTCCACCATCATTCCGCCCCCCCCCCCCAAAAAAAAAAAAAATCACAGGACTTAATGACTACAGACCTGTTACTCTAATGTCTCAAGTTATTTGATAGACTGATTTTGGCCTTCCTGAAGGACATCATTGGACCGCTGCTAGACTCCCTTTAGTTTGCTTACTGAGCAAACAGGTCTGTGGATGATGCTGTCAACATGAGACTGCATTATATCCTGCAACACCTTGACAGACCTGGGACTCATGGAAGGATTCTATTTGTGGACTTCAGTTCAGCCTTCAATATCATCATGCCTGGTCTTCTCTCAACCAAACTCACCCAGCTCTCCGTGACAACCACAATCTGTCAGTGGTTGAACAGCTTTCTGACAGATAGGCAGCAGCTAGTGAGATTGGGGAAAATCACATCTGGGACCCTCACTATTAGTACTAGTGCTCCTCAGGGATGTGTTCTCTCTCTACTGCTCTTCTCCCTGTACACGAATGACTGCACTGCAAAAGACCCTTTTGTCAAGTTCCTGAAGTTTGCAGACGACACCACAGTCGTTGGCCTCATCCGCGATGGTGTGTATACAGATGGAGATCGAACAGCTGGCTGTCTGGTACAGGCAAAACAAGCTTGAGCTGATCACGCTCCATGTGGAGATAATAGTGGACTTCAGGAGAAATCCCCCCACACTCCTCATTACATTTTATAGCATGTATTCTGTAATCTGTGGTGGAATACATTTCAAAAGTAACCCTCCCAACCCTGTCTATAATGGACATTCAGAACTGCTGAGAGGATTGTTGGTGCCCCTCTGCCCACCCTCCATGACCTGCATGTCTCCAGAGTGAGGAAATGTGCAGGTAGAATGACCCTGGACCCGACACACCCTGTTCACTCCCTTTTTGAACTGTTGCCCTCTGGCTGGTGCTACAGTGCGCTCAGCGCCAGGACAACAGGCACAAGAACAGTTTTTACCCTCAGGCCATTTACCACATGAACAATTAAACAGCCTTCAGGATTCCCCATAGTGCAATAATGTAAATGCATATCTCATTTACATATGTAAATTCACTCATATTTAATTAAATAACTGTACATACACTTGCACATGTACTGTACATATGCCATTCTAAGTTATATGTCCTTGTAAGGAAGTTCTTTGACTCTCTGAAGGAAGCGGGAGCCGCAAACATCCAACATCAGACTCTTTATTGTCAACACTTTTCAGTGTAACTAAAACATTCAACACCTTTTCAGCAGCACGAACACATTTCAACGGGGAGCTTTCCAGCTCCCCAGACACACACAGCTTTGTTGTATCTTTCTCCCTCTCCCCGTATCTCTCCCCGACTGCAGCTCTCGTCATGGCTTTATCTCTCGGCCGTTAATGCTGTTATCACTGGGTGAGATAATCCGCTGCTGGTTTCCATCCCGGCCTCCGCACAGTCGCCGCTCGTCCCGCCCTACTCTCCACAGTCCTATTTTTTGTATGTCTATTTATACTCTTACTTTGTTTTATATTCTGTGTCTCAGTGTAATATTCTGTGTGCACTTGCCTGTTTATCCTATCACCAAAAAAAAATTAAAATCCTTGTGTACAGGAGCATGCTTGGCAATAATGCTCATTCTGATTCTGATAAGGCAGTTGCAATGTAAGTGAATGGAGCCAGTCTAGAAACATTTAAATACACATGGTTTCAAAAGTATAGCCACATGATGTAAACTTTATACATTATCATGATTTTAGCATGATAAAACAAGGGGATTCACAGGTGTAATGTTTATCATACTACAGGATTTTTTTGATGCTATGTCTACATGAAAACCAAGTTATATCAAAGTAATATTCAATATCACTTTTCACAGATTAGGGAAGTATGTGATTTTATCAGACTAAAATCATGTTCACATACTATATAATGTTTACATCATGTGGCTACACTTTTGAAACTGTTTTGATATTGTTGGACTGGCCCCATTCACTTCCATTGTAAGTGCCTCACTGTAATCTTGAATGGATGCTTTTTTTAAAGAAAAGGAAGGATGAGTCAAAATATTTTTTGTAGTGATCAACATACCACAAATGCTGTTGAATGAGCTTAACTTATATTGAAGTCAAAATATTCCTTTGAACTATAACCATGAAACGACTAACCTTTTTTCCTAAAAATAATCTAAAGGTACTATCCACAGATTTCCTGGGCAACCACTGGGTGGCACTATAATGATTCTAATTGCCTGTTTTCTATTTCTGGTCTCGAGACTCCAAGAAAAAACTGCCAAAACCAGCAATCCAGAGGAAAACAACAACCATTTAAGTGTTTCTTGGAGTAAAAATGAAATTTTGCTTGTGCAGTTGTCATAACTCATATAAAATATCAATGTAACTAAACTTGGACCATCACTTCATGTCATATACACTCAGGTGAGGCACTGTCTTTAAAAACACCAATCATCTCGACTCTGTGAAGTATTGTCATGTTTTTTGACAATTTTACAAATGTTTTACTTTAAACATTACACAACCCGCTAAGATTTATTCCGATGCGAGTAAAAACACTGGAGACCGGAAATTGAATACAATTGATTCGTGGAACATTTCCACGTTCAGGAAAAAGGTGGATAGATTTTTTTTTGTCATCTTTATTGTAAAAAAAAAAAAAAGGATACAAATCACAAGTGACTTATCAAAATAGACATAACAATATACAAACATAATATGTATACAAAATATAATAACGTTTTGCCAGGGGAAACTTATAGGTCATTATTACGAGGTGGAGGACCATATGATGACAGTTTTAACCACCTTTTTGTTGTTGGAGCCAGAAATCTAATTAATATAATGTACAACTTCATGGAGAAAAAGTACAAAATTAGTTTTTTTTAGTGCTGAATTTACATTTATGAATGTGGAATTTTGCCAACAGAATTAATACATTTTGAATGAAGTACATCTTTACTTTGTCTTCTATAAAAGCAAAATACAACATTCTCCCACAATAAGGCAAAGTTTTTATAAATATGGTCAATGATGAATCTGCTGAAATTTTGCCCAAATTTTCTGGTGTGTGAGCAATACCAAAAGAGGTGCAAAACAGTTTCTGGGTGGACTTCACAAAAAGAACAGTTTGTATTGATGTCTCTTTTAAATTTAACCATGTAATGATTAGCAGGGTAGTATCTGTGAATCATTCTGAACGACACTTCCTTCACCTTGTTTACTAACAGGTATCTGTGAGGAATCATCCAAACTTTTTTCCAGTCAATGTCATTTACAAATTGGTTCCAATAAAAAGTAACATTTGGAATAGAGACAATTTCTTTCTGAAACAAAGCACGAATGTTCTTATTCTTTCGAGGAAGTTGAGAAAAACAGATTTTTCCAACTGGTGATTCAGCCACATCGGGGAGGGAGACAGAAGTAGGCGGAGGTCTGCCAGTATTTCTAAAAAGCATGATTGTGCCTGATGGAATGGCGTCAAGTACAACTGCAAATTCTCTTGGCGTAACTGGAATATTATATGTTAATAAAAACTCTCTATAAGAGAAAAGTCGCTCCTCTCCATCAAATAGCTGGCCCACCAGCAGAATCTGATTGAGTACCCAATTCTCAAAAAAGAGTGACTTGTTTTTATATAAAATATCTCTGTTATTCCAAATTAGATACCTGTGAGGTGAGAAATTATGCTTATAAATGAGAGACCATGCTATAAGGACCTGCTTGTGAAAAGTGGACAGTGTAAAATCAGATAAGGAGAAATCGGGCATCCCTGACGAATGCCCCGTTTCAGATTAAATCTAGGGGAAGTTCCATTTTTCAGTTTGATAGAGCTATTGCCTTTAATATATAAAGTTTTAATTGCTTTGCAGAAAAAATCCCCAAAACCAAATTTTTCTAAAGACAGAAAAAGAAATTAGTGTTCTATTGTATCAAAAGTCTTATAGAAATCCAAGAAGAGGATGAAGCCCTCTTCAGATATCAGGTCAGAGTAGTCAAGAATATCTAATACTAGCCTAATATTGTTAGAGATGTGCCTATTCCTCGTAAAGCCTGATTGTGTCTCATCTATAATCTTGTCAAGAGATTCTTAATTCTCCTGGCAAATATTAACGCGATAATTTTGTAATCATTATTTAGCAGACAAATGGGTCTCCAGCTATCAATAAAAAGCACATCTTTTCTAGGTTTGGGAATCAATGTGACCAGCCCTTGAGTGAGGCTAGGAGGAAGGGCATCATTCTCAATACTCTCCATAAAAACCTGTAGAAAAATGGGGCTAAGTGATCTGAGAACGCTTTATAAAATTCTGTAGTTAAGCCGTCAGTGCCGGGGGATTTATTGTTTTTAAATAGAGCAATTGAATCAGTAACTTCTGCCATTGTAAGAGGGGTGTCACAATAATCTTTGTCTGCCACAACAATCTTTCTTACGTTATTTACTGAGTTTAGAAATTGAGACGTAACTTCTTTATTATTTTTGAGCTGTATAAATTGCTATAAAATTTTTAACAAAAATCTGAAATTAATTTAGCGTAATCAGTAACAACCCCATTAATATGTAAATTTATGGATGGAACTGGACAGAAAAAGTAGGCAGAATTTTGCTCCCCCTCCTCCAACCATCTCTTCCTAGACCTTACAAAGGCTCCCTCTGCTTTTTGCCAATATAACTCATCTAATTTGTTTTGGAGTTCTAAAAGAAGTAGTTTATCCTCCTCTGAAACTTCCTCGGGGGATCTCTGATAAAATTAGGAGATTTTACTTATGACGTCCTCTTCTTCTGCTCTTTTAGCTTTGGCAATAGACGTTCCATACTGTCTTAAGAATTTTCCTGTCTCAAACTTAAGTAGTTCCCAGTAAGTGTTGTAGGATTTTTCCTTTTTAGCCTTGTTGTAAAAAAAGAGTAAATAACAATAATTTAAGTCTTAACCTTTTCATGCTTTAACATGGAATTGTTTAATTTCCAATAGCAAGTTCTATGGATTGTATTAGATGCACTAATTGGATGCTTATATGAATTGCTCTATGGTCAGTGAGGAATGTGGCAAGGATATTTACTGTAATTTTCTCTTTATAAATGTTATTGGATAACAGCCAAAAATCAATACCAGACTGGCTGGATCCTGACCTGTTGCTCCAAGTAAAGGATCTTTCATCAGGAAATTTTTCTCTCCATACATCCACAATGTTAAATTTTCCCATAAGTGCTTTAAGGTTTGTGCTGAGGGAGGAGGGCCGCCCAGGGGGCCACCTGTCAATAGCATTATCTAGAGCAATATTAAAGTTTCCACCAATTAAAAAAGAGTTTGGGTATCTGGTGAGCCAAAATGTATTTTTTTCCTCTATTTAATCAAGTAACTTATCATTCTCAAGTTTGTTATTATAACCGTAAAGATGAATAATTATGATAGAAATATTGTCAACTCTAATTATAAGACATATGTAGTGTCTTAGGGAGTCACAGTCTGAGTGTAGGACATCACCGGTGAAAGTATTTTTAAGTGTGGTCACATCAGCAGATCTCTCTGAGCCCTGAGAGAACCAAATATCATTACCCCATTGAGATTTCCAAAAATTGACATCAACAGATGTAGAATGACTTACTTGGAAAAAACAAAAATCTATATGAAGTTGTTTGGCAAATAAAAATAAGGCTTTCCTTTTACAAATCTGTCTTAGACCCCTGGCATTTAAAGAAACAATGGATAAGGACAAAGTTATTAATGAACACGAACAGGGAATAAACTAGAAGGTGATCAACAACCAGTAAAGGGGAAAGGAAATAGTCCCGGCCAACAAAAAAAACAAAAAAACAGCACTTATAATCAGCTGCCGCGGTTATAAAATGGCCTTAAAAAGCAGAACATATAATAAAAAATGGCAGCGATTTTGTAAATTAAGGTACCTTTGCAGAGTCTCAGTTACAGTACAACAGAAACTATAACATTACAATATCAACTCTGAATGTAGTGCAAATCAAACTAGTAGGTGCCCTTGTGTTATTAGGCAGTAGGCAAGTCTGTTTCTCAGGTGAGCAGGGGGACTTCTGACCCGCTGATAAATCCGCGACCTCCAATGAAGTAGGCAGATTTGCCCTCCTCTCGAGCTTTTTTTATCACTGGCCATAGTTTGCTCCATCGTTCTCTGTCTTCCTTAGAAAGATCCTCCGCAAATCTTAATCCGTTGTCGCGCAGGTGTGGTGACGTCTTGGCAGCTTTCCATACGGCAGACACGCGCGATGAAATGGATAATAATGCCTCTGGGTTTATTGTCATTCTGGCGCTTGGTGCTGAGCCGTTGTACGGTGTCGATAGTGTCAGCCAGCCTGTTCTTCTCCTCTGGCAAAACAGCCTGACAGACCTTGATGGCCTTCTTTCGTATGTTTTCCTTTTCTGATTCTTCGACTCCGTAAAGTCTAAGGTTCCATCTCCTGGAGTATCTTTCTAACTCCGAGACCCTTTGCTGACACGTGTCTACTCGTTTTTCTTCTTTTGCCATTTTTTCCTCGAGTGTACACACTGCTCTTTACCTCCTTAATCTCTGCACACACAAAGTCAATTGTCTTTTTAAGTCCTTCAATTTTAAGTGCATTGGCACTGACCATGCTTTCAATGTTGTCTGACCGCGTGTTTATCAAAGCTGAGAGGCTAGCTATGTTATCGTTGGGGTTGGTTTGATCAGTCCCGACTGTGTACATCATTTTCTTCGGTGCTGGTGACTTACTGGGAGTGATAGGCAGCAGTGGAAATTCATCCATGAAGTCTACCGCAGTGGTGAGAGGCAGGGACATGGAGGTATAATCGTGACAATTGTCAATTAGAGCATTGCCAGCCTTTAGAGTAACATTGCTAGCATCTGGATTTAGCTTCCGTCCGCTGCTCTCTTGGCTTCTTTTCCTCTCGCGTTGGTTCGACATTGCTCAATTGTTCGTCTTACGAGTGCTGTATTATTTATGAAAATAAATTTGCGATATAATAAGTTGAGTTTTACCCAGGGTTCGAAATGAGGGGGGTCTGGGGGGGTCCCGGACCCCCCATAAGTCATTAGGGACCCCCCATAAGAATTTATTTTTGGATTTTGGGGGGTCCCCGACAAATATATTTTAACATTAAAAATTAAAAATGATTGTGAAAATTATAGGTCTTTAGTGACGTTTTATATTTATAACAGTAATTAATTTATTTCCTAGCGCGAGGCAGCAATCAGGGCAGCTATTAGCCGAGTGATTTCCTATACAGCGTCACAGATTGTTGTTGTGGCAGCGCTCCCGCAGACACGTGACGTACTGTAGCTGAACGCGGCAAAACGAAACCTCCTGAATGAAAATCCTTTAAGTGCTTCGATTATGTTTATATTTCCATAATAATTGCTTATAGTAAAATATTAGGAGTTCGAGTTTCTATATCAAAAGTTGCATTAACTAGATACCAAGTGTAATGATTAGAAGAGTACGTTTGTCAACGTTTCTTGCTAGCTGTATGTGTATGAAGCCAAATGATCTGCCAGCTAACAGCAGACCTAGCAGCTAGACTAAGTTAGTTAATCAAAGCTATTTTAACAATCTAATTGTCCAGTCAGTGATTATGAAAGATAACCAGGACTTAATTCAAGTCTGTGAGTTGATTAAAGTGAATGTGATTTGAGCATGAATGAGTATGTACATGAGAGCTTGGTAAGCTATCTAGGAAGCTAATATTATTTTTCTTAATTTAGAATCCTGCATCATGGAGAGCAAAAGAGGAAAAAGAAAGATCACCGACTTTTTTCAAGGGTAAATTGTGCTTATGTGATAACATGGCTGTTGTTGGGGGAAATTGTAGATATATTGGCCAACACTTATTATTCACAGATGTCTTCATTAAAATTAATTTAATATGTTTATTTTAATAATCAATAATTAATTTAATAACATCCCAAGACCATTATCCCACCTTCAACATTGGTCCATATAATTTTGCCTACAGTATATAGTGTAGCAAGGTAGTCTTCAGAATTTTTAATAATTTAATACTTAAATTTTAGGGGACCCCCCCAAGAATTTCATTTGCAGTGCTCGGTAGAAAGCGTCTACTCAATCGGCCATCTTTGTACGCCCCCCCGCCGCCCCCCCCCCCCCCCCCCCCAAAAAAAGGTGGATAGACCATTACAAGGAATGTTCGTTTGTGACGTCAAGTGATGTCATTGTTCCATGAACATTTCCTGCTTGTCAAAACAGAGACCATTTAGCAGAGACGGGCCACTTCTATTAAAATTAATGGAAGAAATTAGAATACCCAACAGTCAATGGAAAAAATACAGCGTCATCACCGCTGCCTTTAAACACCAAGCGCATCTCTCCTCAGGAAACCGGTCTCTACTTGCTGGCATCTTTGTGGGACCAGGAACGGAGCAGTGAGGGTGTGGTACGAGTTAGATGCGTCTCCAGACCCGCACCCCTGGTGCGAATTACATGTGATCCTAGGGATTGGAGCTTGTGTGAAGCAGGCACCACACATGCCTCGGACCAATATAATTTTATATCTTATTTGCATTGTTCTTTTATTGTAATCTTAACCAATCATTTTGGAGATTTTGCACTGTCATAACGCTTGTTTACATAGAAAAATAGTTGCCCGAACTGGCCAAAGCATTCCAAAAATGGCCGCCGACTGGACTGACTGACTTTGAAAATGAGACTTTGTTGAAAGAATCTGGAAATATGTTTGGCCGTTCTAATTAATTTGTTTTTGTTTACATTCTTAAAATGGTCTATAGACTCATATGTCTACGTTTTCTACATTTGACTGAGGTGACTTTGTTGTCTAGGAAAAGTTGACAGAGTTGAGCTTGTGAAATGACTGTGAGGTTGTTGCATAAGTCTTCCATTCCAGTACATTTCATTAGAGTTATATTATGGGTTAGCACAATGTAATTCGATCCTGTGTTTCATTTGCACTTGGTGGAGTATAGGGATAAATTGGAGAGGCAAGACACACCCCAACACCCCCCTAGATCCGGCCCTGGTCTAACACTTATTCTGTGAATAATTAAAAGAAATGACTGTGGGATTTGCTTTAATGTTACATCTGGTTCCAGTTCCTTTAGGGTTTTAAAAATTGCTGCTGCGGGATGGGTCTGTAGACATTTTGCAGACAGTAAATTGTTTTCAAGCATTATGTTGGCCATTACATGAAGGTCAAAAGTTGTCAGTTTCTCCAGTATAACTTCAAATATTGAGTCTACTTCAGATAGCTGTACCACTGCTAAAAACAATCCTTTTTATATGGAAGACCAGGTCTAGTTGTCACAAGGGATATATATCAGTAGCAGTAAAGTTTAGAGTGAAAAGTCCAATAATGTGTTTTCTATGTTGGTTTGAAAAACCTAGTTAAAAATTAAAATACTCTATTTGTTGTAAATTCCAATATCATCATATTTTTTTCTGTAGCTGTTGTGTAAACAAGTCAATACAGTAAACCACCATGACATGCATTCAGGCAAGGGAACTATAGGTTGAACTGTGTTTTCAGAACAAATACAATTTTCAGGTTGGGGCAAGTTGTCAAATCTTTCTTACAGCAAGGTGTCAAATTTATAAAACATTTTAATTACAATACTTGTTGGCCTAAAAATGTATTCATGTTTTTATGTTATTACATTTTGCAGTTTCATGATTTGTATTTTGTCTCGTAATGCTTTTACTGCTTAAATTTTGCTGAAAAGCCTATAATAAGCTCTTTACAGGCAGGTATCTTTGTGGCAGTGTATCCCATTTATAGTGCGCCATTGGGCTTTGTTGTCACAAACGGTCAACATTAACGGTCAACATTAACGGTCAACAGTTTTTCACTGCACAACAGAAGCTTGCTCACATTGTCGCTCGTTCATGCGAGAACATGCATTGTTTTTAGTGATAAACAACACAGATTCTTGCGTGAACACACAAGTTAATATGAACTGCTCCACGTGTAACTGACATCAATAGTTTTACTTAATAACTTAGATTTCAGATTGTTTCTCACTAAAACCTATCATATGCCTTCAAAGGACTTGTAATATGATGCACAAACTGCAATGAATACTTTTATAATACTTTTTTTTAAAGCTGTAAAGTCAGTCACTATCAACTGTAATTGTATTGAAATGACAGCCTGGAATATTCTTTAAATGGGTCATTGCATGAGAAATCCAATTTTCTTTGATTTTGTGACATATAAGTTTCAGAACCCAAAACTTCCTCATCACTTACAATGAGCATTTTTTTAAATCAAGCTGCCTAAATGACTCATTCTCTCCTACACATTGTGATGTCACACTGTGGTAGACATTTGCATCTGACCGCCTCCACAACAACACATTAATGACTACTTTACCTTATTACTTCCGTACCCTAGCCCAGTAGTGGTAAGCAGTGAGATGGCTATGAGAGAGCAGGTCTCGGAAGGGTTTAAAGTGGTTTCAATGTGAAGCAGCTCAAAAACCGAGCGTGGAAAAGAGGGTGGAAAAATGAAAGTTTTAAAAAATATGACAGTTGATGTGAAATTTAAAAAAAAAATGTTTTTATTAATATTAAAGCGAACCTCAGTTAACATATTAAAATAACAAAAAAGGCATGTCATGAGTCAGGACCCTTTTAAAATGACTTCCTTTTGCGTTCCTCAAGATAGAAAGTCATACAGATTTGGAACGTGATTAGAGTGAGTAAATTATGACTCAATAATGTTCATTTTGGGTGAACTATCCCTTTAGTAAAAAAAAAAAAAAGTGATTCGTTTATTTTTTACGTATTCGCCACAAGGTGTCAGGAGAACCCATATATGAGAGTGGATGAATAGCAGCCGTACAAAAAGGAATACGTTTACAGACCTGTGTAGACACGAGTTATTGAAGTTTGGTTCAAGCGTCGGGATGGATGGAAGACAGACGGACGGACAGACAGATATATATATATATATATATATATATATATATATATATATATATATATATATATCTGTCTGTCTGTCCGTCCGTCTGTCTTCCATCCATATCTGTATATATATATATATATATTAAATTTAAGTTTGCTGACATTTTAACAATGTGATAACACAAATACGATTAACCCCAGTGTTGGGTAATGACTGGCCTACCTCCTCTCTTATACCTCACACTGTGTTCAAAAGCAGGGGAGGGAGTGTAGCACGCAAATTTGTCTTTGGATTGTGAGAAATCCGTGAGATTTTTTGTATTTTTTTATTTTAACCACGGCTGCATTTTAAGATGCCATAGGCTAATAAGGATAGCACAAGGAGCATAAAGAAGAACATGATCTTTAACTTTGGTAATGAAACAGTAAGTTATTTACTTTTTACGCGTTTTGTTTAGTTTTCACGGTTATTATCGGTTATCATCCGAGTGATGCTCTCTATTGAATTTCACTGGAGCGCATTCCAAGCGAAGTGTTTGCTGCGGATGTTTTGGACTGTTGCTCACTCAAACTAAATACCTGAACTGCAGTTTTCTCAAAGTGTACCTGAAATCAGACGGAATGCGGCTACTACTGTTTACAGCATCAGTGTTGTTTGCGCACGACCTCGCCATGGCCGAGCCGAAAGTGAAATGTCCAACCAAGTGTGATGTGAGTAAATGTACGAGCCCGAGCTGTCCGAGCGGGTATGTGCCCGACCACTGCAACTGCTGTCTCGTGTGCAGCCTGAGCGAGGGCACGCCGTGCGGACTGAAGGATGACACTCCGTGCGGCGACGGGCTTGAATGTAAATTTCCAGCCGGCAAGCGAGTTTCCAAGGGTGTTTGCCAATGCAAGATGGTGCACAGAGTGTGTGGCAGCGACGGCAAGACCTACGGTAATGTGTGCAAAATGTGGACAGCCGCGCGTAAAGCGCGACAACAAGGACAACCCGTAATAACCCAAAAGCACAAGGGTCCATGTGCAACATCAACCTCGGGTCAGTCACTATATGAACAAATCTGTTACATTTCTGTTCAATTACACTCTCAGGGTTGGTGTGGGATATGGTAAAAGATCTTAGGTGCTGACTGAAAGGTTGCGTGTTTAAACACCACTATCACCATTGTACCCATGAACAAGGCATTTGTCCATTTGGATGAAAGTGTCAGCTAAATGGCTTCTTATATTCTAGAAAAAAAGCTTCTACTTTATTTTACATAAGAGTAAGGGTGTCATTTTTAAGACAATTAGAATACTATAGAATAGATTCTGGTCTATTTTTCATATATCACAGATGCAACAAATATTGAACAGTCTTCATGACTTCAACACTGAAATTTCACGAGACGCAAATGGTGTCAAAAACATATTGATATACACAACACAAAAGCTACACATATGTATTTTCTCATGCAATTTTTGAGTCTTAATAGACGCACAACTTAATTTGTTAATTTCAGAAGAACACTCAAATGACAATAGTCATATCATACTCTTCATGTGTTACACTTGCTATAGTTTACTTCCGCTTTGCAAATGTAAATCAAGTCAATCACTGAAACATTAGCGCCACCTTGAGTAAGAAATAGCATGTATAATTTGTATGGGTACAAACCCTCTCTCTCTCTCTCTCTCTCTCTCTCTCTCTCTCTCTCGCTCACACACACACACACACACACACACACACACCATTCTTAATTCTTGTATCCCAACTAGCTTTGAGTTCCTGTAAGTGTTTTTGCCTGATTCAGACTTATGGAAATGATTCACTCTGTCTCCAATTGCATTTCATATTAGATGGACTTCCTTCACATACAACATTCAGAACATTGGATTTTAAACCTCCATAAGTTTTTCCAACAAAGTAGCAATATTAGGATGGTTTACATGACATTTTTGTTCATTGTTAGTAATAGAACATTAAGCAAAATAAATAGTTTTGCCATTTGTATAGGTAATAAACTCCAGGGCCCAGTTGTTCAAAAAATTGAGTCTGGATCAGAATGATCTGGATTTGGAAATCCCATGTTTTGCTATCCAGGAACAGGTAATCCATTTTACTTTTGTGCCAGTTTTTCAAAGCAACATTGGATTGGATCACTCTGATCCAGATACAAACTTTTCATAGTTACCAAATCTGGATTACCAGTGCTCTAAATGGGACTACATATCACAATGTAGGCTACTAGCTATGTAAAGAACATCAGGTAGAATAGCCAGCGTGGAGTCACTTTAAGTGTTTTTATTTGAAGAGACAGAAAACAGCACAATAAAACAATACAAACCTCCCCTTTCATTTTCAATTTCTTTTAATCAGTCAGACCCCTCAACTGACCCATACAAATAAATAAAAACAAACAAATATACATTGTTAATAAATACATTGTGGATATTTTGTGCACACATTTTAAATCATAAAAAGGCTAAATGACCAATTGTTAACAAAATAAAGAACATTCAGAGTTCTTCTTCATTTGTGGAGAGACCAGCTTTTTGAAGCCCTGATTTTAGGAGTTGGATTTCAAGTCTGGCTTTGTTTTGCTGCAGTTGGGTAAGATTAGTGCCTGTATTGTGCTGCACAACATCACTACCAGGCGCAATGTCCCTCTCTATGTTTATGATGCACAGACTGATTGGATATGCAATAAGGGATGCAATTGTTAGCAACTACTTTTGACTGGTTCATCTCTGATTATTGTGTCAAAATTAATTTTCAGTGATAAATGACAGTTAAAATTATATATATTATTTTTGCTTGATATTGACAGCAGTTGGGGGGATTATTTTATGGGGACAAAATCTTTTTTTATTTAATTTTTTTATTTTACTGTACTGAAAGGCTTAACATTAAGCCTAATGTCTAGTTTATTACTGTAAAGGTTAAACAAATAAAGTTAAAACAAAATAAAAGTATAGTCCATATATACTAGTATAAATTATATTATTTGACCAATTGAATTTTTTTTATTACATTTCGTTCCTGTAATCCACCCTTCTGTTGGGATCAGGATAATCCTGATATTTTGGATCAAATGTATACCAATCCTACTAAAACGTTTTGAAAAACACGTAAGAGTTAAGATCCAGATCAAAACCAAGACTGGATTACATGATCTAATCTGATTTCAGAAATCTTTTTTCTTTTGAACAACCCATTTTCAAGATTTGATCCAATCCGATAGCCGAAATCCAATCTGATTACTTCTGAACAACTGGGCCCAGGAGACGTGACATCTATAAAATATGTGAAGTTATAGCCTGCAGAATATAGGGTTACATGTGTATATGTTTGAAAGAAAGTGAAAGTACCTGCACAACTGTGTTGTATTGTAAAGGTGATTTAAATATTTGAATTAAGCAATTCTTCCTGCTTTTTTGTAGGTCCAGCACATCTGAACAGCCCAAGATACAAGTTTAACTTCATCGCAGATGTGGTAGAAAAGATTGCCCCTGCTGTGGTCCACATCGAGCTCTTCTTAAAGTAACTACAGTTTCAGTCTTCTGTTTGCTTACTTCTGCATGTATTCAGCTATATATTAGAGCTTGGCAACCTTGAAGGCCAAAAATGAGGACAAACGCTTCCTGCATAAATGTAAAAATGTACATTGTTAGATCTCATTGCTGCTGAGGAAAAAATAAATAATCAGCCAACGTAGGTCAATGTAAGGATGACTTGTGAATTTAGCATGGTATGTTTGGTTTCACAAACAGTATGCAAGCTGAATTCAGTTCAAGCAATTCTAGAAAATAAATACAGTATATAACATTTTGTGTAACATTAGATTTAGCCATTTCAATGTTTGTGTCTAGTCATCCGCTGTTTGGCCGCCATGTACCATTATCAAGTGGCTCTGGATTCATAATGACACAGTCCGGTCTGATTGTGACCAATGCTCATGTGGTAACTAGCAGTGCAACAGTAACCGCCCGTCAGCAACTACGAGTGCAGTTGCATGATGGCCTGACATACGAGGCCTCCATCAGAGACATTGACAAGAAGTCTGACATCGCCACTATCAAAATTAACCCAAAGGTGAGAATCATCAGCTTTGATGACTTTAACAGTAAAGACATCTGAAGTTTGCTCACAATAACATGAAAAAATAGGGTTGGGCTTATGCTCAGCCGACCTTAGAATCGAAGAATGTTAAAAATCACAAAACATAAACATTGTTCAGTGTTTTCCCCTCTTCTTCTACATTTTCCATTTAGGCCTGGTCTCCTTACTTTCTAATTGTCAGTGAGGAAAAAGCCCTTAATGCTGAAAATTAACATATTTTAATCTTCACATTTTTTGTTGTCATTATGCATATTTCTTGTAAACCTTTACATTGACCTTCCCTTTGTTTGGATGTTTAAAAAGGGGTTTATTAATTACTAAGTCATTTTCAAATCGATCCATTATAAATCATGAATATACAGTTATTAATAAAGGGCAACTTTCATGCAATACTTACCATATAGTGAGCATTTTAACTTATGTTAAAAATGCTTAAAGGAATAGTTCACCCAAAATATGAAAATTCTCTCATCATTTACTCACCCTTATGCCAGCCCAGGTGTGTATGACTTTCTTTCATCTGAACTCAAATGAAGTTTTTTAGAAGAATTTCTCAACTCTTTTGGTTCATACAATGCAAGTAAACGGGTGCCAAAATTTTGAAGCTCCAAAGATTAGTCAGCATAAAAGTAATCCACAAGACTCTACAGGTATATCTTCAAAAGTGATATGATAAGTGTGGGTGAGAATCAGATAACTTTTACTTTCCTCTTGTGTTTTGGTTATTCACATTATTCATGCATATTGCCTCCTACTGGGCAGGGAGAAGAATTCCAAGCAAAAATGACTTAAATATTGATCTGTTTCTCACCCACACCTATCATATCACTTCTGAAATATGGATTAAAACACTGAAGTCATATTACTTTTATGATGACTTTTTGTGCTTTTTGGAGTATCAACATTTTGGCACCCATTCACTTGTATTTTATGGACCTACAGAGCTGAAATATTCTTCTAAAAATCATATGTGTTCTGCAGATGAAAGAAACTCATACATATCTCGGATGGCATTAGGACAAGTAAATGTGAGAACTTTCATTTTTGGGTGAACTATTCCTTTTAAGAAATTTATATATTCATACTTAGTTCACATTAGTCAAAGACTTAAAATGCCTTAACTCATGATTTGCCTGACTCATGACATATAGGTTTCTAATTTAGGAAACTCATTAACAAATTCTTTGGATGTATCTACTCTACTCATGAATGAGTGTTAAGTATTTATAACATGTGAGATATAATGGCTCAATATTTGGCAGGTATTGATTTTTTTATGCTTGCTGTATTAACCTCATATCAGTGATTTATAATTCATTTGTAAATGACTTATTCGTCATTAATGAGCTGTTATAAACCCTTAACAAAAGGGAACATTTATGTAAATTGTTACCATTTACAGTGGAGTTTCCTGACACAGAGCCAGTTACTGAAAAGAGCAGAGTTTATGAAGTTTCATGTAGAGCTTTCATGAACATAAAACTCAGCACAGACCACAGTAAACCAAAGAAGGCAAATAATTTTGACTCTTAAATCTCATATTTATATGTCCAGTGATAGAATGTAATTATGCTGGAAGTCGTCCCTCAAGTTCAGCGAGATGGTTTATATAACGTGTGAGCACACTGCACCTCGTCTACACACACTTGAACATGTTATTGGTAGTCTGCTGCACATACTGACCTGCATTTGTATGTGGGAATTCACGAGGTTTAGTTTGCAAAAGGTGTTTTGTTTATGAAGATGTATAAACTGTTTAGTGCAAAATTATATATATATATATATATATATATATATATATATATATATATATATATATATATATATATATATATATAAGCATGGGTAAATATTTTCTCTTTGAATGTCTATATATATA
Source organism: Moxostoma hubbsi (assembly GCA_032164185.1). Lineage (NCBI taxonomy): Eukaryota > Metazoa > Chordata > Actinopteri > Cypriniformes > Catostomidae > Moxostoma > Moxostoma hubbsi. The sequence continues at coordinate 16,220,287 of JAVLUX010000012.1, read as the reverse complement.
TATATAATTTTTTTTTTTTTATAATTTTTTTTTTTTCTTAGACATTCAAAGAGAAAATATTTACCCATGCTTCAGAGTGCTGACTACTTTGGAAACAAATGTTTGAGAATGTTCCCCCGTCAGAGAGTCTGGAGCGCTTGTAGCATATTTTGTTTCTGTTTTTAGTACATTATGTAATTTCCTCATCTCTCCTTCTACAGTGTTAGTCTATTTTTCTGTTTGGTCTTTTTTTCTTTCTTTTCTATTGTGTCTTATATTTCTTAATGTACTTATTTGTTTTTCCATTATTTCTTATTTTTGTTCTCCACAAACTGCTATTAATTCAACACAAACTTAAAAAGACAATTCAAACTTTTTGAAGATAATTTCTGAAAAAAAGTGAAGAAATGTAAGATTTAAGGGGTCATGTCATGAGGAATAAAATTTTCATTAATGAAATGAAATGTAATGACGTAAGTGGTCATTACACTAGTAAGTTTCAGAACTCAAAACTTCCTCCTCACTGCAAAAAGAGCATTTAATAAAACCAAACTGCCAAAGTAGATAGTAGAAACGGAATCATTCTCTACTTTAATTGTGATGTCATTCTGTGGTAGACATTTGCATCGGACTGCCTCCACAACAACACATCAACACCTACTTTACCTTATCAATTCCATATTCCTCCAATCAAGGCCTGGACTCAAACTTGGGTCTCCAGTGTGATTTGATAGAATTAAAGAGAATTTTAGAATTAACAATCATCGGTGTCTTTTGTAATAATTGTATATGAATTCCAATTAGACTTCCATCTTACATTTATTTGCATGTTAAATTGTGACTGGTCTTACTTTCTTACATCTATATAACTCTCTTTCTAACATCTATTTGGAACAACATGAGGGTGAATTAATGATGAGATTTCATTTTTGGGAGGACTATCCCTTTAAGGCTCTGTGTATTTTTTTTTGACACAAAACCCAAGACACAGACTGATCTCACATTGAAACAGTCGGTTGATTTTTCTTTAGCTGAAATTTGAAACATTTCCCCCAATGACCAAAGCAGTAAGTGTTGTTGGGCGTATGGGCACATGAGCTCCATTTTCTGGGTGCACTGTCCACAGAGAGGAGCGCCAAAAGCAACATGTGAAGCAAGTTGTTTTCAGCTGTACATGCTGTACAGTAAAGAGGAATACATTTTTTAGAAACTCTACCCACTAACCAAACTACAAAACTAAACCTGGAGTGGGAGTCAGTGGAATAATATTGTATTGTTAGAGGGAAAAATGCAACCTCCAAGATCTAATCAAAACAGTCTGCATGTGTGACACCTTTGGCCAAAATCGAGTTGTTTGGAGTCTGCTTGTGTGGCACAAGGTGAGGCACCTTAGTTACTATTTCTTTTGCAACTGAATGAACTGTTTAAAGCATTTATTAACTTGCTATAGCATTTGTAAATTTAAATAATTCCTAGAGCACGCCAAAAAATGTAGATTAGTCTTAGGTTTCTTCATTTTCTAACACTTTCTAGCAGATTTTACTTTTCAAGCTAGCTGCTAATCATCTTGCTGGCCAGATGACGTGATATGTGCACTAAATATGCAAGCTATGATTGCAACAGCATTTGATAGTATTTGTGGTGCTGGCTTAATGCAATGTACTTCCAATCGCGCCACAAGGGAAGGCAAGTACACTGGAGCTAAGGTTGCCACCCATCCAATAAAATATGGTAACGTCCCGTTTTTACAGATGAAAAGTCTTTAAAGACGTTAAAAGTGTTTTGTTCCATATGTTAAGCTGATCAGGTGGCGTCACGGCGAAATCGTCCAAAAACGATAATTTAACCTTGATAATTGTTGTAAATTAGGGTAAGGGACAGTCTAAAATGTCTACACGTTGTGCTAAATTGTCCTAATACTGTTGCTGGTGTGATAAGGGACCGTCTGAAACATCCACACAAGCGACAACTGCCATCACAACAAGGCAAAAATGTCTTGATAGGCAATGGTGCATAATGTGGCCGATCCAAGGGTCCTGAAACTATCATAAGCAATATGTCGACCTCCCGTGTGATCAAGTTCTAAGCCAACCTAAAACATAAACACTATTCTTTTGCTCTCTTGCAAGCACCGCTGTTCCTTTCTGAAAAAGCAAATCTAGTTGCTCTGTTGTTCTCTCCTGCAGAGAAAATTACCAGTGTTATCGCTGGGACACTCTGCTGACCTGAGGCCTGGTGAGTTCGTGGTTGCCATTGGCAGCCCATTTGCTCTTCAGAACACAGTCACAACAGGCATCATCAGCACAACACAGAGAGATGGAAAAGAGCTTGGTATCCTTGACTCTGACATGGACTACATCCAGACAGATGCTATCATCAATGTGAGACAAAATACAATGCAATTTTCACACGATTATATACTTTCATTGCATCCTAATGTAGGTAAGGCAATTTTTGATGCATTGTTTTAATTTAAGTTTTTTTTTTCTTTTCTATTTCATCATCTATGGGAAGTATGGAAACTCAGGAGGCCCACTTGTCAATCTAGTGAGTGTGAATAGGTTGATAAATACATTTTCCCACATATAAAAATGGACACTTTTTTACCAATGAAAATTTTTCACATCAGGATGGTGAGGTGATTGGGATAAACACACTAAAAGTGACTGCAGGGATCTCCTTTGCCATTCCATCAGACCGAATCAATAAATTCCTTGATGAGTCTAAAGATAAACAGAAGAAAGGTAAGCAACTTGCTTGCTTGGAAATTTAGTAATTCCAAAGTTAGAAATTATTAGAATGATTTTTTTTCCCCAGCATATATCAAGTAAAACCTCTTAGAAATTTTAATTGCCAATTTAGTTTTTTATTCAATCAAATGGATTAATCTTAGATTAAGATATGAATCCCACCAATTACGTTATGTTCTCCTAATTGGAAAATAAATGGTTGTGGCTACAAAACATGTATACTGTACACTGCCATGTCCTCTCAGTTATGTTTGTCCATTACATCACTGGTGTCCATTACTTTTTCAGTCAAACAAAGGGTAGTCAAAATACACAACATGCAGTCTCAGCCTGTGAAGACTGGCTTAGGTGAGGCACCTTGGTTGCTATTTAATTTGCAACTGAATTAACTGTTTAAATTAACTTGCTATAGCATTTGTAGGTTTAAATAAATCATATAGCACAATTAAAAAAAACAACTACAAAAAATGTAGATTGGCCTTAGGTTTCTTCATTTGCTAACAGTTACTAGAAATGTTTCCTTTTCAAGCTCACTGCTAGTCATCTTGCTGGCCAGATGATGTGAAATGTGCACTAACTGTGCAAACTACGACAGCAAATTTATTTGAATTGTTTGGTCATTTTTTGTCCAAAGTAATTTAATCCTTTAACCATTAAATTACCTTGTGAGACAAACTACTGTGGAGCTTTCATTGAAGTTATTTGTTGGGCCAAAAATAAATAAATAAACTGGGTTATTAAACTTTTATCGAATTATTAGCTTTATGATTTTGTTTAAATAAATGCTTTCTTCTATTTTAATGCACATGGTGAAGTATAAGCCCAATTCTGAAAAATTGATACAGTATGGAAAATGCTAAAAACAAAAACAAGTGATTTGTAAATTCAATTCACCCTGTTCTATTTTGAAAGCACTACAACAACACATTTGATATTTTACCATGTGCATTTAATTATTATTATTTTTTTATTTTTTTGTGTATGGAAAATATAGACTCATTTCATGTCGCATGATTGCAACATGGTCCAATAAAGTATTGTTGAATGTTTACCACTGTCTGTGTAACATAACCATTTCTTCTGATAACATGTATTAACCATTTGCACACTGAAGACACACTGTAGTTTGTTAATTTCATCAAGTATACTTTTCCATGTAATCACTTGTAATCGGGGCAGTATGTGGTTTGGCATTGTCCTGCTGGAAAATCACTTCTGAATGCACGTCTCCGATCTCTGAGAAGGCACTGTCTTATAAAACGTCATTCATCTTTAATGGATAACATGACATGGGCTCGGTAATACTTCACAGTCAACACCATTTGCTGCTTTATCCACAAATGCAAGTTAAAATTTTACTATGCAAAGCAGAAGCCATATATCTGTCACACTTGAGGATGAAGATGAACGCAGAGGCTGCAGGTGAACACAATTGCAGTGTTTTAATGATGAAAATAGACAGTTATAAACAGAGATTCCACAGATAAATAAAGAAAAGAGATTAGCAACATTAACAATAATAATACACAGCTTTTAGCTTGGAGAAAAGAATGGAGATAGAGCAATTCTGCTTTAGACGATACTAGACACCGACTGAATGAAAGTGGTGAGTATAAATGGAGTCCTTGATTAGTGTGTGACAGGTGATGCCAATGATGAGATTAGTGTTGACTAGTGATGAATGAGAGCAGGTTATAGTGGAGGACTGGGAGACTGATGTGGGCATGACAGGCAGCGGAGCCACGAGAGGCAGAGGCTCAGGGGACGGAGCCATAGGAGGTAGAGACTCCAAGGGTAGAGCATCCAGGTATGGAGACTCAAGAGGCTGAGCGGCAGGAGGCGGAGGATCAGGGGGAGTTTGTGGTCCAAAGAGTACACATTTCAAATGAGTTTTTTTGAGAAAATAAAAAAAGCCGCCTTGATCTCCAGGCCAAAAAGGACAAGGACCATCAAAGCTGTTATCAAAGCAACATATGCTGCCATCCAGACGCTGTCTATTCCAGGGACATCCCAAACTACATACTGCCTGGATTACAAGTGCGTGGCTGCGTACACAGGGAGCGTGGGTGCTAGTTTGGTCTGCCTGCAGTCTTGACCTTTCTCCAATTGAGAATATGTGGTGCATTTAGAAGCACACAATACGGCAATGAAAATTCTGCTTGCTAAACTTAACAAACTTCTGTCTTCAGTGTCCAAATGCTTAATAAGTGTTGTTAGAAGAACACTTGACTGTCCCAACTTTTTTGGAGTGTATTGCAATGATCTGATTTGAAATGAGTGTACTGTATATTTTCATAAAAACTATTACATTCACAAGGTAGAACATCAAATAATGTGTTGTTGTGGTGCTTTCAATATAACAGAGGGTGAATAGGAATTACAAATCACTCCTTTTTGGTTTTTATTAGAATATTCTGTACTGTTCCAACTTTTTCGGAATTGTACATCAATTTCTGCTTCAGCACTGAGCAAAGCTTGCTCACTAGATTAAAAAAAAGTCAGTTGTATTTTTTGTTTATTGTCACATTGCAGAGCAGCATTTGTGAGGAACATTCATATGTACTAGTACTACTGTCATCTGCATTTGTACACAATTTAACTCTGCTGCTAATTTCTCCTCCAGATATAACAGACTCCATGAAAAGGTTCATTGGAATCAAAATGGTCACTTTAACAGAGAAGTAAGTTATATATATATGAATTAATCTATCAAACATCAAATGCCTTTGGAAAAACCTCAATGCTTTTATTTAATATGATCCACCTAGTGTTAAATTAAGTTTACACAATCAAGCTGAAAGGGGTGATTTCATTGCTTTTCAGTTATTTCACTTTATCTCTTCACTTCACGTCCTTTGCTCAGACCTCCTTATTTTCCATTTCACTTCTTTTCCTCAGCTTGGTCCAGGGGTTAAAATGGCATAATCCAGACTTTCCAGATATCGGCAGTGGAATTCTTGTCCACGAAGTTGTCCCCGATTCCCCAGCTCAGAAGTATGTCTGCAATTAATAGCTTCTTTCTACCCTAGATTTTAAACAAGTAAACACATATGCCATTACAAAACTAGTTGTAATGTCCTCCTTTCATTGGCTGTTGTTCACAGGGGTGGGATTGAAACAGGTGATGTTATAGTGAAGTTAAACGGCAGTCCTTTGGTCAGCACTGGTGAATTAAAGGAGGCGATTCAGGAAGACATTCCTCTACTTCTGGAAGTTCGGCGTGGTAATGATGATCTATTATTCAACATTGAACCTCAAATCTTTATGCAGCAACAATGACAGAGATATAATGGACAAACACAATTCGACAATCTACATTGAAAACGCAGCAGATTGGTTGAGAATTATATGTGCTTGAATTTTTCAGCTGGATGCATATGTGTGGATAAAAGAGTTAACATATGCCATCAACTCTGGCCTTCATAGGACAGTTAGAGAAGAACAATTGCCAACTGGACCACCTGACAATAGATTTATAACTTTTAATTAATTGTCTGAATGTTAATAATTTGATGGTACTCTGTAGTAATCAGAGGTAATCACAGTGCCCTTCTTTTGGGCCTGTTTCTCAGTACAGATCAATAATATTTTAAGAAACAATAAAGAATTGAACAATACACTTTAGATTTAGGTCACTGAATATTTTTGGCACAAAAAGTATATTAAATTAAATTGATGAAATAATGCACCAGTCCGAGTGGTCTTTGCACATAGCATGTGCTGATCTTTTTAATAGTGTCCAATAAACAAAATATTTGCACATTGACACTGTATTGTGATGTATAACAAGCAAATACTCTGGAATAAATATTATTTTTTCAAAGGTGATTTAAAGGGTCTTTATTGAATGTAATTAATACATGCTTAGAATTAAATTGGAATTATTTCACTCAGCATTTACAGTGTATCACACTCAGTATCCTGGTCTTGGAACAAGAGAGGCGAGGATCTTTTCCATTATATTTTTTTAAAAAATCAACCAGGATGGTAGAGGAGACGTTCAGCTTTTTGAGTTTCCTCAGAACAAATATTTTCTGTTGGACTTTTCTGGTTATTGCAGTGATAATATTCTCCATCGTTCTCTGTCCTCAACTCCTTACAGTGAATTGTGGACTTAGCACCAGATTGTTGGCAGAACACCATGCTGTCATCTGGACCATGTCCTTTATACAAATGGACTTGTTGTTGATGGTGATGAGACCTAGACTAGTGGTGTAATGGTCAAATAGGAAGGGGTGGCAGTGGGATGGATGTGGGATGGGGCATAGCAGGCCTAGAAGAGCTATATGGCCTGAGGAGCAGACATACAGTAGATGTTGCTAGGTATCTCAAAGTGGCAGCATAAGTAGTTCAGTTTGTCAGCTAAAGTTGAAGGCATTTGAGTTTGTAAGGGGACAGCAGAGCTCTCTCAGCTTCCCAGGTTTGTTGGTGTTAAATATGTTTTGGTTTGTTAACCATGTTAGTATGTTGGCAACTGGCAAATAGAATTAAGAAAATAAAAAATACTGTTCATACTTTTGAAGTTTTTAATAGTGTTTTCTGAGATTACAACTAATAAAAGTTAATTTCATTGGTATTTTGGTATTGTGTTTGTTCTGGGTTCTAGTCAATTGAACTGGACTTGCACCAGTGATACTGTGTGCTCGGGGGTTTGAAAATCCCCTGAAAAATCTTCAACCTAACGCAAAAGGTCTGATTTCATTCTTATAATAAGAATAAAACTTTCAGCACTCTAAATCTGAACTGAAGGAAATGTTGAGTAATGCTGTTAAAGGGATAGTTCACTGAAAAAAGAAAATTATCTTATCATTTACTCACCCTCATGCTATCCCAGATGTGTTTCACTTTCTTTCTTCTACAGGACACAAACAAAGATTTTTAGAAATACTGTATATCTCAGCTATGTAGGTCCATACAATGCAAGTGAATAGTGATCAGACCTTTGTAGCTCCAAAAATCATAGAAAGGAAACATAAAAGTAAATCTAAATCTTCAGAAGTGATATTATAGGTGTTGTTGAGAAACAGAACAATATTTAAGTCCTTTTTTACTCTAAATCTCAGCTTTAGTTTTCACTTTCAGATGTGAAGGTGAAACTAAACAGGCACCACATGTGACTTTGATGTAAAAGTGGAGATTTAGAGTACAAAAAGGACTTATGTTTTGATCTGTTTCTTAGCCACACCCATTGTATCCCTTCAGAAGACATGGATTTAACCACTGGAGTCTTATTGATTACTTTTATGTTTCCTTTATGTGATTTTTGGGGCTATAAAGGTCTGGTCACCATTCTCTTGCATCGTATGGACCTACAGAGCTGAGCTATTGCTCTAAAAAAAATGTGTTTGTGTTCTGCTGAAGAGAGAAAGTCATACACATCTGTGATGGCATGTGGGTGAGTAAATGATGAGAGAATTTTCATTTTTGGGTGAACTATCCCTTTAAGCTCTTGACATTTAATTAGCTCCCTAAAAGTTCACAAACATGTGAGAGTTTCTGATGTTTTAAGTTTTCACCAATTAAGCATTAAATGTGCATTTAGAGTAAAATACTGAAGTGTTCAAATTCATGGTTCATAAAAAATAAATAAATAAATAAAAACTGGTTTCTTGACTAAGTTATTTAAGTATTATCTTATCTATGTATACTATCAAAATAATATAATGAAAGTACTACTCTCTTCTTTTCTCTGAAGTGGAACTGGTATGTAGACAGTAAGGAAAATTCACTTCCTAGAATGGATTTCCCTCTCCTCATCATCCCAAAATGTGTTATGAAATAGCTGCTATCCAGAACTTCCTCTGCTTCCAATAATTTATAGTTTATTGTTAATCAAAATAAAATTTGAGGAATGTTGCTGGATAAAATGTCCTCAACAAATGTTGTAACCTACTTTCCTTTTAAGGTGATCTTAAGCAGTCAAGAGCAGTTCTGCAATGTTATTTAATCCAGACACAATCCAAAACAACTAGCATAGCTTGCAGTGCCCCGACTGCTATCCTGAAGACAGGTGGGTGTGAATGGCACTGTGGTGGAATGTGACACTAGTCTGTAAACACACACACATCTCCAAAGAACGCACAAACAAAACACGACACACTCGATTCTCTGTTTCCTCAAAGACACATTAGTAGTGGATGCACAAAAACTGCACAATACTGTTAGTTGCATATTCACTCTAGACATAATTTCACTTGTGAGGCAGAATCTGAAAAATTAAATTCAAAACTCAAAAGTGGACTTATGACAGACTTAATAATAATATAAAAAAAGCCTTTGTAATATAAAAAAAAACCTTGAAAATAACGTTGTAATTGTTTGGCAAGATGAAAAACATCAGATGTTTTTCTCACACACTGTCTTCACTAAAGTAAATTGAGTAAATTACTCATGTGAGTTCAAGTCCATAGACGGCCTTTTTTCTGGAAGTAGGTCACTTCTGAACACATGTGTGCGCACTCTGATCCTCACACCATTTCCTCACTACTCTGTTTCGAGGCAGAAGGGTTTGTGTATAGTGGGCAATTGGGTTTTGTCAAGACAGAAAAGTACAGGCAAATATTTGACCACAAAACTGTTTACTTTTGTGTCTGATCAGTCACACAGCTATGCTCTCACTTTAAATTACAGAGTAACATGATGTTGCAAATGGCTCATCAATTGAGTAAGCGAGAAGAATACATGACTAAGTCTCTGAAGTTTATTTCAGGAGGTGGCAAGGCCTAATATTCAAACACCACAACATTTTAATAGCTCACATGAGTAACCACACCACATTGGTCTACAAGTGCACAAAACTGAAGGATGATGCAGTATTCTTTTTGGCTACCAAAATACAGTCTCGCATGTACAGTACTTATTCTAGTTTGTTTTTGGAGAAAGTAAACCCAAAGTTATAACAAAGTTATTCTTATTGCATCAGGTCTCTTAATAGCTGCTTTGTGTGTAAAAACCTACCATACACAGGGTTGGGAGGGTTACTTCTGAAATGTATTCCACTACAGATTACAGAATACATGCTGTAAAATGTAATTTGTAACGTATTCCATTAGATTACTCAAGGTCAGTAACGTATTCTAAATACTTTGGATTACTTCTTCAGCACTGGTAGATTTTTTTTCACTTGTTTTGACAATAAAAACTGAAAAACCTAAATATCTTATGCAGTGTTGTTTCTAGATAAATATAACTGATCTTGTTTTAAGGATTTTTTGATATTTTTACAGGAAAACAATAAAAAAATTATTATCAAGAATATGATTTTTGCCCTAATATCAAAGGGCTTTCTAGAAAGAAAAAAAAGATTTGAATTCCAACTTGAATTTTCTTGTTAAAAAAATATGATTGTGTCTGGAAATAGCATTTTAGCTTAGAGTAAAGCTGACAATTTACACAAGGTTTACTTCTATTTCTTCTGCTCCAAACTTACTTCAGACTTCTCTGTCTGCTCATATGAACACATCATAAGAAAGTGTTTCACTGCTGTCCAAACGCACTTTGAATGGCATCATTTATATGTATAAATGTTTTCCATCTGAAAGGACTAAAAATTAAATGAAACAAATGACAATAAAATGCAAAGAAATCTCTTCAGTAATCAAAATACTTTTTTAATGTAACTGTATTCTAATTACCAACGATTTAAATTGTATCTTTAGTGGAATACAGTTACTTGTATTTTGTATTTTAAATACGTAATCCTGTTACATGTATTCCGTTACTCATCAACCCTGACCCTACTTACGTCCTTATTTCAAGACCCTCACAGGGGATCTGAAATGAAATCTTTTACTTCTATAAACATTTCTCTGGTTATTTCAGTTAAAGGGATAGTTGACCCCAAAATGAAAATTCTCTCATCTTTTACTCACCCTCATGTAATCCCAAATGTGTATGAATTTCTTTCTTCTGCAGAACACAAATTAAGATTGTTTTTGTAGAATATCTCAGGTCTGTAGGTCCTCACAATGCAAGTGAATGGTGACCAGAACTAAGAAGTTCCAAAAGGACATAAAGGCAGCATAAAAGTAATCCATACGACTCCAGTGGTTAAATCCATATCTTCAGAAACGATATGATAGGATTGGCTGAGAAACAGACCAATATTTAAATCCTTTTTATTTGTATTTTTACTTTAAACCTACACTTTCATTTCCACAACTTGGTGTGGAGGTAGTTTAAACATTCAGCCACCTACTGGTTCGGACTGATCAAATGTGGAGACTCTTGTCTCATAGAACAAACGTTACTATAACAAAATATTTGCAAACTGATTTTTACATGTAATGTTCTACATTTCGCTGCAGTCTCCATGGTGAAATTAACACTAGAGGCACTACAACAACTGTTTGTTTTATTCACTTACACACAAATCACAACTACAATAGCTGATTTTGGCTTCATAAACAGCATCAAATCTGATTATAACTTTATAAACTTTATAAAATCTTTTTATTATTATTATTTGGTTCTGTGAAACAAAAGGAGATTTGGAGGAGGTTATTAGGCAGAATGTCCGCCTCAGTCAACATTAACTTTCATTACATCTGTAAAGTTAGTGCAAACTTCCTTCCTAAGGACAGTCAAATATGTTGCAGTCAACATGACTAAATGATAATGACGCTATAAATGACGCTATAAATGACGCTATAAATGACGCTATAAATGATAACAATAAAACATTTGGGGTGCATTCTTACTGAAAAATTGTTATATCTTTAGGGGCCAATTATATCTTTAGCCTAACCAATGCAAATCAGTAAATTATAATGGAATATGACCTCAAACCAATGATATATACATATAACTTGCTAATGCAAAGGTAAACTGTCAGCATGAGGTGGAGTGTTTTTTTACATCAGGGATCCTGCTGTGATAGAGGAGGCCACTCCCTCAATAATATGCCAGTCTTTTGGCCTATCTTAAAGTAGGAGTTTGTGAGGCTATATGACTCTTAGAGATGGCAGTGAGCACCCTCTGGAGGAACAGACTTCCAGAATAACACCAGCTCAGGCTACATGCCCCTGCTGCAAGGTGATGGGGTGTGACCACAGCCAAAAATAAGACTATAGCACATTTGCCATTTTCCTCATTTATTGACCCTGTAGCAATACCTGGTATCATTAAACATTATATATGTCTTGGACTTATCTTATGTACCTGCACTATGCATGAGTGCGCTATTCAGTATGTTTGATGTTACTGCTGTTCTGTCAAGTAATTCAACAAAAAGTTACATTTTCACTTTTTCTATAATCATTGCTAGAGGTTCAAGCTGTGAGGGATCTACTCAAGTTGCCAATCTGTACAAATGTTCTCTTTGTTCAACATGGTGATTTGTACTATTTCACAGTACTCTATAGACCTAGGCTACCACTAGATGATGCTGTTGATTTAGGCATCAGGCATAACATGACCTTTGAGAGACGTGGCATGTTACTGCATCTAATGTCTGCTTTTTTATTTTAATAGAAGGCTAGTATAATTGTCTTTCGCTGGTTGTTTTTTTTCACTCTTTCAAGCTTTTTTCACTCTTTCAAGCAGCTGTTTAAAATTGAGGAAGATTTTTGTTCTGCTTGAATGGAATTTTGACTAATGCATAAATTTAACAAGACTATGTGTGAGATTGTCTGCGTCCCCAGTTGAACTCTCTCTTAATACACTAATGATGTATCAGAATGTTACAACAGGATGGGAATTCCAAGGCCAGAATGGACCCTTTTTACATTCCCTATGGAAGTAAACTATAGCAGGGTAAACTTCTATTGAGGTACATAGACCACAGCAAATGTTATTTTTGTGTTCTCATTTGCTCCAACAGCAAAAGAAGAAATCCACTATTGCATTTCCACAACTTTCCAAAGAGGAAATAAAAAAATAGGTACAGATGAATTACTGTTGTCAGAAGAGAGAAAGCTGCCCTATATACAACCTAAAAAGCTGTATTTGAAACCCCACCGCAGCAGTGCTGACAAAATCTTTTTATGTATTTATTTTATTTTTTAATTAATGATTTAATTAATTATTATAACACAAACAACAATGGGTAGCACTTTGCAATAAGATTCTATTTGTTGACATTACTTAACATTAGTTAAAAGCGCTGATTTAATTTTAATGTATTTATTTATGCAGATATGCAGTAAACTATTGTATTTTCATAAATCAACATGAAACAAATTTTTATAAATGCTGTAAAACAACAGGGTTCATTGTTAGTTCATGATACCTGACCACAACCTTTCTATTCATCTTGGTTCAACTACACTAATGCCAACCAGGATCTTGGGAGTGGTGGTGGCCAGGTGATCAGCTTAACTTCAATGACATCGTCTGAACAACTGCCCGGTCTTGCAGATTCACGCTTTACAACATCAGGAAAATCAGACCTTTCCTGTCTGAATATGCTATACAGCTCCTGATCCAAGCTCTGGTCATTTCAAGACTAGACTACTGTAATGCCCTGTTGGCTGGTGTGTTGAGGAGGAGGGTGTGGCCGGGCGTGACTACACATGCCTGGCCCCTAATCGGCTTAATCAGCCGAGGAGAGGGAGGACTCCCGACAGTGGTCGGAGGACTTGCTCCGATCCACCGCCAGAGGTTGGGGAGTGGCTGAGGGCAGGGCAACAGTGTATCTGCGTGCCAGCGAACCAGGTTATTCCTTTCTCTCCACTCTCGCTGTCGCTCTGCTTTGCCGTTTCCCTCTGCTCTTTTTTTCCACCCTCCTCTCGTCCCCCTCCCCAGACCTAGAGAGCCGGGGAAAGCCTACAGGCCTTGGGAGGGTACTTAATGCCGGGGGTTCCCTGGCCTGAGGCAAAGGAGGGAGGAGTGTGACAAGGAAAAAAGCTGGGCCGAGCCATGACTATGCATGCCCGGCCCCCAGTCGGGCTAATTAGTCGAGCAGAGGAGAGGGATAAGTGCAGCTGGACGTGGTAGTTCGGGAGAGAGAGAGCCACATGCAGCTGCAGTGTGTGCATTTGTGTTTATGTTTTAATTTCTCATTAAACATTATTTTGATGGTCCGTCTAGTTCCAGCCTCCTCCTTTCCCCATTTGAACTCTGTTACAGCCGGTCTACTAGCACGATTAAGCTGCAGCGCATCTGGTCTTCAGTCAGCCAAAGAGGGCTCATGTCACCCCACTCTTGATTTCACTCTACTGGCTGCCAGTAGCTGCCCGCATCAAATTAAAGGTTTCACTCTGGCTTTCAGGGCAGCCAATGGAATAGCACCCTATTCGATTCACTCCTCCAGGTCTATGTACCAATTCGCTCTCTGTAGTCAGTGAATGAGCAGTGCCTGGTGGTCCCGTCGCAAAAAGAGGCACAAAGTCCTTTTCACGATCATTCGCTCTCTCTGTTCATCTATGGTGGAATGAGGTTTCAACCTCCACACGATCTGCTGATACCATCTCAGCATTTAAGAAACAGCTGAAAACATATCTGTCCCATGAGCACTTAACCAATCTACACTAAATGCACTTATTTAACAATTTAAAAAAAAATCCTTTCTCCTGGGATAGCATCTTTACTACTCCAGCCACTGTAAAAACTTGGCATTACAATACTGAAGATGTTTTGTATAACAAATTGTTTTGTTTCTCATTTGTAAGTCGCTTTGGATAAAACTAAATGTAAATACCTACATTTACAAATGTTAACGAATTGAACATTATTGTAAAGTGTTTCTGAATAATGTTATATATATATATATATGTTTGTGTGTGTGTGTGTGTGTGTGTGTGTGTGTGTGTGTGTGTGTGTGTGTACTGAATATGTAAAAAAAAAAAAAAAAAAAGCTACAAATGCTGTGAATTTAGCTTAAGTTGTATTGATCCCAGAATATCCCTTTACGGCGGAAATGTGTCATCACAGTCTGTGAAAGGGTGCATTTAGATGTTCCTGGCATTTATAATGCAGTGATTAGGTCTCTCTCTTCCTCTCATATTTCTGCTCTCTATCTCTCTTTCCTGAACAACTGGACAGCATTGACAGATATGTTGACATAATTACACTTTTGGTATGACTCAGAGGGTTCCTCAACCACACGCAGACTAACCAAGCTTGAAATCCCTTCTACAGGTTTGCAGTTGTGGTGAAAGTGTAGAAGGGAATCTGGGGATCCGTACCACTAGAGCACCCTGTGGACAAAATAAATTAAATAGCAGTCACAGACACAATGGCATCTGTGTCCTGTCAAATTTTTGGAAAATAAAGAAACATTGTTAAGCTCAGAGCAAAATTTTTAATTTTGTTATTACCAAAGATGTTGTTTGCACTCCCCCAACACAGACAGATGCACACAAAAACTGATGATGTCATCTCCTGAATGTCAGTGAATGTCCTCTCAAAGAGCCACAGTGCCAGTTTAATCAAAGCCACATCTAAGGTCATAATACTGTGGCATTTGCAGAGTGTTTGTGTTATTTGAATAGCTGACTATCTGAGTATGTCTGATGGTAGTAACTCTCTTTGAAAGTGTTTCTTTGTTGTGATGTTAAACAACAGATGTTAATTTAATGAAGTAAAATGCTTGTTTGCAAGTGTAATGAGCTACTCAAAACAACCTATTTGATTAAAAATAGAATTAGGTAATTGTATTATCTTTTAATGTAATTATTAATATGCAAGTATAAATAAAAAAATCACTGCCATATTTTGCTCTTGCTACAGTATATAGACTACCTTGGCCATACTCTGATTTCCTTCAAGAATTCACAGAATCAATAGGCTCGAAATATGTTGATTAATGAAGCTAAAGTTAGACTAGAAAAAATCATTATAGTCTAAAGGCACTTTGGATCCATGATAAATTGTTCTGTCACAAACATGGCTTAGCTGAACTGCTGAGTTATATCAGACACACGAAGATTGGGTACACAGCTCCATTTGCTTTGTCGCGCTGCTAACCTAAAGTGTAGAAAGGGTGAGATGGGGCAACCGTTGTCATGATATCTTGCGGTCCGATTGGTTTAGATCCTCAGTTCTTAAGCGACCTTCTTTCACACTATTATCCATTAGCTTTTCTATGATTGCAAAATTCCAGCCTGTGAATAATAACTAAAATGACAAAATCTAGTTATATTTGGCTCCTAAACTAGGAATAGCCTTGCTTGCAGTGTATGGGACACACTCTCTCAGTTTAAGTCTAGACTAAAGACTCATCTCTTCAGCCAGCCATACACCTAATTTATCCCTCAACTCATAATTATATTGCATTATACAGGTCATTGTGCAGATGGATTACGCTCTTTCTTAAAATGGAATACATAGACAATAAATTAATTGCCACCTAAAGCCGTCATCAGCCATATAACAAAAGACAGTGCTTCTGTGTGCACTTCCACAGCCAATTTGTTATGAACTTCAAAGACTTTAATCTACAATCCCATTTTTTTTTTTTCAAACCGCATAATGAAGACTTTAAGAAAATTACAGAAATTACAGTTTCATTTTCTGTTATGGCATCATTATCTGTAAAGCTGCTTTAAAACAATGCATGTTGTGGAAAGCACTACACAAATATAAATTACTTGACTTGAATCTTTCATGCTGATCAAACCACCAGTTAAACAATAATATTTATTACACATTTATGCATTTATAACAAGTACAGTAAATCTCAATGTGAAACGAAACTGCTATGGAGTAATCTGATAGAATCTATTGGCTGGTCTGTCTGATTCCTGACTGTGAAATGTAAATAACCTATCTGTCAGAGAAAGTAATTCTCATAGCAACTGCATTTCTATGATGTCCTGAGCTGACCTGGTAACCCCAAAAATCCCATGAGTTTGTGATATCACGTTATGATGTTCTTCACAGAATAGAGTACTTGAGATGTGTGAAACTGCTGGGCTTTTGTGAAATGCATGTCAGTCAGACATGCATTAAGAGGGGAGAATGTCAGAACTTTTTGGGTCAAACCCAAACAAAAGAAATTGTGCAATCTGGGATAATCTACAAATCAGCACACATAATCTTTCTAATCCCTGGAATGAGAGATTAGTTACGGCTGTTGCTAAGCCCTGTCAAACCAAGGGGACCGGCTAGCTGTGGCAACTTAATGGTTTTATTAACTGGAGATATATTCTTTTTTGTATCTCATCTTAATATGCAGTCAACTGTAAGAAACCATTTTATGAGTTGATTTCACATAAAAGTGTAAAATTGTGGCTCTGCTGTACTGTCAAAAATTTCTGCTTTTTTGAGAGATCCATACAGCCTGACACAGCAACACTGACTTGACAAATGGTATGAGTTTGGGGCAGGACTATCTGTTGGTACAACCAATGGAAGACCGGAGAAGTTTTATGGAATCTGTTTGAAAACATTATTACACAGCAGCTTTAAATTGCATTTGGTTGAGTGCTATGCATGAGTTGCATGAGCTACATCTGAGAAAAGGCTAATCCATTTATCTATTTATCATGCATACAGAGATGTGGACTAATGTTTTTCTTTTAGGTCTATAATGTATTTTTGAAGGTTTGAAGTTATGATGGGATTGGCTACAGACTACAGCAAATGAACGTGTTCTGGTCAGAACTGCTCTTAATAGTATCTGGAAACACTTTACAGTAATGTTCCATTTGTTAAAGGAATAGTTCACCCAAAAATTATAATTCTTTACTCAGTTTTATATTTTGGTCTGTTTTTCACCCAAAACTGATCAGACCGACTAGCTTTTTGCTCTTTTTGGTGCTTGAAACCCCAATTTTTTTTGGACCCCAATTGACTGGCATTTTGTGTATATAAAAACATAATTTCTACTTAAAAATATCTTAATTTGTGTTCTGCTGGAAAAAAAGAAAGTCTTACGAGTTTGAGGGTGTAGTAGGGGGAGTAATTGATAAAAGTATTATAATTTTGGGGTGAACTATTCCTTTAAGTCTTTAGGAAGGGGTTCATTAATGACTAATAAGTCATAAACAAATGCACTATAAATCACTGATTTTCAGTAATAACACCATGATTTAAAAGGGCGACTTTCATGCAGTAGTTGCCAAATAGTGATCAGTTTAACGTACATGCTATAAATGCTTAAGAAATGTGCTTATTCATCAAAACCACAAAATGCAGACTCTTTTATTTATTTTAGGTTTAGGTTAGCATTTTTGCCTTTTTTTTTTTTACACTATTCAAAAGAGAAAGATTGAGGAATACTAAAGAGGTGTGGGCATAACTCCAAAAAATGGGTAAGGTAAAGGGGGTGGAATGAGGTCCCAGGTCACTAAAGACTGAAGGTTTGCATTAAAGTGTTGAAATAGTGCTACCAGTACTAAATAAGTTCCATAGTGTCTGCTTTGTCTTTAACAGTTGCCGCCTATATTTTCTCTCTTTCTGTTTTTCTTTTCAAACAGTATTACCAACTACTTCCAGATGCTTTTAATTTTGCATCCATAAAAGCGCCACCCTGTGGTGCTATAATTAGATTTAAGACAATATCTTTGCACGTGTTGGTGTCAGCTGTAGAATTTCCCTCATAACCTCTGAGGAACAGATTTTAATCACACTTTCCCTCTGTTCTATTTCTGGAGGCTGAAGTAAACAAGCAAATATGTCTGTTTATATATATATATATATATATATATATATATATATATATATATATATATATATATATATATAAATAACAATTTTTAATAAAATTATTTTCATGGTGTCCCGATTAATTAATTGCGATTAATCGCATATACAAATAATTGCTGAGAAAGCCCCCATATAAAAATAACTCAATATATAAGGATTATACATAGTTATCTTTAAATATTTAAAAATTATATATATATATATATATATATATATATATATATATATATATATATATATATATATATATATATATATATATATATATATATATATATATATATTCAGATAATTAAAATACTTTACATTCCTGTAGCAGAAGAGTTAATCATTGATAAGACATTAAAAATTGGCTTTAGAATACAATGTATTGTTTACTACCATATTATTTATCATAAGTCAATCATTGGCACACAGTTCTCAGCAATCCATTTCACAAGTGAATTTGTCAATCAGTTGGAGATTTATTATGAGGGCTTGTTTAAGGACCCGTCAATTTACACTTGCATCAGACGTCTCGGGTGTGTTGCGTCATAAACATAAATGTTTGTGTCAAGTTACATATAGTTTAATACTCAATCTTTAAACACATCTTGAGATCCCTTAGATCGCATTTGCGCTCCTTCTAGTGTTTTGAATGCAAGAACGTAACGTATGTTTGTGTTGTTCTGCCTTCTGAAGTGTTTTCTTCACTGTATAAACTGCACATTGCTCATACAGCTGAAATTTCACTTACTGCCCTCTGGAGTAAACAGGTGGTACTACAAGCTTGCATTCCTAAGGAATCTTCCTTATTATGGTTAATTAATCGCACTGAATTAACACGTTAAATCAACAGTCCTATTATATATATATATATATATATTAGGGCTGTCAATTGATTACAATTTTTAATCGAATTAATTACATGGTGTCCTGATTAATTAATTGCGATTAATCACATATACAAATATTTGCTGAGAAAGCCCCTCATATAACAATAACTCAATATATAATGATTATACTTATTTATATCAATATATAATTATAAATAGTTATATTTAAGTATTTAAAAATTATATATATATATATATATATATATATATATATATATATATATATATATATATATACAGTCAGGTCCATAAATATTGGGACATTGACACAATTCTAATCGTTTTGGCTCTATACACCACCACAATGGAGTTGAAATGAAATGAATAAGATGTGCTTTAACTGCAGAATTTCAGCTTTAATTTGAGGGTATTTACATCCAAATCAGGTGAACAGTGTAGGAATTACAACAGTTTGTATATGTGCCTCCCACTTTTTAAGGGACCAAAAGTAATGGGACAATTGGCTGCTCAGCTGTTCCATGGCCAGGTGTGTGTTATTCATTTCAAGTGTGCTATTTGCATTTGGAATCTGTTGCTGTCAACTCTCAATATGAGATCCAAAGAGCTGTCACTATCAGTGAAGCAAGCCATCATTAGTCTGAAAAATAAAAACAAACCCATCAGAGAGATAGCAAAAACATTAGGTGTGGCCAAATCAACTGTTTGGAACATTCTTAAAAAGAAAAAACGCACCGGTGAGCTCAGCAACACCAAAAGACCAGGAAGACCACGGAAAACAACTGTGGTGGATGACCGTAGAATACTTTCCCTGGTGAAGAAAACACCCTTCACAACAGTTGGCCAGATCAAGAACACTCTCCAGGAGGTAGGTGTATGTGTGTCAAAGTCAACAATCAAGAGAAGACTTCACCAGAGTGAATACAGAGGGTTCACCACAAGATGAAAACCATTGGTGAGCCTCAAAGACAGGAAGGCCAGATTAGAGTTTGCCAAACAACATCTAAAAAAGCCTTCACAGTTCTGGAACAACATCCTATGGACAGATGAGACAAAGATCAACTTGTACCAGAGTGATGGGAAGAGAAGAGTATGGAGAAGGAAAGGAACTGCTCATGATCCAAAGCATACCACCTCATCAGTGAAGCATGGTGGTGGTAGTGTCATGGCGTGGGCATGTATGGCTGCCAATGGAACTGGTTCTCTTGTATTTATTGATGATGTGACTGCTGACAAAAGCAGCAGGATGAATTCTGAAGTGTTTCGGGCAATATTATCTGCTCATATTCAGCCAAATGCTTCAGAACTCATTGGATGGCGTTTCACAGTGCAGATGGACAATGACCCGAAGCATACTGCGAAAGCAACCAAAGAATTTTTTAAGGGAAAGAAGTGGAATGTTATGCAATGGCCAAGTCAATCACCTGACCTGAATCCGATTGAGCATGCATTTCACTTGCTGAAGACAAAACTGAGGGGAAAATGCCCCAAGAACAAGCAGGAACTGAAGACAGTTGCAGTAGA
Organism: Moxostoma hubbsi; assembly: GCA_032164185.1. NCBI lineage: Eukaryota > Metazoa > Chordata > Actinopteri > Cypriniformes > Catostomidae > Moxostoma > Moxostoma hubbsi. The sequence continues at coordinate 16,199,613 of JAVLUX010000012.1, read as the reverse complement.
GGCCTGGCAGAGCATCACCAGGGATGAAACCCAGCGTCTGGTGATGTCTATGCATTCCAGACTTCAGGCTGTAATTGACTGCAAAGGATTAGAGACCAAGTATTAAAAAGTGAAAGTTTGATTTATGATTGTTAATCTGTCCCATTACTTTTGGTCCCTTAAAAAGTGGGAGGCACATATACAAACTGTTGCAATTCCTACACCGTTCACCTGATTTGGATGTAAATACCCTCAAATTAAAGCTGAAATCTGCAGTTAAAGCACATCTTGTTCGTTTCATTTCAACTCCATTGTGGTGGTGTATAGAGCCAAAAAGATTAGAATTGTGTCGATGTCCCAATATTTATGGACCTGACTGTATATAATAATAATTCAAATGCATTACATTCTTGTGGCAGTTTACAACCATATTATTGATCATAAGTCAATCATTGGCATACAGTTCACAGCAATCCATTTCACAAGTGAATTTGTCAATCAGTTGGAGATTTATTATGAGGGCTTGTTTAAGGACCCGTCAATCTACACCTGCATCTGAAATTTTTTTTAATTAATGCTTACAAAACTTTTACGTCTAGAGCCAAGAGGTATATTAAAACAAACAACAACAAAAAGGAAAATAAATAAACAGTTTAAATAAAAATATCAAATTGTTTACATATTTCAATACAATATGTTCAATAATATGGGGACACCATGTAATTATATATATATATATTAGGGCTGTCAAAATTAGCGCGTTAATAACGCATTAACTAAAATTCATTTTAACGGCACTAATTTTTTTAACGCGCGATTAACGCAACGCGCAATATCTGTTTGACCCGTGGCCTAGCCCGTAGTTGGAGAGTTAGAGATGCACGTAAAGTGATAGATGTAAAGAATTCCGCAGCAAACAGAAATGGAGAAAGAAAATTGGGTCTTCTGAACGGAAAATTCATATACAAAACGATGTCTGATGGTTCTGTCGACAAGACAAATGTTGTCTGCATTTATTGTCGATGTGAATCATCGTTATCACCGCAGCACGTCGAGTTTAAAATATTGTTCAGAAAAAGCGAGCTGCCCTGTCATCTGAAAATGTAAACAGGCTCGTCTGTTTGAGCAACTGGCTCAGTGCAAAGAAAGAGAAATAATGGGAACCTGTGGTTTTTCTATATTCTTTTCCCCATGTGTTTAATAGACATGAACAAAGTTCTTTGAAAAACATATATGACCTTTGATAGATGTCTAGTCTTCATGCTATGTTGAGTATGGTTTCACTAATAATAAACATGCATTTGCATAAAGCATCCATATTTGTCCACACCCATGTTGATTAATGTATTCAAAACTTGAAAAGTATTAATTTAAGGTACATTTAGAACTGATAAAAATGTGCGATTAATCGCGAGTTAACTCATGACAATCATGCGATTAATCGCGATTAAATATTTTAATCGATTGACAGCCCTAATATATATATATATATATATATATATATGCATATGGAAGGGGTTACAGCATAGAGTGAAGGCATTTGTTCAGTTGAACACTGGGAATTACCAAATCCCAACACCATGGACACCCACCCACGCAAACACGAAATCACTATTCTAATGGGAGCATCTGAGCAGGTGGACATAGCTAATCTGGACATATGAAAATATTACTGTATATAAAAGCATAAAGATGAAATAGCAAAGGTGGCAAATGGGCATGATAGGCAGAGCAAATAGCATGTTTAATTTTCTCTTATATGTTTCTAATTTGCTCAAATTTGACAGTGTTTGAAGAACTAAAATAGCACACACATTTTCCATTAGCACTCACCAAGATTAAAGGCCCTTCTGATAGCTTATTACTCTGTTTTTTTGTTAAATTCTTTGGGGGCCACGCACATACTCATTCAAAGTCACCTCTGTCTCTTTAATTCTCTTCATGTATGTCTCTTTCTCTCTCTCTCTCTCTCTCTCTCTCTCTCTCTCTCTCTCTCTCTCTCTCTCCTTCTTTCAGTTTTTCCCCCTCCCTCCTTCTGTTTCTTTGTTTCCGTATTTCTTTTGCAGTCTCTCTTTATTATCTCCTTTTCTCCTTTCCAAGAATGTCCCAGCCACATTCTTTTTCATTCAGTTAATTCAAGTTCACAGAGAAAGAGAAATAGGGAAAGAATATACTTAGAAGTTCTTCTTCGTTCTTCGTTCAGGGGTAAAAAGAAGTTCTAATCAGCTAAGCAACGGTATATTGTTTCCGAACATTCAGACATCTACCACACCGATTTGGGAGGCATTTAGAAGTACATTTAAATATGAGGACACTACATGTAAAACCTTAAAAATATGTTATCAATGACATTATGCCTCATTCTGAGTAGAATGCACATGAGGTCAGTAAAAGACACAATTTTAACCACTCAATGATGATGTAAAGTAATATATATGCAGTAGAAAATGTTTAATTTGTCTGATTTACATTATGAATTCATGACGCTAATGTGCAAACATGCTACAAGTGGCCATAATATGCACCGGTTACACTCTGTTATTGCAATTTATTATGACATTGATACCATTGAAAAGATGAGTGTATACAAGTTTTAATGTGCAGAACAAAGATAAAATGATGATAGAGGCATATCTTACTTCCTGCAGATTTGTGAATGGGCACATGAGAGTACTGTATTTGAGAAAATTGTATAACTTTAGAAGACTAAAAAAACAAACAAATCACATGACTTAGTCTTGGAAAATGTCTCTAAGTGAACGATTGTACAGATATAGGTACATTTGCACATGTGTTCATGTTAACTGATTCTGACTCACTGAACAAGGCACTTTATTTATATAGCTCATTTCATACATGAGGCAGACTCAATGTGCTTCCCATAAAAACATGTTATACAATAAAACAGAATAAAAAATGCATAAAAAGACATTTAAATAATAGGATAATAGAGTAAAAGAATAAACATTTAAATGAAAGAGCAAAATTAAAAGTGCAAGGTATAGCCGAAAGCAATGGTGAACATTCATGTTCAGGTTTTTAGTCTGGATTTAAAAGTATTCAATATTGGAGCAAGTCTCAAATCTTCTGATAGTTTATTCCAGATATATGATGCATTGTAGCTAAATGCTGACTCTCCATGTTTTGTTTCAATTCTCTGAAACACCGGGAGCCAATGCAAGGATTTGAGTGTGTGAATTGGTGTGATTTGCTTAAATTTTTTTGGTCTTTGTTAGGACTCTAACAGCAGCATTCTGAACCAGCTGTAGCTGACTGCTTTTTTAGGAAGACCTGAAAAGAGGCCATTACAATAATCTAACCTAATGGTAATTAAGGCATGAACAAGCTTTTCTAAGTCGTGTTTGGACATGAGTCCCCTAAGACTTTGCTATGTTTTTTAGGTGATAGTAGGCTGATATTGTTACTGACTTGATTTGACTGTTGAAATTTAGATCTGAATCCATGATAAAACCAACATGTCTGGCTTGGTTTTTGATTTTCAAAGACAGGGAATCAAGGTTTAAGCTAACTTTTAGCCTTTCTTCTTTGGCACCAAATATAATCACCTCAGTTTTGTAACAACGTATACAAAATTAGCCACCGGGTTCAAGGTAGGCGGAGCTTCAGGTCACACCTACCGATGATGTGCACCAATGGCTGCAAGAAGGTCTTTTAAAGACAATACAAATTTTTCCTAAAATTGCCCCAGCGAGCTGTTACGAACGAACCACCGAAACGAATGCAAAAACACCTTTTTGGCCAGATTTTGTTCTAAATGACGTCACACCAGTTTGTTCTTCGGTTTTGTAGAAAGTATATTGAGCTCTTTAGCTGTCACATTCAGGTTGCTTTCTGCTGTGGAGCGATAGACAACAGTCAGTTCACCACTGTGCTGTTTAAATGTGGATGTGTGAGTGAGTGTGTTCAAATCAGAATCAGCAGTGCTTGAAGTGGAAGAAAAAAAAGTGCAGTTACTTTCCTTGTTAGTATTAAACTTGAATTTTTTTTTTTTTTTTTTTTTGGTAAATAAATTATACTCTTTGACTGTTTTTATTGGCAACACATATTTCTTTAAAAATAAGTGAATAAACTTAGGGTTTTATACTAAACTGTAGGGCTCTTCAACTACTTTATAGCTGGGGCCAGATGAACATATGAACACTCAACTGGAGCCAAAATGTTGTACATTTTTGTTGTAACTATCATGTTTACATAAAAAAACAAAACTGTTAATATGAAGCGTTTTTTTAAATGAAATGCTATTTGATTACATTAAAAGTGGTATTTAATTACAATTTTCAAGGTCTGGCTGTAAATACCTGGAATTTATTTGACCTAGTTGAAGAACAAACATGACCAAACCGCTACCCCCATTGAGCTTTCCAGATGAAATGTCCAATGTTCAAACCAAATATAAGCCATTGATTGCATGTGCACACAGACCAATGAAAATAGTACAGACAGGTACAGGAACACATCCTATGAGAACCACAGACTGATTGACAAACTCGACATATGAACTCGATAAATTGCTGTGATATGGAAATAAATTATACATTGTCTTCTAAAGCCAATTTTTGTATAGTCTAATCACTCGTCACAACAATGAAATGAAATGTATCAACATGAAAGAAGTTTGTTTGAAATCTTTGCAAATTTATTAAAAATAAAAAAAAATAAAAAAATCACATGTACATAAGTATTCACAACCTTTGCCATGACACTCAAAATTGAGCTCAGTTGCATCCTGTTTCCACTGATCATCCTTGAGATGTTTCTACAACTTGATTGGAGTCCACCTGTGGTAAAGTCAGTTGATTGGACATGATTTGGAAAGGCACACACCTGTCTATGTAAGGTCCAACAGTTAACAGTGCATGTCAGGGAACAAACCAAGCCATGAAGTCCAAGGAATTGTCTGTAGACCTCCGAGACAGGATTGTATCGAGGCACAGATCTGGGGAAGGGTACAGAAAAATGTTTGCAGCATTGAAGGTCCTAATGAGCACAGTGGCCTCCATCATCTGTAAATGAAAGAAGTTTGGAACCACCAGGACTCTTCCTAGAGCTGGCCGCCCGGTAAGACTGAACGATCGGGGGAGAAGAGCCTTAGTCAGGGAGGTGACCAAGAACACGATGGTCACTCTGACAGAGCTCCAGCGTTTTCTGTATGGTATAGCGGCCAGACGGTAGCCACTCCTCAGTAAAAGGCACACGACAGCCTGCCTGGAGTTTGCCAAAAGGCACCTGAAGGACTCTCAGGCCATGAGAAACAAAATTCTCTGGTCTGATGAAACAAAGATTGACCTCTTTGGCCTGAATGGCAAGTGTCATGTCTGGAGGAAATCAGGCACCGCTCATCACCTGGCAAATACCATCCCTACTGTGAAATATTGTGGTGGCAGCATCATGCTGTTGGGATGTTTTTCAGTGGCAGTAACTGGGAGACTAGTCAGGATCGAGGGAAAGATGAATGCATCAATGTACAGAGACATCCTTGATGAAAACCTGCTTCAGAGCGCTCTGGAACTCAGACTGGAGCAAAGGTTCATCTTCCAACAGGACAACGACCCTAAGCACACAGCCAAGATAATAAAGGAGTGATAACGGGACAACTCTGTGAATGTCCTTGAGTGGCCCAGCCAGAGCCCAGACTTGAACCCAATTGAACATTTCTGGAGAGATCTGAAAATGGCTGTGCACCGATGATCCCCATCCAACCTCATGGAGCTTGAGAGGTCCTGCAAAGAATAATGGGAGAAACTGCCCAAAAACAGGTGTGCCAAGCTTGTAGCATCATACACAAAAAGACTTTGAAAATGACTTTAAAAAGGCTGTAATTGGTGCCAAAGGTGCTTCAACAAAGTATTGAGCATGTGATTGTGATGTGACTTTGTTTTTTAATTGTAATAAATTTGCAAAGACTTCTTTCACATTGTCATTATGGGATATTGTTTGTAGAAATTGGAATAAGACTGTAATATAACAAAATGTGGAAAAAGTGAAGCGCTGTGAATACTTTCCGGATGCACTGTATATATATATATATATTTAGTACTGTATGTACATACAGTACATATACTATTTTATTTGAATGCCTTTGTCAGCAAATATTGATAAATGGAATTTGATTAATTAATCAGCATATCATGAAATGTATTAAATTAGAATTAGAAAAACTAAGCAGAATGGGGTCGATATTAGGGTTCCAGAACATTCAGTTGCAACATGTCAAGTTCCTGTGTGAATATGTTGTCATAATAAGTCATACCTGTAATAAGAAAGATTGATGCACATAAATAAAAACATCAGTCTAATAATCAAAACATCATAAAATGCATTATGCAAATAATAATAATAAAAATAATGTACAGCATTCAAATAAAATGAAAGATCGTTGGCTTCACAGAGTTAACAAAAAAATATGGTTTGGATTGGACTGGAATCCTTGTTAAGATATTCCTTTTAATGCTTGTCATCCCCCTTTCATACACTCTTTCAGTTTTTCTCAATTTGTTTAGGTGCTCCGCCATTGCTTTTTTCTTCTTTTTTTTCTTCCGTATGCTCAGAAAGCTCTCACTGTAATTTTTTGCAAGGAAATCTTTTAACTGCATTTATTTAAGTAAAAAAAGAAAAAGTAATAATAATAATACAAACACATGACTACATTAGGTTACAACACACAATTTTTTAAGGGTCAGATCAGGTAGAAATTTCTCCTGAAGGTACTGTAACAACAGCAAATTCTTTCAATTTGAACAGTGTTGTTTTCTTGTTGGGAAAAAGCCTGTCAATTATTGAACCCCTTTTTAGCTCTTTTCCTATCCACAAGTCTCTCTCTCTCTCTCTCTCTCTCTCTCTCTCTCTCTCTCTCTCTCTCTCTCTCTCTCTCTCCCCTCACCTCTGAGAATCTACAGCAAAAACAGCAAAACATGTTCCAGCTATAAACACTAACCACAATGTTTATTGTATGAGATCCGTGAGGCAAGTCTCTTCATTAGTTTACTTATTTAACAACAAGTTGTGTCAAATGCATTCCATCTGTATGGTTCATTACAGTACGTATAATGGAGAATCTGGGAGGATTGTGGTACGCCTGTGTTGCACGTACTGATTACAGAGATGCTTGTAGGGAGGTTTGTATTGAATGCATTTCAGGGGAGCTTATGGAATCTCATTATAAACAAGCCAAAAAAAGAAGTTTAGTGGCTTGTAAAGGAAGAGATTTTAGGGCTTTACAGGCAGGGCAAGTATGGCTCAGTCAGACAAATTAAAGAAACTAAATACAAATGAATTGTAACTTGCTGTTAGAAATAATGTAGCCAAACAGTTCTTACTTAAGCCAGTGTTGTTGGACTTGGACTCAAGTCTGACTCAAGTCACGATATTCATGACTTGTGTCTTATCTTGAACTTGAACTATTTATTTGTACTTGGATTCGAACATATTAGTGCATTCTGATATGGAGGAGAGGACTAGTGCAGGTTTTGGAAATAGGGGCATGGCTAATCGAACAGCTTAGATCATGGAAGTTTCAGAACTACTAAAATCGCTTACAGCACCTTTAAATTTCATTCAGCCGATACAATAACATTCGCTAGCTATCCTGCATCCCTTATAATAAGGGATTATTCATTTAAAAAAAATAGAATTTGCATCATTATTGAACTAATAAGGGACATGATTTTGTCCTGCATTTTGTATGGATTTTGATTGTTGAATTTCATTAGAAAATGAGATTCTGTGAGCTGAATGTTACAAACGAAAGGCAGGCAAACGCTGTAGGCTGTGTGAGAAATAGTACACTGTGTAGATCCCAAAAAAAACAAAATCTACCATGATACAATACGGCTCGTCATTTATTTTGGCTCACAATATTTTAAAATTCTTGATATTGTCTTATCACTACTATTTGCTGTAAAAAGTTGCACAGAGGCAGAAAGCTTTATTGTAGATTTTATGTGTGGCATATAATGTGATAGACAGTGATGGACTGGGCATCTGGTGCACTGGGCATTTTTCTGGTGGGCCGGTCAAGCATTGGGCCAATCTTATTTATTAAGTGAGACTATTTACTGCTGTGCATGGAAAACACCAAATACTCCAAAAGTATGACGAAATGCTGCTACCCAATTAAACCATGCAGCGCAAGAGCAGAGCAGGACTGGCCCTCCAGTACAACACATACACTGGCCGCCATTCTTTTCAGTCCACACATCACCATTCTTATTGCATTGCAGTCAGGGCCGATTTCTGGGCCCCCTGTATATTGCTCTGGTCCATTTACATATTGAAATATACAGTTTTGAATTTGTTGTGGGCCCCCCTGGACCTTTTGGCCTCCAGAATCATTACCACCATTCACACCTGCTAGCTACAGCCCTGATTGCAGTTAGTAACACTCCCAGTCCAGCCCTGGCGATAGATGACATGATATGATGTCATATGAAACTCTGGGCTTTGGTATGTTCATTATGTTAGTTATGTGTACTTGAAAGTAAGTATATGTTGGAGCAAATCTTGAGTGAACCCCCCAACCCATCTAAACACACGTACACACAAATTAGGCCGAACGGCAAGCCCATTCAATTGCTGGGAAAACATGTTTATTGCAAATATGAAATTCCAGATGTTTTAGTGGAACACCCAGCATTAACAAAGGGATTAGATGCAAACTATCACCCACAGCACTGAACTCCCTCAAACCCCAGAGTGCTTGAGAGGTTAGAAAATTAATGGGATTTTTGAGGAGTATTTCACAATGAACTTAGAGTTCACTCAAGGCTAGCCTGGCTTTGGGTCAGCACTCACTCAATGTGATTAAATCTTGTTTTATTTTATCAACTTCATTCTTTCAAACTTGTGCTCTGAGACAATACCCATCCTCCTCCACATTCAGACCATCTGGAGCCATACATAGCATACACAAAACGTATGAAATTATTTTTGACAGTTAAAGGACTTCAAATAAAATATACATGAATATAGAAAAATATATAATGAATTATACAGCGCTTAGACTATCGGTTAGCCACTGGACATGGCCCACAGCCCATGTATATGCAAATACTATTATCTCATATTTAACTTGAATAAATTATGTGTAGCTGGTTGGTTATGCATAAACAACACGGGATACAAAAATATATTTTTGGAGGTTTAATCTGGCATCTGTAAAAAAAAAAAAAAAAAAAAAGATTTTTTTTTTTTTTATTAAAAAATAAAAAATAAATATAAAAATGAAATATGTTAAAACGAAATACAGTAGAGGCTAATGTTATATGAAAACACAAACAGGGTATTGATTATATCATTCACAGCACCCTATGCACTTCAGTACTTGCTCAAACCACTCAAAGCATCTTATGCATTTAATACATGCTTAAATCACTCAAAGCATTTTATCATATTTTCACATATAACACGTATTCCACTTGATAACACTGGGCTATAAATCATTAAATAAAGATTAATTCTTAATTTACATACCCAGTCACTGCATGCATGCAAAACGAGGTCGAACTCCACACATGCAGTTCATATGCATACTTCAAAAATAACCCATAACAAACACTCAATTTCAACATACAACTCTTGTGAACACATATTTGATGCAATTTATCAGCATTTTTTGTCAAATTTGACATTTACCCAAAGAATACTCCAATGAACACAACTGGGGGCTCTCTTGCACAATGTTTGCTTTCACATCTTTAACAGGAGTGCTGGAAAGCTGGTATGGCAAAACTCTTAAAGGGGCCACATCCAATTTATGACTAGAGCTAAATTACATGAAATTTCTACACTTGGCTACATATAAAAGCATAAAAATCTCAAATGTTTTCTTGTTTCTGATTTTAACTTAATGAATAAAGACGCATGTGCATGCTCACCTTACCTGACTGTTGTAGAGAAGTGGCAGGTGTGTTGTGTGAAAGATGATCTGCAGACAGCTCAGTAAATATGACACGTGTCAAAACAATTCAGATGAGACCATGTAACTTGGAGGAAACTGTTTCAGCAAGCCTTCTCTAAGCTGGAAAGGGTAAATTGGAGATACTGTATATTAAACTAATATTTAACTTTATACAATACCTATAAAATTATGAAATTTTGTGTTACTGTGGTGAGATTTTTGTACAATTATTTTACGTGGTTCCTTGCACATATTGCAGCAGGTCTGAGGTAAAATGTTCACAGTTTGGCACTAATAGCAAGTATAATGTTTCCCAAACAGATGAAGTTTTAGGGTTAATTCTCTATAGAGTTTTAAAACAATAAAACCTCCCTACCCTAAACCTAAATTGGGAAAAACTGAAACAACCGCATAATTTTGTGGTGCTTCTATGACACTTTCGAGTTGAGCATGTTGACTCAATGCTCTTCAGGATTCATGCCCAAGTCCGTTGCATCTCTATGATAGAGAGCAACGCTCTATCAGCTGAGCAACTGCACATTTTTGGACCACACTCAAACTTGTAAATTGTTTAGGTTCTGTAATGCAAATTAATATGTATCGTCTTACAAGTCATGCGCTATAGTAAAAGTGTTTAAATGTTATAAGATAGCATTGTGTAAGGAACAGGGTGAAAAGTGAACTGATTATTTGCCATTTTGCCATTTTAGTGTGAAAGGGAATACAAGTCGTTGTTGCTGTAGCACCACTCTATCTTTCATCTCACAAGGAAAGTGCTGCAATACCTACATTGAACCATGTTAAAAATAATTTTACAAAGATGTAGTTATATTAAAGTGATTCTGTGAGACTAGGTTGACTATGACACAATTAAATATTTCATTTTTAAAAAACAATTACAAATGGATATGATACAGTAATGGCTACACACGTGAAATAACACAAAAAAAGCACAGAGAAGTTATTCTTCATTCTTTGTTAAGAGGTAAAAACAAAGTTTGAAACAAATGAGCAATGACATACTGTTTGCAAACATTCAGATACCGGCCATGCTGCTGGTGGAGGCATTTAGAGGAACATGTGATCATGAGGACAGTCAAGACTACATGTAAAACATCAACAAACATGGCATTAAAATGTGAATAGGCCTACTTTCTTGCATTCATGGTACTAATGTGCTAACATGCTATACGCGGCCACAATATGTGCTGATTCCACTCTGTTATTGTAATTTATGATGGCACGGATACTGTAATGTTTGATGTGTTTGTTCATGTATTTCATGTTGTGGCAGCGGAGGCGTTGTCAAGTGCCCGTCCGGACAGAGAAAGCGGTAAGGGCGCTTGCACCAGAGCTAAATTATGTCTAACACCTGTCTCTAATTTCAGTGAGCATGGGGAGAGCGGCATATAAATGGCCACTGGCCTCAGAGAGTCAGAGACTGAGAGAGTCCTGTTGAGATGTTATGTTATGTTTTGTTGACTTTGTTACTTGTGAAGCTGTAAGTGCGGACGTGACTAATTAAAATTTTACCTTGGTATGGAGCAACCTGCCCCCTGTGTCCTTCTTATGCCATCCTCTACACATTTCTTTTATTTTGAAAGTTTATTTCCTGTTTCATGTCATGTGGTTCCCTAGTCATGTGATTCCTGTTTCCCTCCATGTTCATGTGTCTTGTTTTCATTGGGTTATTGTCTTGTTATCTTGTTATCAGTTCTGTCTGTTCATTGGTTCCCTCGTCTTTTTTTTACCCCTTGTCCATGTATTTAAGCCCTCATGTTTTCCATGAGGAAAACATATTTCTGTAGTAATACAGACAAAAGAATGAAGATGAGTGCACATGAGTAACTGGGCACTTAAAAGTATTTTAGTAGATTTGATTCCTTTTGTAGACTGATTAAACAATAAAATCACATTACACGTTCTTGGAAAATATTGCTATGTGAGCAATCTTTCAGGTGTAGATAAACGTGCCCCAGCGCACTAATAAATCTGCATGGCATGGTGTTCGTGTTGACTGATCTTAACTTACTAAACTGGAATTAACTGTCAGTCTCAAAGTAGATGGAGCTCCAGGTCACACAAAACAATAACATGGGACAATGGCAGTAAGGTGTTTAGCAGCTGATATGAAGTTTCCCTGAATGTTCGTCATGGCGAGCTATTAGGTGTAACGATCCACACCGTCTTTGGTTTGTGTACCTTTCATTTTTAGTTTTTGGCACCTTTTATGTTCCATATTGTCTTTTGCACTCTTATTTTGAAATTCACTCATGTTCCTGTTTCCTTGTCATGTCCTGTTTTCTCTCCATGTCTATGTGTCTGGTTTTCATTGGTTCATTGTTTGATTACTTTATTATCAGTTCTAGTTTTGTCATTGGTTTTAGTTAATTGCCTTATCATCTTGTTTTGAGTTCTGTTTTCCCATTGGCTTTTGTTTCCCCTTTGGTTTTGTATTTAAGCCCTCATGTTCACCTTGTCCTTGGTCGGTTATTGTTTGATGTTTGGAGAATGTTTCATGTTAATCCTGCCCTCGTCCGTGTTTCTGCCTGAGCCCTCCTTGGAAGATTCCCAGTGTTTATCTTGTGTTTATATCTTTGTTTTCCCCTTGTGGATGTTTCATTTGGTCCTGTGTTTTCGTACTTCGTTTTACTTTGTGTTACCTTCAATAAAGCTGTACCTGGATCCTCACTCCCTCGTCTGCCCACTTCGTTACATTAGGAACCATCTGAAATTCACTGAAAAACACCTTCATTTTGGACAGATTTTGTTCTATATAATGTCACACCCATTTGTTCTTTGATTTTGTAGGAAGTGTGAAGTGTGCTTTAGTCTCCTCTGTAGTGAAATTATTACTATTACAATAACACTTTACAATAAGGTTCCATATGTTAACATTACTTAATGCATTAGGTATAATGTATCATTTGACAGTATAAATTAACAATATATATATTTTACAGCATTTCTTCATCTTTGTTAAGTTTATTTAATAAAAATCAAATTTTTAAATGTTAGTTCATGTTAGTTCATAGTGCATTAAATAATGTAATCTAATACAACTTTTGATTTTAAAGATTTAAGGTAAGATTAATAAATGCTGTAAAAATATTTTGTCAGTAATATCTAGTTAGTCATAATATATCATTGTTAGTTAATGTTAACTAATGTTGTTAACTAATGTTAAGAAATTGAACTTTTTGTAAAGTGTTACCATTATTATTATGACTACTACTATTTTTATTATTATTATTTGCTAACAGCTCTGTAATTTTCAGATTTCTGTATCTGATATTCCTCTTCAGGAATATCCAGTCATCTTGAGTTTGTGTGTGTGTGTGTGTGTGTGTGTGTGTGTGTGTGTGTGTGTGTGTGTGTGTGTGGGATTGGGTGGTTTATGAGGATGTTTTGTTTAGGTTAAAAACTGGTAATTACAAGGATGTTATGCCATAAATGTTGTTTATGAGGAGATTTCTAGTGTCCCCATAAATCAAATCGCTTTAAAAACATACTAAATTGTGTTTTTTGAAAATTAAAAAATGCAGAAAGTTTTTTGTGAGGGTTAGGTTTTAGGGGTAGGGTTAGGGGATAGAATGAATCTATAAAAATCATTATATCTATGGAGAGTCCTCATAAGGATAGCCGCACCAACATGTGTGTGTGTGTGCGTGTGTGTGGATGGGGGTGGATGGCTGGATGGTCAACCTGTCTTAACTTATTATTATATACTGCAGCCACAACAGCAGCACCAGTCTTTTCTTCCCCTTCCACACTTTTTCTATTCTTGTACTGTAAATGTGGGTACATATTTGTTCCATATTATTATTACCTACAGTAATCAGATGAAACTTCATTATCAAAAGTTTAAACAACAATGTGATTAATTAATGTGCCTTAGATGCAGGATGTGATACTGGAACTCGGGGTTTACTTCAAATGTATGTTTATTACTGTTATTGAAACAATAAATTATTATTTGTTATGTGTTTGTGGTGTGTGTGTGTGTGTGTGTGTTTGTCTGTCTAAGAAATCTTTTTGCATACTTTATGTTAATGAACTCCAAAAAGTGCTAAAGGTCCTGACTTCTAGACATTCTGTTATGTAATCCCTCTGCCCCCCCCCCCCCCCCCCCCCCCATCTCTCTCCTCTCTCTCTCACTACATATAGAGAGAGGTACCACCATTGACATCTTAAGTGCTTCTGCCATCAGCACTTTCTTGCATAACATCCTCTCAGGGTCTATCTGGACATGTGAACTTCTTTACCACTGGGCACTTCCTGTGCACTCAAAAGAGGTTTCCCATCAAGACATTTAAAATGACCATGATAGGAACTATTAGCTAAACACGCAATGAGAACGCTGTACTTATTGTCTCATTGGGCATTTTCTGCCACAGTCTCTGAACATGGCCCTTTTTTTCTGTTTGAAAAAAAATGTAATCAAAATTCCAACTGAATTACAAATTTAGACTTTTCCAGTTTTATTCTGTGTCATTACTGCATTGTGAATATGTCATGCTTTAGTATTACACTGAACTGTAAATTAAGTTATACCACTTAGGTTTTTTTGTTTGTACTTGGTCCTTCAAAAAACAAGGAACAAGTTGTTGTTTTTTTCAGCCTGCTCTCACAGGGCGCTTGAATGCCAAGAAGTCTTGTCTAAAACATCTTAAATAAATTATGACAGACAGAAGCTGGAATGTTCTTATGTAATAAAAGTAGTTTAACTATTCTTAGAGGGAAAATCATAGAAAACCATTCAATACACATAAAATACAACTGAGGTCACTAACAGAGGGCCATGATGTATTTCATAATGTATTTAATAAGAGCTATTTAGAAATGCTGCAGTTTTTATTTCTTTCCTTTTTTTTTGTTTATGCTTATGCCATTTGGAGTTTAGCAAATCAGGGTCAGGCATTGGTTTTCTCATATGATCCTTTACACAATGTGCTGGTCAAAATAACAGCTAATGTTCAGTGTAAGAATAGAATACAGGCAGTTGGTATCTTGAGGAGCTTTTTCCACCTGATCTGACTCTCAAGAAATACTTTTTATTGATGTAACTATATATTCAAGTTGATTTAATCATATTTTATAACATATCTGGCTTGAATAAAACTAGTTCATTCATATGTTAACACATGATGCACATATCAGGTTATTTTACTTCTTTTTTTTCTGTGTAGAAGCAGCAGATCAAAATATTACAGACAGATGCATTTCCCAACCGTTTAGAGAATAAAAAACAGTAAGGGCTGGAATAACTCAGCATTGAAAAAAAGAGTCAACACCAGTCATTATGAGTTTCCAAGGCAATGATGAAAAAAATTGGATGGAAATGTGTGTGTATTAAAGAAACATGTATTATCCCAATAAATAAATCAAAGCAGAGGGAAATGGAAAATGTGATGTGTCTATTGCTTGATGTCATCCAAACAAGGATGGTCGGATGTGTGTGTGTGTGTGTGTGTGTGTGTGTGTGAGAGAGAGAGAGAGAGAGAGAGAGGTGAGAGAGAGAGAGAGAGAGAGTGAGTGAGTGAGAGAGAGAGACGGAGCGTGTGAAATCGTTTGTTTCCACAACCAAACAGAGATGCTGTCAGCTTTCTGAAGATCAGCTTTCTCAGTGGTAAAATAGCCGTCCAAGCAGGGGTATTCATCTCTATTTTGCGGTAGCTGGAGCGCAAGAGTCATTCCCTATAGAAACCGCAATGTGGAAACTCCGGTAAGAATGAAGTACAATGAGTTCTGTAATCAATCAGTCTGTTGTGTTCCTCAGCTCTGATGAGCCTCAATGCAGAAGTTGTTTGTTTAAAGCCGTTTAATGCTATTTTCTAGCTGTAGTCATGTAGTAGTAATACGAGCGATCATGGGGCACTGTTCTATGTAAACAATGACTAACGGATTCACTTTACGTCACCAACTGGCTCATATTACACACAAAAATTATCTTTTGCCACCAACTGCTGGCTAACATATGTAATGTCAAAAAAAATTTTTTTTCAAAGAGACATAGCATACATTAGCTCTGAACACATATGCACTGCTCTTACACTTCAATTTAGGACAACGAACACAAGCGGAGTGACACACACACTGAAGCGTCCGAGTGCTGATGGTGCTCAGTGCTCATGGAATGTCTCTCGTCCAATCAGAATTGAGGACTAGAATTAACTGCTGTGTGTGTGTGTATGTATATATATATATATATATATATATATATATATATATATATATATATATATATATATATATATATATATATATATATATACACATACACACTACCGGTCAAAAGTTTTTAAACACTTTACTGAAATGTTTCTCATGATCTTAAAAATCTTTTGATCTGAAGGTGTATGCTTAAATATTTGAAATTAGTTTTGTAGACAAAAATATAATTGTGCCACCATATTAATGTATTTCATGACAAAACTAAAATTTTATAATAATAATAAAAATAAGTTTTTGAAATTGATGACTTGGACCAAATAATAAAGAAAAGCAGCCAATAACTGTCCAACACAGATGAGAACTCTTTCAATACTGTTTAAAAGCATCCCAGGGTGATTCCTCATGAAGTTGGTTGAGAAAATGTCAAGAGTACATTTCTGCAAATTCTGGGCAAAGAGTGGCTAATTTGAAGATGCTAAAATATAACACAGTATTGATTTATTTTGGATTTTGTTTAGTCAAAATACATAATTCCCATAGTTCCATTTATGAGATTCCATAGTTTTGATGACTTTAGTATTATTCTAAAATGTGAAGAAAAAAAAAAAAAATAATAATAAAAAAAAAAAAAAATAAATAAATAAATATATATATATATATTACTGTTGAAGTTAGAATTGTACATACCCCTTACCAAATGCATTTAAACTCAAAATTCCTGACATTTAATATTATAAAACATTACCTGTCTTCGGTCAGATAGGATCACTATATTTTAAGAATGTGAAACGTCAGAATAATAGTAGAGAGAATGATTTATTTCAGCTTTTATTTATTTCATCACATTCCCAGTGGGTCAGAAGTTTACATACACTTTGTTAGTATCTAGTAGAATTGCTTTTAAATTGTTTAACTTGGGTCAAACGTTTTGGGTAGCCTTCCTCAAGCTTCTCACAATAAGTTGCTGGAATTTTGGCCCATTCCTCCAGACAGAACTGGTGTAACTGAGTCAGGTTTGTAGGCCTCCTTGCTCACACACAATTTTTCAGTTCTGTCCAAAAATGTTCTAACAGATTGAGGTCAGGGCTTTATGATGGCCACTCCAGTACCTTGACTTTGTTGTCCTTAAGCCATTTTGCCACAACTTTGGAGGTATTCTTGGGGTCATTGTCCATTTGGAAGACCCATTTTGACCAAGCTTTAACTTTATCTAACCCACATCATGATGCTGCCACCCTCATGCTTCACGGTTGGGATGGTGTTCTTCGGCTTGAAAGCCTCACCCTTTTTCCTCCAAACATAACAATGGTCATTATGGCCAAACAGTTACATTTTTGTTTCATTAGACCAGAGGATATTTCTCCAAAAAGTAAGATCTTTTTCCCCATGTGCACTTTGCAAATGGTAGTCTGGGGTTTTATGGCAGTTTTGGAGCATTGGCTTCTTCCTGGCTTAGAAGCCTTTCAGGTTATGGCGATACACGACTAGTTTTACTGTGGATATAGATAGTCTATTTGTTTCCTCCAGCATCTTCACAAGACCCATTGCTGTTGTTCTGGGATTAATTTGCACTTTTCGCACCAAACTACATTAATCTCTAGGAGACAGAATGCGTCTCCTTCCTGAGTGGTATGATGGCTGCATGGTCCCATGGTGTATATACTTCTGCACTATTGTTTGTACAGATCAACGTGGTACCTTCAGGCATCTGAAAATTGCTCCCAAGGATCAACCAGACTTGTGGAGGTCCACAATTCTTTTTCTGAGGTTTTGGCTGATTTCTTTTGATTTTCACATGATGTCAAGTGAAGAGGCACTGCGTTTGAAGGTAAGCCTTAAAATACATCCACAGGTAACCTCTAATTCAGTACACCTCCTATCAGAAGTTAACTGTCTAATTGTCTAAAGGCTTGAAATCATTTTCTGGAATTATCCAAGCTGCTTAAAGGCACAGTTAACTTAAACTTCTGACCCACTGGAATTGTGATTTAGTCAATTAAAAGTGAAACAATCTGTCTGTAAATAATTGTTGGAAAAATGACTCCAGTTATGAACAAAGCAGATGTCCTAAACGACTTGCCAAAACTATAGTTTGCTAATATGAAATCTGTGGATTTTTAATGACTTCAACCTAAGTGTATGTAAACATCTGATTTCAACTGTATAGCTACAGTGAGGAAAATAAGTATTTGAACACCCTGCTATTTTGCAAGTTCTCCCACTTGGAAATAATGGAGGGGTCTGAAATTGTCATCGTAGGTGCATGTCCACTGTGAGAGACATAATCTAAAAAAAAAAAAATCCAGAAATCACAATGTATGATTTTTTAACTATTTATTTGTATGATACAGCTGCAAATAAGTATTTGAACACCTGTCTATCAGCTAGAATTCTGACCCTCAAAGACCTGTTAGTCTGCCTTTAAAATGTCCACCTCCACTCCATTTATTATCCTAAATTAGATGCACCTGTTTGAGGTCGTTAGCTGCATAAAGACACCTGTCCACCCCATACAATCAGTAAGAATCCAACTACTAACATGGCCAAGACCAAAGAGCTGTCCAAAGACACTAGAGACAAAATTGTACACCTCCACAAGGCTGGAAAGGGCTACGGGGAAATTGCCAAGCAGCTTGGTGAAAAAAGGTCCACTGTTGGAGCAATCATTAGAAAATGGAAGAAGCTAAACATGACTGTCAATCTCCCTCGGTCTGGGGCTCCATGCAAGATCTCACCTCGTGGGGTCTCAATGATCCTAAGAAAGGTGAGAAATCAGCCCAGAACTACACGGGAGGAGCTGGTAAATGACCTGAAAAGAGCTGGGACCACTGTTTCCAAGGTTACTGTTGGTAATACACTAAGACGTTATGGTTTGAAATCATGCATGGCACGGAAGGTTCCCCTGCTTAAACCAGCACATGTCAAGGCCCGTCTTAAGTTTGCCAATGACCATTTGGATGATCCAGAGGAGTCATGGGAGAAAGTCATGTGGTCAGATGAGACCAAAATAGAACTTTTTGGTCATAATTCCACTAACCGTGTTTGGAGGAAGAAGAATGATGAGTACCATCCCAAGAACACCATCCCTACTGTGAAGCATGGGGGTGGTAGCATCATGCTTTGGGGGTGTTTTTCTGCACATGGGACAGGGCGACTGCACTGTATTAAGGAGAGGATGACCGGGGCCATGTATTGTGAGATTTTGGGGAACAACCTCCTTCCCTCAGTTAGAGCATTGAAGATGGGTCGAGGCTGGGTCTTCCAACATGACAATGACCCGAAGCACACAGCCAGGATAACCAAGGAGTGGCTCTGTAAGAAGCATATCAAGCTTCTGGCGTTGCCTAGCCAGTCTCCAGACCTAAACCCAATAGAGAATCTTTGGAGGGAGCTCAAACTCTGTGTTTCTCAGCGACAGCCCAGAAACCTGACTGATCTAGAGAAGATCTGTGTGGAGGAGTGGGCCAAAATCCCTCCTGCAGTGTGTGCAAACCTGGTGAAAAACTACAGGAAACGTTTGACCTCTGTAATTGCAAACAAAGGCTACTGTACCAAATATTAACATTGATTTTCTCAGGTGTTCAAATACTTATTTGCAGCTGTATCATACAAATAAATAGTTAAAAAATCATACATTGTGATTTCTGGATTTTTTTTTTTAGATTATGTCTCTCACAGTGGACATGCACCTACGATGACAATTTCAGACCCCTCCATGATTTCTAAGTGGGAGAACTTGCAAAATAGCAGGGTGTTCAAATACTTATTTTCCTCACTCTATCTATCTATCTATCTATCTATCTATCTATCTATCTATCTATCTATCTATCTATCTATCTATCTATCTATCTATCTATCTATCTATCTATCTATCTATCTATCTATCTATCTAAAGGGATAATTCACACAAAAATCATTCCCACTCTCATCATTTACTCACACTCATGCAGATGTGAATCACTTTCTTCTGCTGAACACAAAAAGATTTTTAGAAGAAAGTCTCATCTCTGTATGTCCATACAATGCAAGTGAATGGTAACCAAAACTTTGAAGCTCCAAAAAATATATAAATGCAGCACAAAAGCAATCCATAAGACTCCAGAGGTCAAATCCATGTCTTTTCAAGTGATTTAATTTTTTATTTATTTTTGAACAAAAATTGAACTCCTTTTACTCTAAATCTTGCTGTTGCAGTCTCTATGCACCATCATCATTTCAAGCTACACTTCCTAGTGCTTGACTCATATGCAGAGCGCTAGATGATCGCCAAGGAGACTGCAGATGTGAAGATTTATAGTGAAAAGTGTTATATTTAGTTTTTTTCCTCACCTAAAATGATCCTATTGGAATTTTAGTTTGCAGGATATTCACAAAAAATATTCTAAACTAAGTGTTTTAGGAACACTTAGGTCAGGAACGTCCCTGATCTCCTCTAAAATACAGAAATGACATTACAGGATAGAACTGGCTAATAATTATCTGATGCATACTACGCAGTGTCTAGGGGAAGAAAAGAAAGAAACATTGCAACCTCATCAGCTCAGAAGGATTCATCTCAGCCATCGTCTACAGTATCTCTCGCTGTTTATCGAGCAAACGTCACATGCAATAAATTGGCTACACGTGAGCCGGGAGCGCTCAGAGAAGAATAATGTTAACGCGCATGAGCACGGTGGAGGAGCGCTCTTAATTCACCTTCTACTGTCGAACATGTTGCATTACAGTGGCTAATTTAACAGTGTGCAACAATTAAGTGTGGACGATTACGGGTTTAGCTTTATTAAACTTAGTCACTCACTCAAATCTCTCTTCAGCACACTGGACAGCACTCCTCGACAGTGACTGATATTTAACGGCGTTCATTTTGACCAAGAATGGAAACCAGTAAATATGAACAGCCGAGGAGCAGTAAGGGTATCACGGACAAAATCCCTCGAAAAAACAGCTGTTATTGACTTTGGAAAGAGACATGAACTTATTGGAGGCATTGCTGGAGTTACTAATCGTCGTCATTGCCATTGTATCGCTCGTGGGGAATTTGCTGGTGTTAGTATGTTTCACCTGCAGCGCAGAAGTCCGTGCGCAGGTGCCGGGGATCTTTATCACGAACCTCTCTTTCTGCAACATCCTTATCGCCGTTCTCAACATGCCATCTACCTTACTTGGGGTCGTAAGACGTCAAAAGCCATTCGGCGACTACTTTTGCTACACAGTGAGCTTTATGGACACTTTTCTGACTTCCAACACAATGTTGAGCATGGCAGCTCTCAGTATAGACCGCTGGATAGCGGTCGTTTTTCCTTTAACTTATTCCAGCAAAATGAGACACAAAGATGCTGTACTAATAGTCAGCTACGCTTGGCTACACTCGCTTGCATTCCCTCTCACTGCTATCCTGCTGTCCTGGGTCGACTATAATCCCGTTTACGCGTCATGCACGGTGCACCTTGCAGAAGAGGGTGGCCGGGGTCAGTTCATGGTGTTCACTGTGGTGTTTCACGCAGCGACTTTTGCACTCTCGCTTTTCATCCTGTGCTTTACCTACCTGAAAGTACTACAGGTTGCTCGATTCCATTGCAAGAGAATAGATGTTATAACGGTGCAGACTCTTTTGCTCCTTGTCGACATTCACCCAAGGTACAGAGAGATAAGACAAAATAAAAATAAATAAAAATTCAACACAAATTCTATGTTTAATGTATATTTTAAAACCTTTCAGTGTGAAACAACGGTGTTTACTGGAGCAGAAAAAACGAAGACAGAGAGCCATCAAGAAAATCTGCATATTCATCGGGTCATTCATCCTGTGCTTCGCCCCATATGTCATAACACGGTAATGCATTATTATTATTATTATTATTATGCTTTTTAGTTGAATGGGGACTTTATTTCTTGTTCATTTTAACTAGAGATAGACTTTAAAACCTTACAGCAATCTATATATGGAGAATTGGAGTTTGTGTGTCAGTGTGTGACAGATTTTATAAAAATGTATATAAGATTTAATAATTCAATAATTTTGCCCTTTGTGTAAGATTTATAACAGATACGGCTATAGAAAGTCTATACAAGTATAGATACTGTAGGGGAGACCAGGGCTAGCTGTCACTTTTTACTCCATATATTATATAAATATATTTCTCATGGTATATGTTTAAGAAAGTATAATAAACCTCAGTTTCTATACATGCATATACTTAAAGTTATGGCTACTAAAAAGCTATTGAACATTTCTACCCTTATTGGCTAGGGAAAAATATATGGTACAACAGAGCTAAAGGAATGTGTGCTTTTTCAAAGTGTTTCAAGACTGATTTGTTTTTGTGTAAATATTAACTATTGATGGAGTAACATAATTTGTGTGAAAGAAAAAGGGGTGTTTTACCCCTTTTGCCTTTACTTGAGGTAGTTATAGGGCAAAATTTGTCAACCTATGCAAATAATTTAGAGACAGCAACATTTTTTTTTTTTTTGTCACAAATTAAGAAAATGCTTATTCAGAAATGGGTACACCATTTCCTTAAAATTTCAGTCACGTTTGGCATATCATACGTGGTCTCAGGTATTCTATAAGCAAATGAATATCCACTGTGATTGGACTAGTAAATGTGAGCAGACTTTAAACATTCTGTTTCCCCCACTTAAGAAAAACAGTGGGGGCTTTTTACCCCTAACACTATTTTATCAGTTATTGGACTGTTATTAAAATATTTTGATTTAATGTCCTTGAACAAAACTAAAAATGACAAGTATTTAGCCCTGTTGTACTCTACAGTTTGTTGAACACACGTTGACCCAATACCGTGGCATGTTGTCACTCTGGAGCAAGTTGTCACATTGGAACCTGCAATTAAACAGCCATTTTTTTCAGCAAAATACAAAAAGTAAAACAATTATAAAATTTTTAAAATTTGAATGGTAGCGTCCAAAAATATCAAAGCATTGTTTTGGCAAATAAATACTGTAATAGATAAATTGCATACATTTGTAATATTTCAAACACATTTGACAACTTGTCATGACCTTACATGAAAAATATACTTGTCATGAGAACACATTTCAACATTTCAGTAAAAAAGTGCTATAGTGGTTTTTATTGTGTTTACCAGTTACCACATTTGTTATAGCAAAAATATGATGATATTGGAAGTTAAGTTTGGTTGATTGATATTACCAAAAATTGTTCCAGTCAAAGAAGGCTTTGAACTAGGTGTGACAACTAGCCCTGTAGGTTTTCACTAATTAGATATTATATATTTTTATACTTGATATCACAAATGGTGTATTAACCAAGTAGTATCAACATATAATTGTATTATATTTACATGCATGTATTATTTAATATGACAATTAAACCAACCTCTGTATTAATTCTATTACCACAGTGGTAAAGGTTATACGCAAGATCAATTCATAGTGATTAGTTTCCAGCATGATCATAAATATGCAATTCCTGTTTACCATTTTAAATGTGTGTATGATAAAAAAGATCATTATGTCCCCATAGATTGACTGAACTGGTTCCTTCAGTAAAGATCAACCATTTTTGGGGGGTCCTGAGTAAGTGCCTGGTGTACAGCAAAGCTGCCTCTGACCCTTTCGTCTACTCGCTGTTACGGCAACAATATAAGAAGGCCCTCGTTGGAGTGTACAATAGGATTTTGGGACGGAACTCATACACGCTCTCTGGTAACTGCAGCCCCTCAGTCACAAAAAATGAATGCTACACCCAGAGGGTTACCAAGCTTCTAAAGGATAACAGTTACTAAAGCAGGCAAAAAAGACTGAAACCTCAGTAGTTGTTTATGCTTAGTTAATGCCAAATCAAATTGGCCATAATTAATTAGAGGTGAATTAAAACTGAAATACTGGCCTGTTTTTCTGAGATTATGACTAGCAATGCATAATTCCTAATTCCATTATATCTTTGTGGGACCACAGGCTGTCTACATTCATGAAGAGGATACCAATTAATGCATTCAACATATGAGATCAAATGAGATTGCAAGCATTGGACAGAAGAAGTGATATTATTATTATTAGAAATTATTATTTAGAATGGGCCAACAGCTCCTACTTAAAGAAAACAACTTATACACATTTTCAAGCTCTTATTCTTGTAGAGCAAGGAGAGGAAAACAGAAGTGGGAACTTTTCCAGTCACTGGATTTTCAAGATTCACAACAGTCCTGTAATGTGTGTTATAATGAAATAAAATAAATTAGCAGATAAGTAAAAATTGTATTCTTTACTAAGTAACTTATTATTATATTTATATTTGTTTGTTTATTTGGATAAACTGCCCATGGTCAAGAAACACTGCATTAACCCCCTCATAGCAATGATAATTCAATGTACATAACTTACAGTATGTTTATCAGTATTGCAGAATTAAAGTAATAAGTAGAGTGCCTTCAGGAGGTATTCAGAGAAGAAGACATTAAAATAGCAAATGTCTGTTTCTTTCTTCTGTGTCTGTCTTCTGCTCTAACCTTTATGCCACTCCAGCTACGATTAGAAATTGGCAGTGTGATACTTCAGATATTGTTGGCTTTTGTTTGACAAACTGCTTATGTTCCTTCTTTTGTAAGTCGATTTGTATAAAAGCATCTGCTAAATGATTAAATGTAAATGTAAAACAAACATGAAAAATGTAGAACTGAACCTTAGTCTGCCAAGGCCCACTTAAGGACATTCAGAGCCTTGTCCCAAACCACTGTTGTTTTGGCAGTGTGCGACAGGGTGTTGTCATGCCGAAAGGTTAAACTGTCCTAGTCTAGAACTTTCTAAGAGCTTTCCATGAATACTCAATCTCTTAGTCTCTGCTACTGACAATCATCCCCACTGCAAGATTCTACCGACACTACCACCATATTTATCTATTAATATGAAATCAACCTGATTATGATCGTTCCTGTTTTTGTTGCATGACATTGTGTTGTGTGGGGGGATTGTTTTTGCCTTACAGGGAGCGTTTCAGGAAAGGCCCTGTTGACACTCTTCTTTGAGTGGCGCCCCTATACGATGCAGTATAGCGTTTGTGCCTCTGAGTGTCAGTGTGTATTTTACAGTTTGCCATGTTCGTCATAACAAAATCTGGCGAACACTATCACCTTCTACATTTCTGTATTCCTGTATTGGGAATTTAGATTTGTATAATAACTTTAATCAGCTTTGAATGTTCGGAACTGCATGAATAAATTAATCTGCAGCATATTACCCTCACAATGCACATTTACCGGTCAGAAACTGACGAAAACAGCATATCAAATGTTGCCTTCAAGCGGACCTGGGAGTATCCTACGTCCGACTCAGACATTTATTCTTGCAAAAGGTCCTTCAAGTCCATAACCAAATATTGAACAAGCCAAACTAAATCAAATACACAATTAACAATAGCGAAAGCTCTTCTTTATGTGGAGATAATACACCTGCATCACTATCCACCTCATATGATTTGTTAATGCATAATATCTAACAAATTATTAATTAATCTGTATATCTGTGAAGTCATTAGCTTTACATTAGTTAACTTAATGATCCATTATATATAACAAATTCTTTTTATTGAAATAAAGCACTGAAATTTAAATAATTTTGCAAAAAATAAAATAAATAATCTTTCATGCCAACTCGCCCCTTCTAATGTTACATCTAGTGTAGGATATCATCTAGAAGTTTCCCACTGGGAAATACAACTTAGCGTGATCATTCATGTGTGCGATACATGACATTTGGCATTCATGAGTTCAACTGTTGCCTCATCTAACCAGATAATCCTTTTCCTCATGATCTCAGAATCATTTAATTGCCATTTGGCAAACTCTAGGACAGTTGTTAGATAAAGAATTTTGTATTGCCTGGTGCCAGAAAGCTAGGGATCTCCAGGGAGATCACCAGAAGAGCTTTGAACACTGTGTTCATATGAATTGGTAGGTCATTGTGCTGCTAATTGATAGGGTGAACAGAATTGTTCATTTTGACCAGTTTTGCTACATCTGACAACTTCACTGCCACTACCGCCTTATTGTCCATATTGAGTTGCTATAAGGAAAACCTCTTTTATACACCTGGGAGGCACACTGCCTACTAAGATTCATGTGACTGGAAGCCATGGGTTTAAGCTTGACTAGCCTCTAGTCCTCCAAGCCTGGTTTGTATTGTAATAGTAAGGTGTGTTCATGCTTCAACCATTTGCCGTTTCACAAAAAAATACAATAAATAAACTATATACATATACGTATATATATATATATATACACACACCTGTTTTTCTTTTCCCCCCCCCCGCTTGTCTACATCTCCCGTTTCGACTGCATGTATTTGTATTCTTCTCTGTGCTTTACAGGGATTATTGGATCAATTTTAAACCATTAATGATCAGGAACCACCACAATA
The DNA here is from genome assembly GCA_032164185.1 of Moxostoma hubbsi. Taxonomy (NCBI): domain Eukaryota; kingdom Metazoa; phylum Chordata; class Actinopteri; order Cypriniformes; family Catostomidae; genus Moxostoma; species Moxostoma hubbsi. Next base: position 16,173,146 of record JAVLUX010000012.1, on the reverse strand, counting down.
GCAGCAAACAAATGCATGCAGGATTCACATCCACCTCAAAACCTCGCTGCTCAAGAACCACCACCACCACAATAACGACAACAACAAACAATTGGGCATGTCATGGCATCCGCTCATATGAATGCTTCCTGCATTGTATATCACATGTTTACTATAGCTTTTTCCATCAGCAGTGAGGGATACACATGTGATAAATTTAAGGAATCAGTCAGGCTGACGGAGAAGGTTAATGAGTTAGAGACTCGCATCTGAATGCTAGTGGAGGTCAGTGAGAAAGAGAAGTTGGTAGAGACTGATTCAAATGCATATAGTACAGCGAGCAATACACACATTTTGGTTCTGGCTGTAGAGACCCAACAGCAGGGCATTTGGGTGACGTCTCGGCAGCATACTCGCTCAGCAAACCAACACCACACTCCCATTCCTGTTAGGCTTTCCAATAGATTCTCTCACTCAGTGACGCACCCACTGAGAATCATATTGTAAGAGCACTGGTTAGATTCTATTGTAAGGAATGTGGAAATAGAGACTCCAGCCACTATTGTTAAGTTCTGAAATCAGATCAATTTACAAGTGCTGGCTAATGCTAAACGTAGATTTTCAAAAATTGTTATTCATGTCAGCACTAACGATGTCTGGCTTCGCCAGTCGGAGATCACTAGAGATAATGTTAAAGAGGTGTGTGAACCTGCAAAAACTATGTCAGACATTGTAATATATTTTTGCCCCCACTCTGCTTGTCGTGGTGATGAGGTTTATAGTAGATAAGTGTCACTGAATGGCTGGATGTCTGAGTGGTATCAGGAGAATAGCATAGGATTCATAGATATTTGGAAGAATTTTTGGGGTAGACCTGACTAAAGAGAGACTGACTCCATATCACTAGGGAAGGTGCCACTCTCCTCTCTAGTAATTTGGCTCATGGTCTTAATAGTGATAGTATTTGACTAACTGGGGCCCAGGTCAGGAAACACACATAATGGCTTAAACATCTCTCTGCAAGCTGCCTTGAGACATCATACAGGTCACATAAACTACAACACATAGAGACTGTATCAACTAGATATCCTATAGAGACTGTGTCTGTTCCCCAAACTACCAAACACAAACCCCTCAATAAATAAAAAATAAAAATAAAAAAAAGAATTGAAGATAAACACCATATAAAAGTAGGGCAACTAAACATTAGATCTCTTTCAACCAAAACACTAATTGTAAATATAATTATTACAGATCATATTTTGAATGTGCTCTGTCTGACTGAAACCTGGCTTAAACCACATGAATATATTAGTTTAAATTAGTATACTCCCCCAGGTTATTGTTATAAACATGAGCCTCATCTGATGGTTCAAGGAGGCGGTGTTGCTACAATTTACAATGAAGTTTTTGGCTTACTCATATAACAGAATTCAAGTTTAATTCTTTTGAACTAATAATGCTTAATGTGACACCGTCAGATATAAATAAAAAAAATCTCAGTCGTCTTTTGCACTTGCTACAGTATATAGGTCACCTGGGCAATATTCTGATTTCCTGGGTGAATTTCCAGAATTTCTATCAGATCTAGTAGTTACTGTGGATAGAGCTGTATTTGTTGGTGACTTCAACATTCACATAGATAATTAAAATTACACAATGGGATTAGCATTTATCGATAGTCTCAACTCTCTTGGAGTCAGAAAAAATGTGACAGGACCAACTCATTGTTGATTTAATTCTGTCATATGGAATTGATGTTGTCACTAGAAATTCTGCTGCAGAGTGATGACATCTAAGATCAGTATCTTGTCTCTTGTATGCTGCGATTATCTAATGTTACTCAATCTACACCACTCTATCATTCAGGTAGGACTATTCTTTTGACCTCTTAAGATAGCTTCACTAAAAATCTTCCAGATTTGTCTCAAATATGCAGTAATCCAAAAAGTCTAGAAGAACTTGATGTAACCACATAAAATATAAATAGTTTTCTTTAGCACTCTTGATAATGCCACCCCCTTCAATTAAATAAAATTAAATAAAACATTCCTACACCATGGTACAATGATCACACTCATGCTCTCAAGAGAGCATCTTGGAAAATTTGGTGCAAGTGGAAGTTAACAAACTTAGAGGTATTTTGCAGTGCATGGAAGGTTAGTGCCTATACCTACAGAAAGGAAATACAAACTGCCATGTCCGCATATTTTAGCAAACTCATAGAAAATAACCACAACAATCCTAGGTGTTTATTCAGTACTGTGGCTTTAGCAATAAAGCCTCAATCGAAGAAGATATTCTGTCAGCACAACAGTAATGACATGACTTGTTTTCATACCATATGCTTGAATGGACCTTATTGTAAAGTGTTTTTTAAAGGTGCTTGTTTATGCTTGTTTTGATTATTTGGAGGTTAACTCCCAGCCATCCCCTCTGGAATCTATGCCCCTGAGAACATCAGTCCCCACATGCCAGCTGTCAAACATGTTGTGGTGAAAATGTTTTGGTAAAGACTATGTAAAATGCCTTCTTGAAGGAATAAGAACAAAAGCATTCAATCAAGTGTTGCTTTTGCGAAAGCAATTAATATTCGTACAGTTCTAGCCATCATATAAAGGTTTTCAATAGCCTGCCTCAATTATTTTGTATAAAGCACAAAATCTTTACCACAAAAGGGAAAATTTGAAAGGTTCTGAAGGCTTTCTGAATGGACTGTTATTACAGTGGATCCCAGGCAGCAGAGCGGCCGCCTACCGCGTGAAAAGTTTTTGCTGTAATTTGATCATTTGGCAGTGGTGTTTAGGGCAGACTCTCCCCTAAGCGATGGGGGTAGCGGGACTTTTCGGAAGATGATCAACTTTGCACGTCGTAGCGACTGCCACATCATTCCGTTAATGGACAACAAAATGCTCACGGTTTTCGTACTTTTAAGCGCTCTAGCGACATGCATGAGCGCACCACCACGATGTGCACCAGAGGAGGAAGCATTAGGTAACGTAAACATTCATTGAAAGAGCGTTGCAGGAACTTGAATACAGTTCATGTGGAAACCCCAGGGGTTTTAAGGGATAATAGTCTAAATACAAATGGTTCACACAATCATAGAACCCCTGGAAATATCAAGTGATTTTAAAATTGTGTAAGACTGGGAATGTCATGGAAATTAATAACATTTTAAAAACTCTATTTTGGTAACACTTTACAACATGGTTCCATTCGTTAACATTGGTTTATACAGATATCATTAGCAATCTTTGTTCATATAAATGCAATTGTTCATTGTTAGTTCATAGTGTATTAACTAATGTTAACAAATACAACTTTTGATTTAAAAAAAATGTATTAGTATATGTTGAAATTAACATTAACTAAGATTAATAAATGCTTATAAATTAACATGAACTAATATTAACAATTAGCCTATTGTTCGCTGTTATTTCATGTTGGCTAATGTTGTTAACTAATGTTAACAAATGGAACCTTATTGTAAAATGTTACCAACATTTTTAAAGTGGAATCCATTTTTTCCCTTCTAGTTAAAATTGGCCACCAAGTAGTCTAGAAATTGCTTGTGCATCTCTATTATTTAAAAAATCCTTATCAAGTAGCCTAATTACGAACAACCGGAAAAGTCATGGAAAATAATGGAAATCTTTAAGTGATGTCATCTTTCTATTTTAAGTGCTGGGATTTTTTTTTTTTTTTTAAATATATATATACACATAAATATGAATTACATATATATATGTGAATATATATATTTAAATATTATTTGTTTCACTCTTTTTTTATACTTTTTTTTTTGCAAGAAATAGCAAATCCAACAGCATATAAATGCTCAGTTATAAATTAAAATTCGTGCTCTTTTTTATGGATCTCTTTTTTTACGAGATATATTTAAAAAATAAGGCATGCACGCGTCACAGTTTGTGCGATGGCTTCACATTTTCAGGTAATATACTTGCAGAATAACGTATTTCTTTCCCACTGCAAACTCTGCTGCCATCTAGCCTTCAATGACCTCTGCGACTTCACCAGTTTTAACATCTTCCGTGAATAATTGTTTTTCAGGAAGATGCAGAACACCTGCAGAAGAGAGACGTAAGGATTGCTTTTTTTTTTTTTCAATTGTGCATGCTGAGTCAGTTTTTTGTGTGTAGACTACCAATATAGTCCATTCTTATTCATAATTGTCATATCATATTGGTTGGTTTTTCTAAACCAGGCTCTGGCCTGTTAGGTACGAGGGGAGAAAGTTACTCTAAATGCCAGTACACAATTGCAAGATGGAAATTGTATAGGCCTACTTAAAGGAAGTGTGTGTGAGAGACACAGACAGAAAGATGAGATATATGTCAAAGGCCTCAAGGTGATTTAGTGTCAAGGATTTAATGATTTCCCATTTTATTGAGATCCATAATCCCTAAAAAAAGGGCCACACAATTAATCTGTAATGTCAAATGGGATGGCCCTGTCATGATGGGTGTCACATTTTGTCATTGTTAAAAATAATTTGTTATTAAAATGCTTCTAATAGAGGCGAAGCAATCATAAATTTCTCTCTTTAATCTTTAAAAAAATTCCAAGTATTTACTGTAATTCATACTTGAGGTCCTCCCTCAAGTATTATAAAACATTCCACTTCAGATGACATTTAAGTTACCTGTCCATTCCATTTACTGGGAGCAGATTTACAATAGACTATGTCTACAGTGTCTGACAACTATTTTTTCATCTATACCCTACAGTTCATAAACCAATTCCACTCTGATCCTAAATCTGAATCCTGTCTTTCCTATCCCTAGCGCAGTGTATAAGTATGATGCTCGGCTACTGCCAGGACATGCCCTACAGCTCCACCTCATTCCCCAACATTGTGGGCCACCGTTCACGCGAGGATTTAGAGATGGGTGCAGAGTACCTACTCTTGAGTGTGATCCATGGGCTGCTGAATGGGGAGTGTTGTCCAGACATCCGTCTGCTAGGCTGCTCAGTGTTGGCTCCCCGCTGTCAAGACAACAGACTTATTAAGCCATGCCGTAGCTCATGTGAGATGTTGAAAAAGAGTTGTGTTCATGCCTTTGAAGCCATCGAAATGGCATGGCCATACTTTTTGGACTGTGACCGATTTTTTGTTGGTGACGAGGAGGGTTGTTATGACCCATTGTCAGAGCTGAGAGGTAAGACTTGTGAAGCAATGAAAGTAAAATTAGAATCCCAATTTAATGAAAATAATTAGCTAAACATGATGGATCACATAGGCATGCTTGTCCATTTTTTTAACTCCCCCATTCTGCTATTGGTTGAACTAAAAGATAGCCTGTCCAAAACTGACACTCTTGATTAAGTCAGTGTTGCTATTTTCGAATAGTCTGGCTGCTCAAAGAAAAATAGCGCCACAGAGCAACTGTGTTTACACCTTTGGGGGATCAACCTACTGTATGAATGGCTTATTGCATATTAAGCTTGGGAAATGAGAAAGTATTTTATATGGTTCATCTTTAAGAAATAAAAATTGATACATAGACATTAATTACAGGCTTTAGCTGAGATGCCTGAATTCCACATAAAAAAAAAAATAATCATAAATATACATAGATCAACTAACAGTTGTCAAGATATGAAATAATATGTTGATTGTCATGACTTTATAATGTTTTACTAGGTTTATATATAAGCATTTGGCATATTTGAAATGTACAGTGACTATAATATGCCTCCCTTTCTCATTCAATTCCCACAGTAAAGCAGGAGGTGGCTTTGGCCAACATATCTGATGGTGGTCTTTCCACTGTCCTCCAGTTCACTTACCACACAAACTCTCAGATGTTCAGTATCATGAAGAAGACAGCAGCTAAATGCTCCCATATCTCACGCACATACAGCATTGGACGCAGTGTGGAGGGCAAAGACTTACTGGTTATTGAATTCTCCACTAACCCTGGACAACATGACCTATGTGAGTACCAGGTGCAACACTGTTTTCAAAGTGGAAGCACATCAATAGTGAATTCTTTCTTTGTTGTTCATTCTTGCACCTTAGTTGTGGCCTATATGTTGAGTATATGGTGCAGTTACAGGTGGTGATGATGCAGAAATGGGAGAGTTACTACATCACAATCCTTCATTTTAACCATTATACGCCTACTTTTTAACCCCACGTTTATCCAAAAGGACAGTACCTGCTTAGTGGTTCTGAATTTGCTTTACCTTTTACATTTTTAATTTACATTGGACATCAAGTGGTGACCCAACACAGTACCAAAATTGTTTGTATCACAAGAAACATAAAACATTTAAATTGTACATTTTGTACAAACACATGTGGTCAGCACAAACCATATTCATACTTGTCTCAAGTAAACTGTAGTCTGGGTTGGGTTTTCTTTTATCTTGCATTTTGTTCATGGTGTTCAAGAATAAGGGAATCTGCTAAATCTGCTTAATTTGGCTAGCTTCTACAAAGTGGCAGATAAATTCCCACCAAAATCTAAGTGTCAACAATAGTTATGGGAGCATTTTCTCCTCCCTTTTTCACCTCCCTTTTAATAGTTTTTTTTTTTTTATAGTTATTTTTCTTGCCTAACAATACAATACTATATATATATATATATATATATATATATATATATATATAGTAAACTGTTTGTATATATCTGTTGATTAGGGTTCATTACTGTCCTGTATTTTGACTGAAATCATGACATCCTATACGAACTGTATTTTATTGGTGAGGGTGATCCTCGAGGGACCCCTGTCCCATTGTGAAGAGCTCAGTATGCTCAAGTGTGCTTGGCGAAACATTGGCAAATATGCTGTTGATCCTTCTTACTGGACAGATTAATTTACATTACTTTATCTGTCTCTTCACTGCCCTCTAGTGGAGCCCGAGATTAAATTAATTGGGAACATGCATGGAAATGAGGTGCTGGGCAGGCAGCTGTTGATCTATCTGGTTCAGTATCTGTGCTCTGAGTATCTGCTTGGGAACGAGCGGATTCAGACCATCATCAACACCACACGCATCCATATACTGCCCTCCATGAATCCTGATGGCTATGAGATTGCCGCCTCTGAGGTAGCCGATAGGAACGACCCTGAAAACATCTATCAGGAAGTAAATATCCCATTGTCCGTGTCTGAGCTCAGTCTGTGCCTGTCTGTTTGTCAGCTTACTAACCATCTAAACTCCCTGCACCAGAGAGTGTCCTCCACAGCAGGCCAGGCCTCATAGGGAGTTCTTGTCAAGGGAACAAAAGCCCATGTTGTTGTGGAGTAATTGTGTTTACAACGTTAGTTCTTTTAACTTTTCACTGAAATTAAAGCCACAGAAAAAACAAACAGAGAAATTAAAAATTGGTAAAATTCCTCTACTGTTCGAACTATGAACTGAAAAGGACAACTGGTTGAGGGAGGCCTTGACTAACCACTCTAATGGGCAATACCCGAATTGTCTTTGTCATATAACACTCAAAATTATTTAACATTAGCTTGTAGTAGTATTAACTTAATTAATTCAACATTAACTAATTGTAGATTACTTTAAATCTTCTCAAAATCTCCAAAACTGATCACCACGGCTGATATTTAAAAATACAACAATGTTGGAAACAATTGTCAGACAGCTCATGCTAGTGTGATAGTGTTATCATTCAGTTTACTTTGTTAATTTAGTTTGTGATTAAATTTTGTATTATAGGACACAAAAAAACATGCTGGTCCCTTCATTTAACACTAACAGACATCTTTGACCGGTTCTGATGTTTTCCGTGTTCTTGTTTATTTTCTTTGACTATCTGTAATCATCTGCAGTCCTTAAAAACTTGCTCTCATCTTCCTGTTCTATCTCAATGTTTGTCTCTCTTTTCAGCTTTCAGATCCTTCCAAACTTCTAAATTAGAAGAAATTATAGTTTGATGTGTAGCAAATGTCTTACATGGAAATAAACGCTCAAAATACTTTGTAGATAGAGTAATAGGAATGTTCCTGTATCAATATATTTGTGACTCTCTTTGAAACCCCCATGAAAGATTTGCTCATTGTTCTTAACTGGTGGGATTTGTAACGTTTAGGGCCATGAGTACAATGTATGGACCAGTGGCAGGGCCAATGCCCAGAATATTGATCTGAACCGCAACTTCCCTGACCTCACCTCCATCTTCTACAATCGCCGTCGCTTCAGGCATTTCCGTAGTGACCACATCCCTATCCCTGACTCCTATTGGTTAAATAAGGTAAGAGTGCAGTACAGTCTTATGTCTTTCATTTGAAAATATCACTGCTTAACTCGGCTGTTATGCGTTGAGTGACAGCGAGCAGCGATGTTCTCTCGTGCATCCAGACACATGCTCTACTTTTATTACATTTTCAGACTTCATTTCAAAATACAAAATGCTAATAACATTAAAAGAATTTAATATAGTTACCAGGGCTAATTTGAATGCTCATCCATCACTTTTTGCCCTCCCAGACCTGAAACTACCTAGTTTCATATGTTTCTCCAAGGTGAATGCTAATCTTTATTTTTAAAAGAAAATGTTTCTACCCCTCCTCCATTTTTTTTATTGAAACAATGTTTTTTTTATAATAAATTTTTTTTTTTATTTCTTTGTAAATTTCACATTTACAAATGAAAATTTACTAACAGAAGCTTCTAAATGATTTACAGTTTCAAACTCTAGAAACAAGAAAGCAACCAAAACATCAGTCAAATGCTCTAAATTCAACATTTTATGTTCAGTGATGTTTATGTACCCTGAATTTGAAAAAGAGATGTACTATCTGTAATGCTTTCACTACAATGTTGTCTGTAATGACATTTACGTACCCTTTCCTTTTTCCTTTTTTTGTCCTGTCCATAGATTGTTTTTTAGTGTTTTCATTTTAGGTTTCTTTGTGTAATTTAATGTAAATGAGACTTGGATTCTTGTGATACACACCCGTTTTTGTACAAAAAGCAAAAAAAACTAAAGCAAACATGCTCTACTCGCTGTGCAGCTCACGCTCCTTTCCAGTTAAATCGCAAAGCAAAACGCAAACAGACGTGTCCCAGCTCATGAGATACATCCAGTGACATACAGGTGCAATCTTCTTTTTAAGTAATTCTGGCTTAATCTTACTGATCCACTTATTTATCCACTTACAAACAAAATCCCAGTACCGACAGTGTTAGATGTGCGGATCAAGTTATCAAATAAACTATGTGAAATATTTATTGGAGCACTTGAATGGATCTACACAAATGACTATTTAACAAAATAGTAAAATATAATAATTCATATTTATGAGTTTCACCACTTTGTGAAGACTACATTGGACATCAAGTGGTGACCCAACACAGCACCAAAATTGTTTGTATCACAAGAAACATAAAACATTTAAATTGTACATTTTGTACAAAACACATTGTGGTCAGCACAAACCATATTCATACTTGTCTCAAGTAAACTGCAGTCTGGGTTGAGTTTTCTTTTATCTTGCATTTTGTTCATATATAACTAAGGGAATATAGAGAATTTTTGGAGAATGTTTCTCAGATCTCACACAAATGGATATTTCTTTTTCAGGTGATTGCACCTGAGACCTATGCTATAATGAAATGGATAAGATCCAATCCTTTTGTTATATCTGCTAGTCTGCATGGAGGAGAACTGGTCATTTCATATCCGTTTGACTTCTCAAGACACCCAAACGAAGACAAGATGCTCTCTCCAACACCTGATGAACTAGTGAGTTAATAAATCCTCCCAATATAATTATGTTCCTTTGTTGCATGTCAATCACCAACCATGTTAATGGATATTGTTTTATTTGCCTAACAAAGACATTTCCTGTGAGTAGATTTTTAGGCAGCTGGCTAGGATATATGCAGATTCCCATGCCACTATGTCCAACAATGACACAGAGAGATGCAGAGCCTCATTTGCCAATAAAGGAGGAATAACCAATGGAGCACAGTGGTATAGCTTTGCTGGAGGTAAAATATTTGTATATTATTATAGGTATAAAGCCTAATTCATTTAAATATGTTTAACTTAGCCATCAAACAAAATGAAAGGGAGAGACACAGACCCAGAGAAACTTCAGATGATGTTATTTTACCAAAACTTGTATACAGGGCCTGTTCTAATATTGGGGGTAATTTTGATATTTAGGATGGGCAAGTGGTTTTCTCTTCATTGGAGCAGGAGGGGAATGTCAGAAGTTTTGGTGGGCACATGGAAAATCTGCCTTCCTTTAGTCCCCCTTAGACCCGGCCATGCTTGTATATGATATTAAAGTCCACGTGTTGCCCATACATGTATCTTTAATTTTCTATTATCCATATCTGTCTCTGTAATCATGTTAGGGATGTCAGACTTTAACTACCTGCACAGCAACTGTTATGAGATCACCGTAGAGTTGGGCTGTGATAAGTTCCCTTCTGAGGAGGAGCTCTACCCTGAATGGCTCCGGAATAAGGAGGCACTTCTCAGCTTCATGGAGTCTGTGAGTCCACTTTTCTTTTGTATCACTGAGCTAAGTGTAATATTGTTTTTCATTTAGCTGATAATTTATTTCTTGATTGGGTCACGGATATCAGCGGAAAAGCAATTCTCAATTCCAGTAATAAAATGCTACTAACCATGTAACTGCGTTGTTGAAATAGCAAAAGATAATCAAATTGTAAAAGAGAGGAGAAAACTCCTCCCATTTAATTTGTTGTTGACGTAAAGGCTGTGAATCAAGTCTACTCTATGGTGTTTTGTTAATCTATGATATTTTGTTCAAATTAATCTGTTACTTGGTAGAAGTTAGGCTGCATGACATGCCCCCATCTTCGAAAACCAATAACGAAGCTACACAAGGTCAAAGTAAAATACGACCTAGACTACCTTACATGCAGGTTAATTTGCATCAAGGATAAAAAGGGTTTGTGCTGACCACAATGCATCTTGTGTGGTGGATTATTTCCTCCAGAGAGCATAAAATTATAAAATGTCATGACATATTTAGAAACTAAACACTCAATAATTGAGCATATCGTTGAGTGGCCTGTCCAATTCAAGATAATATTAATACATTTCAGCATTTGATTATAAAAGCATTTTTGTCATCTTTTGTATGTTCATCCATTTTTATTCTTCTTCTGCCACTTCATTTCCAATGTAAAATTCATGTTCTGAAGCAAACCAGTTGAGAACCACTGAGTTAGAGAAAGAGACAGAAATTATTCAGTATTGTCAAAATGCCTGTTCATTGCTATCGACAGCTGAACAACACTGGTAACAACACTGGAGAGAATGTTAATTGACAAGTACTTTATGGTAACATATGGAAGATGAAAACTTAATTGCTGCAACCTGTAATTAATTTCCCTACATGCAGGTCCACAGAGGTATAAAAGGCATTGTGAGGGATGAACACGGCAATGGCATTAAAGGAGCCACAATATCTATTAAGGGAATACGGCATGACATCACTACAGGTAATCATTTTAAAAGGTGTCTAATTAGTAAATATACACTTCTTATGATGTCAGTTGTGCAGTCATAACTTATTACTCTAGCTTTGTGCATCCATCTCATATCGTTGATTAGGTTGCATTAAAACCAGAGACGGAAAACCAAAAACAAACAATTATTATTATTATTTTTGCAGAACATAACCAAAAACCATAATGAAGTCTCTTTTACTTGTTCCGAAGTCAAACCTTTTTAGATTTTTTTTTATTACGTATTATTTTGTTCTGATATTTTTTTTTTCATGAAACCAAAAGCTACATCACAGTATCACAGCAAATTTTGGGGATTACACCACTTCCTGTTCCTCGAAAAATTAGGTTTATCTCTTTTTAGTCAAACATGATGAGCAAATACTTTGATTCTGAAAGAAACTGCAGCATCACACATTTCTTTGCCTAATTGGATGTTGTGCATGTAGCTATCCTTGATATGATAAAGACCCTATTGACAACTATATATAATTTCTACATATAAATGCATGTTAATCCACATGTTATTTACCTGCTTATCCCATTAGGGGCAATTCATCTGTGCATTACACTTTCACAAGGCATCATTTAGATATGATGCATTTATACAAATTTAAAGCTTCCGAATTTTGACTGATAAGACCTGTGAGTAAAATTAAATCTCCCTTAAAGTATTTTATTTTATTTTATTTTATTTTATTTAGGCCATACTCTGTGATAGTGTTCAGTTTCAAATGCCCTATTATAGCTAAAGAGCCAAAATAAATGAATGTGTGCTCCTAGTATATTTGTAATATTTTAATGGATTTTGGGGATATATTTAATATTAAGAATACATTTATTGAAAATACATTATTTTATACAGGCTACTGTATACTATGCTTGTTATGATTTCTATGCGGTTCAATCTTTCCATACAGATACAATTTGATTGTATATTTTCTCTTATTTTGGTGCATTTTGCTCATTTTAAAAATAATGTAATTAACCATTCTTTTATTTAATTCAAATCAATTTTCATTTGGAAAGGAGAAAGCTGAATGAGCATGAACCAGAAAGTGAAAAATAAAGTTTCTGCTCATTTTAGTCCCTAATTAAAACCTTCAACAGACTTTTTCAAATGTATTATGTTCCTTGCAAATAACCTGAATAGAACGTATTTTACACAGAAAATGTTAGTTAGTGATTTTATCAAACTAAAATCATGTTTTAATGCATATCGTTTATGTCTTGTGGCTATACTTTTGAAAAAGTGAGTATTAACATGTTTATAAAAACTGGCCCCTATTCACTTCCTCGTATTTTAATGTCGTAAATGTTAATGAGAATTGTTGTCTCTCTCTATAGCCGATGATGGTGATTACTGGAGATTGTTGAATCCAGGTATCAACATTGTGACCGCAGCTGCCTCTGGCTACTCTAAAGTAACCAAGCGCATTAACTTGCCAAGAAACGTGCAGGTTGGCCGGGTAGACTTTGTGCTGAAGAAAGTCCCACGAGAACCCTCTCTTGACTACTTCAACATCCCTGAACTGGACAACTATGAGCGTTTCGACCCATTTAATCAGTTTGAGCAGTACAGCCAGAGGGAGCTTGGAGAGAATGGAGAGGATAGGACTGAGAAGCCATGGTGGTGGGCTTATTTCAGCCAGTCAGGAATATCTGCACCTACCTGGCTCCTGCGTAACTACTAAGGCCTCTCAGGACACTACAGGAGTGTAACCCGATCTCAAATATTTTGCACCCAAGCCCTACTTGATGATTTTCATTATGATGGTAACATTAACTTCACCTTACATACAGTACAAGATGTGCAGCTTGCCACTGAGCATGGTGAAGGTATTATTGCCTTCCAGTATATACTGTCCAGAATCAGACTGGCATCATAGTAACATAATCACAAAACCCCAAATGAAGTTATAAACAGCATATTCTGATAAAGATTGGCAGCTAGACAACGGTTGGCTGTAATATGATAAATGATAGCGTTGCTGTGGCTTTTGTGGTCTCTTCTTATCAGGGCGCATTTGTATATTTTTCAAGCACATTAAGTATAATCAGGACATAATATTTGAGGCTGTCATTAATGGGATAGATCACCCAAAAATCATTATTTACTCACCCTCATGATATCCCAGGTGTGTAAGACTTTTTCTCTTCACCAGAACACATTTGAAGCAAAAATAGAAAAATATCTAAGCTTAGTAGGTCCTTAAAATGCAAATAAATGGTGATTTCACTTTTGAAGCTCCAAAAATCACAGACAGTCAGCATAAACTTCATCCATACACCAGCTGTTAAATTAATGTCTTCTAAAGTGAAATGATCGCTTTTGGTGTGGAAAACACAAGTATTTAAGTAGTTTAAATCATGCTTCCGGTGAGCAGCGGTACGCACGCGTGACGTAATCACATTGGCATTTGAAACACGCGGGAAGGAAAACTGATGGAAGTGCATCACAGCCGGAAGAGCAGCGCTGTTTACATGTGAGAAGGAGGAACGCTGTACAGTAGCTTAGTTGGTTTTGGTTTAGATATTTATTGATCTGTTTCTTTACTCACAATGGTGTGTGCTCATCCTGGATGTTTCAGCCAAGTGGAGAACATGAGATTACATCTGTATCCATGGCAACGCAAATATGTCACACGAGAGACTGCTTGGACTCCACCCTGTCGTGAAGCATTGGATTATAATAAAAAAGTACCTAAATATTTATATTTTTTGCACCAAAAGTGATTGTGTCACTTTAGAAGACATCCATTTAACTGCTGGAGTCTTTTCGGTGATGTTTATGCTGACTGTCTGTGATTTTTGAAGCTTCAAATGAGAAATCTCCATTAACTTGCATTTTAAGGACCTACTGAGCTAAGATATTTTTCTATTTTTTGCTTCAAATGTGTTCTGGTGAAGAGAGAAAGGGTGAATAAATAATGAGAATTTAATGATCATTTTTGGGTGAACTACCCCTTTAAGTGTTAGAAGAACTGTTCATTTTAATTAAACCAATAATTTTGTATTGCCCTTTAAACACGAAGAGATGAATGTCCACTAGTTTGTACAAGGTAAATAAAAGAACAAACTTTCATCTTCAGTGAAGTTTCTGATTTTCTATATTGTTTTTCCATTCTTTCCATTCTATTAGTATTAGAGTTGTATTAACTCAAATATTTGAGATAGGGCAAGCAAATGCTGTGCAAATTAATGAATACAATTTAAAAAAAAACTTTTTTATAAATATATATATATAAAAATGTTCTTTGACACTAGTTTCAATAAAGTGTTCTTCATTAAGTCTCTTAGAATTTTCAGTGATTTTTTTTATATATTTATTTATAATCACTTAAACATTTATTTAGAAGGCTGTTATGTAGAATCAAGGCATGATTGCATTATGCACTTTGCATGCTACTTTCTTGACCCACTAGATGGCAACAAAGACTTCATAATGATGAAGTCCAGCTGAGCCTGATGTCTAGAGTAAACTAACAGAGCATAAGTGTAAGTAAGCCACTGCTGATTTGAGCACATTTTGTTAATGTAAAATATATAATCAGTTTTAACATCAGGCTAACAAAAGCTCTGCTGGAATTTTTGGCACCTCATCTATCACACAAGTCTAACAAAACTACACAAAAGCTCTTGTTAAATCTTGATTCCTGTAAAGTCACTTTTTACTATGTAAACTACAACACTTTTCACTTTCTTATACTTTGAATATTGTGGTGTTTTGGTGGCTAAAGTTACTAAATAGTTATAGTGTTTCTGCTATATTACAAACAGGATATTTCTGTCTATTGCTATTTTAGTTTTGCTGTTGGACTTGACTGTTGTTCTTTTAAACTAATCCAAGAACAGAGAAACAAAAGTCTGTGCCTTGAATTACTGATATTGGCTCTGTCTGAGAAGCCATAGTCTGCTGGAGTTAACATGCCATGATCCATTTGCCTTCAAACCACTTTATGACTGAACCATAAATGATTCAGTGGCATGGGTTAATCCAGTGCCACATTCACTTTAATTAAGCTTAGAAAGACCTATAGTATAGTAACATATCCATAAGAATTCATACACTTTGATCCTCTGGTAGATAGTATGGCATTAGCCAAGTGTTGAAGGAGGGGTATTGTAGCTTTACATTTTGTTTTTCAGTTAACGTAATGTAAGGCACTAGCCTTCAAAGCTATACTATAACAGTATTATTTCAGAATATTACACCTTCAAAGAAGAACAATAATCTGACCACTAAACTGAGAGCCCAATATTTAATGTAAAGTGTATAGGCTATAGCAGTAATTTGAGAGTGCAAACATGCTACAAAAACAGAATCCTCCCTCCATAGAATATTACATTGCAGCACTACATGGCTTAGGAGGACAAAGTCCTCTGAATATTTGAGGCATTCAAAATGTTATAATTAGCATGTATAATAAACACAAATAAAAATGGCTTGCTGTCTGCTTACATGTTCAGTATATGATGATTATCAATGTATAAAAAAACTATTTCCTTCCATAAGAACAAATGATAGACTACTGAATGTTCCATTTGTGCTAACCAAAATGACTGCCTTGTTCATTGTTCCTTTGTGTGCTTTTCTTTATACAACTTTTGAAACCCTCAAATTTGATTGGGCAAGCAGCATTTCAAGAGTGCTAATCACTGATTTACAATACACACACATCAGTGTTTTATTGACTATTTAGATTCACAGTCAAATAGACAGTGTTCATCGCTTTCTAAACGGTGGGGACTTTGATTCATTGTTTAATTTGATTTATTTCAGTGAACAACTCTGTAGATTACATATTTACAACAGTAGGTGGCAACAAATAAGCATCTTATATGTTATGAGTGAGTCGTTGACTCATTTGATTCATTGAAAAATGCAATGGTTCACCACTGAAACAATGGAAATAAATGAGAATATACATAAGGGATAATGTACAGTCAGCCAGTTGTTATTGCAAATGAAACCCCGACAGGGTTATTAGGACTCTGACACAAATCAGAGGGGTCTTGTATTAGCCTGAAGGGGTTTATTTTGCGATAACAACCGACTGACTGTACATTACCCTGCTTATTACATAGCTACTAACCAAATAAAATAAATACATGGACATAAAATATTGATTTGCATTGAAATTATGTAATTATGTGAGAAGAAAGAAAATGCTGAACAGCTGAAATCCACCTCTGGTTTGCGTCAGAATTCTGTTGGTGTTTATTTTGTGATTAACAACTGTCTGACTGCTCATTGTACATCGTATTACAAGACTACTTGCCAAATAAATTAAAGGAATATTCCGGGTTCAATACAAGTTAAGCTCAATTGACAACATTTATGCCATAATATTGATTACCACAAAAACATTACTTTTCTTTAATAAAAAAGCAAAAATCTTGGTTATAGTGAGGCACTTCAATGGAAGTGAATAGGGGCCAGTTTTTTAAAAACATTATAATACTCACTTTTTCAAAAGTATAGCCACAAGACATAAACGAAATGCATTAAAACACGATTTTAGTTTGATAAAATCACTTTCTAACATTTTCTGTGTAAAGTTATAGCCAATTTTACAACTTTGTTGCCATGGCGATGTTGTCAACAAACCCTATAATGACAATTTAAACAACTTTACAGCTCAAATAATACATGAGTTTCTGCCTTTAAACTCTCCAAAAATTGGCCGCATTCACTTCCATTGTAAGTGCCGCACTGTAACCCAGATTTGTGCTTTATTTAAAGAAAAGGAGTTTTGTGGTACTTAACATGTAACATATGCAACATATGCTACAAATGCTGTCAATTGAGCTTAACTTGTACTGAACCCGGATCATTCCTTAATTAAATGCACATGAAACATTATTTGAGTTGAGTTGATACTTGTAAATATCGCACAGTGATCCGAGGAAGCAGGAAAGATGGATTGCAAATACCTGGGTGAGAGGTCCAATGGATGTATGGTTGTTACAGAGAAATATCAGACTGTCAGAGGGCACCATCTACCAATCAAAATCAGTATTCCAGAGAACCGTGTAATAAATTAACTTGCTGTAAATGATTCACTCAATTAACCGGTTTGTTCATGAACAAACGCCTCCAGTCCAAACCCATGAGAACGGTGCAAAGAGTGAGTTGTGCTTGAAGCTTTGACTACTTTCTGAGCTATTGTAGCCCTCTATTATAAGGCATCCACAATCTGCATAGCCTATCCTGAAGTACGATGCAGTTGATGCGCAAACTGTTGCAGCTGCAGCAGTAGACCTATTCTTTACAGTTGAGCAGGTGTCTGTCCCATTGGCTGTCCAGCGAGTCTCAAATCACCTGAAATTCAACTGCATCACCACATCCATACACATACTAATGAAATGTACTGTACATGCAGCAAACACCACATCTATTATTTGTTTCTTGATCAACCCATAGTGATGTTTAACATCTGTAAGGGACCTGGATGTAAGAACAGCTGACTATGTAGTGTAGAACAACTTTTGAGGCATTAGCCAGAAGAATAATCTTAGTGTGGTCAAAGAATCTTAGCTAATTCGCCTCTGTAAGTGGCTTTTTCATATAGCTTTTGTCAGGTTCTGTAGTCTGATTGGGACAAAATTGGGACAGGTTTTAGTCACACTTAATAGTCTCTGTAGGCTTTTTCTGTCCTCTGGTGTTGGCATGTTTCAGGTTGCTTTCACTTCATTGCTGTCTGACATACTGCAAGACTGCATGAATATTCATATAATCCGCAATTACCTGTATACCACTGATGTCATCACAAGCCTCACTGGATGAAATCAGGCCAAAGTCAGATGGCAGATTTTTCAGCTTTTGCACAGTTAAGGTAATATACATTTAAGTTCCTTGAGTACAAACGAGGATATTTGAGAGTCCTTTAAATGGTCTCTTGAGGTTCTCCAGATGTTTCCCTCCAGTTTGGCATGTGAGGAACCCCAAATGATGCCTCAAGTATCTTGTAAATTTGATAGTTTTTAATAGAATAAAAAATGGATTTTACTGCTGTTTTAAATGGCCGATAACACAGGCTTGGTATCTCATTCCCCATAAGTATTGTGTGTCACTCCATATCATCTTACTGTTTTTAGCATATCATGAATATACAATGAATACCGACCAACTGTCATCATTTTCTTTCTCTTGTTCTCCTTTCTCCTGCTTTCTCAGTTTTTATTTTCCCCTCCCTTTGAAGAGCAATTCAAACCCTTCCCCAGTTTCCTTTTTTCTGTATAATTGGAGGCAGAACATCAACAAAGCAGCTTCAGTTAGAGCATGTAAGTATGGAATCCATAGTTTAGGCCTACGCTTCCGTGTCAAAGAGCTCTTTGCTCTCCTGCGTTCTTCTTTCTCTCTGTCTCGGCAGTGAGGTGCGCGCAATGTAGCAGAGATAATTTGTTTGCTTTGCAATTATTTTCCATCAGTGGAGACAAATTGATTCGTACAGCATAAAGCGGCAGTCAGAGTGCGCTCTAAGCAGCTCAGACAGATCAGCGCTAACTTGCTTATGCCAAAGTCTGACAGACAATGGCACTGTTCCTGTCATTCACTATCTGTTGAACTCAGTGGATGGTGCACCTAAGTGAAAACAACTGTAGAGCTCTGAAATCAGATTTCAATTTGGACAGTGTAAAATGTTGTATGCTTTATGAGAGTTACTGAATTAGAGACCAGTGTGGATGACTGTATCAGTAACTGGCAATAGGACATTTTTATTTAATTCTCTATTAGTATGATAGAGTGAGACAACCACCTGACCAATGCTGTAGGTCTAGTTTGTACACTAGTATTTTATGACATTGGTGTGATATTTAGCCCATGCTAGTTTCTAAACCCTAAGCTGAACGTGACTGGTCAAAAAACTTTTTTTTTATCTCTATTTTATAATAAAAAATTGAACAAAAGTATTTTCTGTTTGTTTGTTTTCTAAGTAAGTGAGTGGGTGTCATGCTAGCATGACTAATATACAGGAATTGTGCTGGTAAAGTTGAGATACCAGTTCTTCTAAAATGCATTTAAAAATTGTTTACTTTTCTGTCTTTTGATTTCCTAGTTTTTGTGAAAGTTTAGTTGAAAATTAAAGTTGGAAGTTGGAAAACTAACATTTGAAAAAGACAGCCTTTTTAAACATTTCACAATTTCCATTCTGAAGAACTAACTACTGAATGATTGAATGACTTTATTCTACAACATGCCTCAACAGTGGGGTACTGCACACTGTATGGGGTAATTTGCCATAATGGGAAGCATTACATAGGATATTTAATGGCTTTTTAGGTCAATTTAAACTGTAAAACAATTATCAAGCACAAACAATTTATAAAGTTGCAAAAATGTAAAAGGTAACACAAAAAAAGTATAGTTTTAATCAGTTGATTTTATAATGACTAAATTGTTAAAAATTGAAACATTTAAAACACATGTTTCAGTATGTGTACTGTATACTGAGAACAACATTTTTGTTCAACTCTACCTTAATATAAAGTCATATCCCAGTATGGATGTGTTAAATTTCTTTTGCAAGTACTATTAGAAGAAATGTAATATTATTGGATTTTTTTTTTTCAATTAAAGAATTAGGTTTTGATCTAGTTGTTTGAGGCCAATATTAAAATTGGATTTTTGACTCAAAACCTTACTGAGACTTGCTTACTTAGCTCTGTTGACAACTTCCCCATGTGACAACTATCCCTAGGCTCCCCATAGCTACATAAGTTCAAACATTTTTCAAAAAACAACATAATGAGTAATAAAACAACTATGAAGCTTTGCTTATTTTCACAGATTCTGTGAAAAAAGAAAGAAAGACATGTTCCCATTGTTTTGTTACAAATCACATTGTTCAAATCTCAAAGGCTCCATGTGGCTGGGTTTTGGGTTTCCTTTGATTGCACTTTTCTACCGACATGGTTCGGGTGCTGGTTCCTGGGCCGGAGCGAATTCTTGTAATGCTCCACGCATTTCCACCACAGAAAAGGCCGTTCCGGGGCTGAAAATCTGGTTCGATACTGGCCCCAAAAACATGCTGGTCCCCACGCAGGAACCGATTACGTCATGTTTCGTCAACCAATTTTTTCACAAGCAACAAAGCAAAGAGTACTTCTTCACTCTATAAAAAAAAATAAAAAAATAAAAATAAAACCTCAAAAATGGTCTACGTGAATATCCAGCATGAAATGATGCATGCCGACTTGAATCAGACAATTGTCCAAATAATAAACTAATTGAAAAACACTTAAGGGAGTGCAGGCACCGTAAGAAGGACCTAAACAAAAGACTGTGGACGAAGCAACAATGTTCTGGACTCTGAACAGCCTACTATCTAACCGAGACAATAAATTCAGCCAGTCACGCTCAAGATAAACACAGAATTGCTGGTGTACTCTAATGCGAATCTCAGTAAGTTATTATATTTGTCAATTTTGTTAGCTTTTCTAACACTGTTGTCATCTTAATTGTACATTGTTTTACTCAGTAAGTGCATTTTTGACCAGCTACTCCAACTTCGGAAGATCCCGGCTATCTGTATAGTAAACTTATGGATTCTCAATCAAGATATAAGCATATATGCTATGGAAAAACTCCAAATATAACCATCTGCTACACCAGTGTTAATAATGATTCCACTGTTATAGTTTACAGAATTGAGCAAGTTAAACCATAGTTCATACAATATAATGTAATTACATTGCCTGTCGTCTTTAGCGTAGGTGCTGTCTCTGACAATCTTGTTGGGCAATGTAATAACACTGGATTTCATTACTCCGTATATTTAAATATGTCCTAAAAAAAAAAAGAAAAGAATAAAAGCTGTACACAAACACTGTTGTAACATGCCATGATTCTTTATGGGCAGGTAAAGTAGTCGCATAACCCATTATGTCACCGTTTGTTTCTGAAGTTAGTGGAAAAACACGGCCGGTTTACAAAAGGCTCCAGATTACCATGGCCGTGAACCAGTGGAGCACAGGCTCGCAATGCAAACCATCCCCATTTTGGTGGAAAAGGACTACTTTGAGTCAAATGTAAACTTTGTCATAGGTCAACTCCCCATTTCCCTATTTCTTCTGCTCCCCAAAATGATCTGCAGCAGGGACATATAGTACCTTGTTATTTACGTTTACTTCATCCCATGTAAAAGTGTGTTTTTGGTGTTTTAAGTATTATCGCATTTCAGCATGCATACACTTTACCATACACTTGGTCACAGATATGAATCATTCACAAGTATTTTTCAGTGTAGGTTTTACCAGGTACAATCAACACTGATGCAGATTGGTGTGATCAGGCTCCCAAGAGATAAGTACACCAAACTAACACTTGTTTAGGGTAAAATGGGGCTAAAGGCAAACATTAAGGAAAATTGGCTTCTTTCTGGTCACAAAATTTATCAAGATCGAGAAAAAAGAAGATGTGTATTTTTTATTGAATATTGATAGAGCAAAATAATCTGTTTAAAAAGAAATAATAACAGGAGGTTGTTTTGATAAAAACAGTTTTTTAAAGGTGGCAAGGGGGCCTTTTACCCCACACACTTGGGGTAAAAGGTTCCCATGGGATTTAAAGTGGAATTGTGTAGATATAGGTGTAGTAGTTATAGAGCAAACTTTATCAGCAAATGCAAATAATTTTGAAACAGCACGATGCTTTTAGAGGAACAAATTAAGATCATGCTTTTTCAAAATAACTATTTTAAAAAAGTGTGCACATTTTCTTGTTAATTTCAGTCACATTTGGCATTTCACAACATCTTGAATAAACCTATTCCCCCAATTAAGACAAACAATGCTTTATATAAGGGCCTTTAGCCATTACAACAGGGGGACGTTTTAGCCCAAATATGATATTTTAATTTACTGGACAGTAATTGATTTTTTTTTTTATTTAATCACCTTGAGAAAAACTGAAAATAACAAATACGTATTTTGTCTCAAAACATATGTGAAAATTTCAGGGATTTTCACATTCACATTTTTCACATTTTCAGCTAATTTCATTAGCTACATAAATTTGCAACATTTAAAATATTATGAAATAGTAGATCAGATTGCCTCAAAATTTTAAACAAAATTTAGACAATACATGCAACAATCTCATGGAACAGGAAATTTTTGCAGTGCACAGTGAAAAACAGGTGTGAAAAATAGAACGTTTTGGACAAATTATCAACCAAATACTGTTAAATTGTAAATTTCTGCTATGAGAATTGTGTGTTACGGCAAATACTGTAGTTGCATACATTTTTTGTTATTACGTTTTGTATTGTATTTTAGTGTGAAAAGAAAGCTGTGAAAGAGTGTTATACAGAAAGCTCAAAACTCTCTCTCTCTCTCTCTCTCTCTCTCTCTCTCTCTCTCTCTCTATCTCTCTCTCTCTCTTTTTTTTCTTTCTCTCTCTCTCACACACATACACAGCTCCCCTATGTGCGCCAGAGTTCAGGGGTCACCAATTACTTGGGGAGGCTGAGAAAGGTGCAGGGGCCAACCCACAGCTGCCATGTTGAATTAATGTCTTCTTGCTTACAGGTAGGAAGTCACCAGTCAGACCTCACTACAGCTCAGTGGACCTTTTATGTTATAGGCCAGTCATGAAATATATTTCATTTGAAAACACTGCAACATACAGTAAAAACTTATACAAATTCACCTAGCACTTTTTTGGTTTTAGCCATTTTGAATATTTCGTAGAAGAAGCCTATTTTTATTTTTTTTTATTTCTTTCTTTGTTTTTTTTGGACATACTGTCAGGTACTGTCAACATAAAACAAGGAAATCTGAGACATATGTAGAAAAAAAGCATATAAAACTACCATGTTTATTCTTATCAGAAAACTGATAGAATTCACTTCTCACACTATCATTTAGCACAGCTGTGATTCAGCTGTAAACTGAGATGAAAGCATGATTTGGCACCTAAAATCTATACTTTACATTAATTTTACGATATTTCTGAATTGCTAAAACACTAAACCCCATTCCTGAACCAAATGCTCAGTGGCCTAAACCCATTTATCAAATCAATCACTCTTTTTTGCAAAACTCTAAACACATTCTCACTCATTAAAACACATTTCACATTGTGATGCACTTGTTTTGCAAAACGGTAAACACAGGCAGCAAAACTTAAACATATCTTGTCATCAGTCATATTTACACACAATGACTCATTTTCACACTTGTTTCTAACAATGTGAAAACGTGATGCTGAGGCAGAATTACAGTAATCTCTCATTGATTTTGCAGTTGCACAACATTTTTGAGTGAGTGTACGGTAATGTGTTTTTCATTTAGAATGTTCTTTGATCTTTGGAGTTTTGCAGTTGGACAACTGTTTTTTTACAGCATGCAAATGTTGAATATACAGACATTCAATACCGTTTTACTTGCAGTTCTTACAGTATACAATATATTCAATGTACTACCGTAACTTACTATTTCAATTACTACTGTGAGTACTATACTGATTTTGACTAATTGCAAAATACGCTTACTATATACAATAATAATTAAAAAAAATCTGTAACTACATGCCCTGGACGCTTACTCTCCATTCTCTGATATAGTGTCTAATGAATGCTTTGTAGTGCTTATATATATTGACTTGCTGTGTGTATGATCTTAAAGCATTGTTTGTTTTTGAACACAGATGAAATCTTTTGTTTGATTCTACCAGACGTTTCAGGGATTTTGTGAATGTAATTTGAAGATTTGGTTTTGTGTTTAAAGTTGTGAGAAAATGGGTGAAGTTTTTTTAAAAAAAAGTTTTTTTTTAGAAATGTAGAGAAACTGTAACAAAGGCTTGGCATAGCTCTCAACTAACTAAACCTGGCTTTGTGAAGCCTCAGAAGTTTTGACAATAGTCTTTTACAAGACAATAGAGTGTGTGTGGTCAGAACCACATTGCTCTGTTTCTACTCTTGTTTGTGTTTATGTACATATCTGTCATAAGTCACCATATTTACGTTACCATTTTCTTCAGAATGCTTGTTTACATGTGTTTCTGTATTTTCATTGGTATAAGCAAACTATTGTGTTCAATTGCAACACATTTTTTATAGTGTATCTATCAGAACACTTGTCTCTCATTTATCTTTGTGGACATGTATTATGTAGCTTACTGGAAAGAACGTATTACCATTAGCTCTGAGAGAGAGAGAGAGAGAGAGAGAGAGAGAGAGAGAGAGAGAGAGAGAGAGAGAGAGAGAGAGAGAGAGAAGGCCCCTGTAATTACTGCCACTGAGCAGCAGGACTCAATTGAAGATGACAATGGATCTTCATTGGAAAATCAAGTGCTTTTTTTGCAAATTATGCTGGTTTGGCTGAACACAATGAATTAGACCCATTGAGACTTAAATGCAAAGTGCAAAGGGCTCGCCTTCTGCAAACTCGGCCCTGAACAATGGTCATTTTATTTTCTTTTCCTCTCTTTATACAGAGTTGGGAGAGAGTTTTCGAAAATTGAACACACAGCTTAACATGTCTGAGTGACTGGTGGTATGAAAGCTACAGTGATGTGAGGAATTCTGGAATCAGATACCAACTTTCCAAAATTTGTTTGAACAAATAATGTTATATTGGTCATCATGAACTCTGGACATAAAATAGATGCATAATTGTTTGTGAAATACATTAAATACTTTTTTTTTTTAAAAGTTGACATTTGATCCAGTTTGACATGCTATACTTACTGCAATCAAAAACACATTGGCGGTTACACATCCTTAAATCACAATGGCCATCAACGGTGCTTAGTGAAATTTCTCTGATTTCTCTGAAACGTGGGCATTGTTTTATTTGATTTCAGCTCTAGAGGCATGACGACCACATGTCATCCGACACAAAGCATGCGTAGTTAAGGCGCTGACCCCTTAAGTAATTTAACAGCTTAAGTCTTTTCACAGTGGAGGTTTCAGCCAACAGTGTTTGTTTACATTTCCTCTTAGTTTTTCTGTCTATTTGTAATGATTTCTTTTTAACACTGTTGTCCAGTAGATCTGGTTGATTTAAGGAAAATAAAAAAGTTCCTGGAATTTCTCCCTTCCTTTTGTAATGTGATTATTCAACTGTGGTTCTGTTGATATTTCCCCTAGTGAAGCTTTTTCAGTTCAGTTCAACCAGACACTAACAAACATTACTGATACGTATAAATGTTTCATTTTATGTGTAATTTGACATGTTCTGACAACCCGGTTTACAGTACATGAAGAAAATGCAGTGTACTGTTTATTTTTTAATAATCTTCAGTATGCCTTATTATTAAGGAATATGAGTGCTCTGTGTTATTGTATGCACTTTCTTTTGTTCTCCACCACAAAGAGAATTTGTCAAGTTAACTCAGCCGAACAGTTTGCAAGGTAATGCAGTGACTCGTTCTAGGTGCATTAACTCCTCTGAAGAGCTTAATGGTTTTGATGCCTGAAGGTCACTGAAACCCAGTGAAAAAACTTAAAATGTGAGCCAAGCTACTGAGACGTTAACATATATATAAACTGAGTTTGAGAAGCTACTAAATTAATATTCAATATAGCATGGCAAAACAGCCACATGGTCTTCCTTGGATTACTTAATTTGCAATTGATATGAATGCATAGAATGCCGGTTCAATCACAAAGTAAAAAGATTGATTATCTGGAATAATTAAGTGTTCTGTGCTGTTTTTCCGAAACTGACTTGTGGGCATATTTTAAAGACAGCTCGAAGAGAAGTGCAGTTTGAATGTCTATCTTGTGACCGCAGTCCTCGCAACAGAAGCTGGGCAATTTCCAGAGGGCCATTTCAGGACCAGGACTCCGTTCCCTGTGGCATTTCGCTATCACTGGCATTATAAAATTGCTCGTATGAAGCTTAATTTATTTCTCTCTCTCCCTTTTTTTCTCTTTCTTGACTTTCCATTCCCTTCACCCTTGCTTTCTTTTCATCCTGATGTAACTGCACCATTTGGTTAAAACGGTTCTGAATTTATTTCTGAGTGTGTGTATGTGTGCCTATTTGTGTATCTCAGTCATACGGCCTGGACAAGTGAAGTAAATGCAATTCAATTAGATACTGCCCTCAGGCTTGTAGTGTTCCTGCGTCTCTCCATCGCACATATTTATCTTACATAACTCTCAGGAACAAGTCCATCCATTACTGCACACTCACTGTTTTTAAGTACTTCTACCCAGAGAATAACAAATAAAAGATGGTAGAAGGCTGTGCGTTTGTAGAATAACAGCTTGAAAGTATTGTTATTTTGGGGGATTTATATTTTCTTGTCACCAAGGATTAGGATTCTGGATTTAGTTGTCATCGCATGTCTAATGCTCAACCCAGCACGTCAAAAGAACTATTGATTGAGTGGCTTACCGCCTATTTAGTGATTAAATTGAATTATGATATATTTTTCAACAAATAAAATGGTTTTAGGATATTAAAGTGAAGCAACAGACTGCCGTTTCTTCACGAGGCCATTGTCTACACATCAGTGAGCGACAGAGTGAATCAATTATCTGACTGTTTCTTTCAGGTGTCACACAATGGTGTCCTTTCAGCTCAGTTAGACTAGTGAAGGCTTTCAGGTACGTCTTCGGCAGGATTCTGTTACCTTGAATATATATCATACTTAATGCTTGTTACCTGGGGTTGAGGCTTTATAGGGCAAGGAATGTGTTCACTTTTGTTGAAGCAACCCTGACCTTTGCTAATACTTGTATCCCCTAACCTGAAACAATTAAAATTCTTTTCTGCTCTTTCTTTAGCACTAAATGGAAGATTATCATAATGTGGATGAAATAGTTCCAAATGCATCCAAAGCAGAATCAATCACTTACATTGACAAGTGGAGTGAAACAAACAGTGATGCATCCCAGTGATGTTGTACTAAATATCGGGACTTTTGAAATGGTGCTTGGCAATCATACTGAAAGTCTGACTAACTGTTGAATAATAATTAGCTTCATTAGGCTTGAAGTGAAGGAAAGGAAAGCAGTGTGTCAGCATAAAGGGAGTCACAAGACACCATATGACTGTATAACCAGTCTCTGCTCATTCTATCCATTCTTTCTCACCTTCACCCTGCATACATTACATTCCTCTTTCTCTTTCCCTCTCTTCTATACTTATAGATGATTTAACTAATGAATCAAGCTACATTAAACACAGAGCATTGCGCAGGCAGCAGAGCTTTGTTCCTTCGGTTGCAGTTCTCTGTCTGTGTGCATCACTCTGGCTGAGTTACAGTAACTGAGCTCTGCAAGTGCCTCACTGAGCCCTGAGACACTCAGCTGTCACACATCTGCTTGCCTGATCACTCTGCTGCCTGGGACAAAAAAGCAGCACATTTCCCCTTTGGGTGTTAAGTGTAGAGATCAAAGGATTCCATATAATAGAAATAGATCAATGTGGTAACAATTGCATGTTACCAATTGTTTTCAGTGTAGTTGATAAAATGTCCATGAACTTTTTTAGATCCACATCAATATTTTGGCTGTGATTATTCTCTGCTCAGTATGTCCTTTTGGTGACTGTCAATGTCGTGGTTGTGTGAAGCAATGGATTGTGCACTAACCTGTGGAACAGAAAGGTGTAGGTTCAAACCAGTCCTGGGGTTGTGGGAGAACATTACAAAGCTGAGGAGCAACAGTCATAAATGACCTGCCTCCCATTGAAGACAGCCTGAACTTCGAGGACAAACAGGAAATTTGCCCCAGCAGACCGTAGAGTGGCAGTGGGAATGTAAGGGCGAAGCAACTCACCGATGTACTGAGGAGCAAGTGTATGAAGAGCCTTGAAAGTTATCAACAATATGTTATATTGAATGCAATATGTAATTATTTGCCAATGGAGCTGTTGCAGAATGGGAGTGATGTGTGCAGACTTTTTATTAGAAGTAAGAACTCTAGCTGCAGAATTTTGGATGTATTGTAGGCGATTTAGGATCTTAGTGGTAAACCATAGAAGAGTGAATTACAATAATAATTTATATGATTATGAAGTTGATCATGGTGACTGTATTGCTTGGCTGTGATTATTCACTGATTGGTATGTCCCTTTAGTGACTGTCTTGAATATTGTGGCTTTGTGATGCTGTGGATTGTGCACAATATGTTGAATGGATTGGTTTGAATCCATCCTGAGGTTACTTGTAATGTGGTGTGTGTTTGCTCTGTATGGTACATGCACTCTATGTGTTCTTTGGGTTGTGCTTAATTTTGTGCAATGACTGTTGGTGCTTGGCCCCGTAATTGCTGCTTGCAGCTATATTTATTAATATTATTCTTCCTCCACAATGGGAGTCTTTGGAAATGATACACAGGAAAATGACGAACTGTATGTCATAATGAGTCCTCATGTGTGATGGTGAGATGGAATTTTTGTCTCAGAATCTTCAACATATTAACAGTACACAATCAAGGGGAAGTGCTTTAAACATTGTAATTAATTTTGTTCAGATACTTTTATCAATCTACAGCCATATCTTTAAAGATACAGATAGTTACATAACAATAACACACATTCAATCTGCCTGTTACACAAACACTGATTTTTTTAAACTAAATCTCCTGCAGAACTTGGAGCATGTAAAGCATATTCCAGCACCTTTAAGACTCTAACCCCTCAAAATCCTCTGCATGTGACCCGTAAGCTAGCAGAAAATCTCCCAATGATCTGTTTCTAGCTCAAAGTGATCTAATTACACTGAAGTTGAAGCTCATGGGGAGTAAAGTCACCATGCTCAGCTTTGAAATGGTGAAAAGAGGGAGAGATTTAAACAAGTGCAAAGCTTTTTAGAGGTAAGGAGAATGTGAGTGTGTTTGGAGAGTAAAATATGGCCCCTAGCAATATAAATATAAATCTCAGTACTTGATGTCATTATATGGTACTTTGAGAAATTATAATTGAGAAATTCAGACTGGAACATGAATTCAGATAAAAACCAAAGCCTTTGAGTAACTGATACAATAAATACTAATCAAATTGCTACCAAATATGCCAATCGCCCCCTCCCATATACACAAGCTAACTGCTTAAACCAAGAAGGCTTCAGTAATGGAACCCCCAGTTTAGTGCAACTGTATGTCTCTGGGCCTAAAGTTGGCATCCTACTTTTAGGACAAGAAGACAGCAGCATGACCACACTGGGGTAAGGCAGCACACCATCTGTGCATCTGGAGACAAGGGCGAATTCAGAGACAAGTCTAACTGCAGAAAGACACATTAGATTGTTATACACTGGGTTGGACAAGCACAAATATGTTTTTAGCTTTTACCATTAATTGGAATTCTAGGTAAAAGACTAACATTGGTTACTGTGACTATGCCTTTTAAATTTAGTTTAGCATCTGAGGGTTTCCTTTTAGATGTCATTTGTGTAAAATGTCATGTGGCTCTGTCATTTCTGATTCTCATTTATACTCATTACTCACCAGACAATCACTTTAGTGTTTCTAATGGCACTGTATTTGTTTATGTGAGTTAATAATGTGGCACAGATGCAGTGAGAGAGAGAGAGAGAGAGAGAGAGAGAGAGAGAGAGAGAGAGAGAGAGAGAGAGAGTCAGGCCCCAGCTGGAGGAGAGATAAAAACAACTATTAACTCAGTCTGTACCACCCAAACTCTTTGCAGTGAGAACTGGGACCAGCCCCTCAGTCTTCAACCTCACTATACTCATCCCATTTAGCCCTAATCTCCCCTAAAATAACACTGCTAAATCAATTACATGTTTTCGGGGCAATAGAATCAGGAGGCAGTGAACAGTCAATGTGAGTATTTTTATTACTCCTTAAGTGTCACACAAAGCACAAACGAGTATATATACACAAACAAGTCGATGAGTGTTCAGTCTATAATAGCGGACACACGCAGCCAACTCGCTCTGCTCTCTCTGCTATCTGATGCATCTGTCTGCCTTTTCAAGTCTCCCGCCACCAACAATATAACAAGACACAAGTGTTAGAGATAATGACACCCCTTACTGCTCTCCCTCTCCTACTGACAGATACACAACGACGACCCCATCCCCACATACCCCCACCACCTGAATAAGTCTAGGGAAACATCTGACCTGCCAACTCCCCAAAGCCATCTGCGCCCTTGGTCTGGGGATGCCAGGTACCAACGGGTGATCCGTGCGTTGGTATCTTTCATGAGGTGGAGCCATTGGAGTGGGGTGTGATCTGAGCAGAGGGTGAAGACCCACCTCAGCAGGTAGTAGTTGAGGGTGAGGACAGCCCACTTGATTGCAAGACACTCCTTTTTGATGGTGCTGTACTTAATCTTCCTCAAGGAGAGCTTGCGACTGACGAACAGCACCAGCTGTTCCTCCCCCTCCACCTCCTGTGAAAGCATGGAAGGGGCCCCCTTTCTAGTAAGATCAGTCAGCAGGCTGGTGACGTCAGTGTAACAAGGCACAAACCTCCGGTAGTAGCCAACCAGCCCCAGAAACTGTCACACCTCCTTTTTTGTATGGAAAAAGCTATTTTTTTCTCAGGAGATTGGAGTTAAAGGGATTAAATTCTAATTAAATTGAGCCACGCCCAACAGATCAAGCAACTCGATTGGGAACATGTCAAATTTGGACACCGTATTCACTTTGCAATAGTCTACACAGAACCAGACAGTCCTGTCGCTCTTACATACCAGAACCACCAGGCTGGCCCAATCGCAATGCAACTCTTCTTTTACACCCATCTTGAGCATTGCCTCCAATTCTTCCTGAACAACCCTTTTCTTGTGTTCAGGAGGGTGATAGTGGTGGCTACAAACCACCACTCCAGGGGTGGTCTCGATATGGTGTTCTATAAGGTTTGTGCGACCGTGGAGAACACGTCTGCGAATTCCGCTTGCAACTTGGCCACGTCTGTGAGCTGTGACTGTGAGAGGTGGTCTCCACATGGGACCGGAGTGAATGAATTACGTTTGAGAATCACTTCCAGCCCAAGCTCCACCCTCTCTGGGACTGCCATCGCCAAGGCCACAGAGATGCCTCCCTCCACGATTTTAGGAGGTTGAGGTGGTAAATTTGAAATGACCCGCCCTGTCCATCCAAAACAAACTGGCCATTAGTTTTTTTTGTGTCTAAATGGCCAGTCATTGGATTATGGTGAGCCATCCGAAAGAGGGTTTCCCAACAGCTTTTAGGTACTAATAATTGGGTTGGATTTTCTTTTGTTTGGGTGTCCTGCGTCACTCAATACAACCAATCTTTAATAATTAAAAAATATGGGTAAGTGAGTGTGGCGTTAGGCTGGAGCTGTTGACCATCGATGACTCTCACTTGGTCAAACGCGTGTTTGAGGGACTTATCACGTGACTGCTCTAGAGGGAAATCTCATTCAGGGAACCCCCTGAAGATGGGAACTCCCTCCCTGGCATCATCTTGACACTGAGCAGATGTAGACGGCCCTGGCACTCCCTCTCCAGCCGTAGCATTGCACGTCACACACCGAGACATCATTACACAGGACTCATCCAAACTTATTTCCCTTAATAAAATCTTAAAATCAGTGGATGGCTGTGGCGGGAATTAACCATGGCCTGTTGAGAGGCCTTCTTCAGGTCTCTGTAGTCGAGGAGACTAGCAGCAGGAAGTTGCTAGGCTGCTAACGGCACTTCTCCAGAGAGCAATGGTAACAGGCAGGCTACCCACTGGTCAGGTGGCCATTTCCACACCTCAGCAATCTTCTCAAACAAGTTGTGGTAGGCTATGGGATCATCGCCTGGCCACATCTTGATGAGGGTAAAGTGTGATGTGGTCTCCGGGGTCGCAGCTACAGCCCCATCTCTGTCAATCAGGCTCCAGAACTCCTGCCGATCCTCCGCTTTGGCCTGGAGCACGAGTTGGAAATGCTGTTCCTGCTCCAGGCATAAGTCCATGAGCACTTGGTGTTGATTCTGTTGGATGCTGATGAGGGACTTGATTACTTCGTCCAGTGGTGAAGCTTCCATGACGACGTTATCCTCCAATAGCCTTCCCAGGTTTTGGCACCACAGTGACAATGTTCATGTTTTCGGGGCAATGGAGGAGTCAGGAGGCAGTAAACAGTCAATGTGAATATTTGTATTACTCCTTCAGCATCACACACATATATATATATATATATATATATATATATATATATATATATATATATATATATATATATATATATATATATATACACACACACAAACGAGTCGATGAGAGTTCAGTCTATAATAGCAGACACACGCAGCAAACTCTCTCTGTTGTCTCTTTTTGCTGTCTGATGCGTCTGTTGGCTTTTTCAGGTCTCCCTCCTCCATCACTTTAACAAGACACAAGTGTTAGAGATAATGACACCCCAGGTGACGAGCCTTACCGCTGTCCCTCTCCCACAGGCAGATACATGCCTCCATCCATACACTAATCAACTTAATCAACCATGAAAGCCAGAGACAGTGGGTATAGTTCACCAAAATAAATTAAAATCAGTTTTTCATTTACCTAAAAGGGATAGTTCTCATAAAAAAATTAAATGATCTCATCAATTACTTTCACTTATGCCATCCCAGAAGATTCTTCTGAAGAACACTAAGATTTTTAGAAGAATATTTCAGCTCTGTACTTTAGGTCTATGAAGTGTGTGGGCAAGTGAATGGTGTCTAGAACACTGAATCTCTAAAAAACACACAGGCTGCATAAAAGTAATCCATACGAATCCATGTCTTCTAAAGACATGTGATAGGTGTGGGAGAACAGATAATTATTTAAGTAATTTTTTACTATAAATCTCCACCTTTGATCCACCTCGACCGGTAGGTGGCAAAATACACTAAGAATGCTAATCACCAAAAACAAAGAAGAATGTGGAAGTAAAAGTGAAAGGGGAGATTTATAGTAAAAAGCACATAAAAGTTGATCTGTTTCTCACCCACAACTATCATCACTTCAGAAGACATGGATTTAACCACTGCATTACTTTTATGCTGACTTTATGTGATTTTATAAGATTCAAAGTTCTGGCCGCCATTCTCTTGCATTGTATGAGGTCGAGAAATGATGAGAAAATTTTCATTTATGGATTAACTATACCCTTAATAGATATTTTTTTTGCTTATTTTCTCCTTAAAGCTCAGAGGTTATACTTCTAAAGTGAAACAAATCAAAAGAAATGTAGTTTGTCAATTTCTAAGAATGGGACAGGCTATAAATGGAGTGCCGTAAGTGGACAGAAATGACATGAAGTTCAGTAATAGAATAAAGAAATGAGTAATCTAGTTCTATCTCTTTTTTTTCTCTCTTTCTCCTTTTCTCTCTCATATGAAAGTGGCTGTGTCTGGCATTAAATATGTAAAATTAGCACTTTAAGTAGAACACATTTCTGTGTTGTGCTCTGAGCTTGCCCAAGCTCAGGCATGCATACAATATGCAATTGGTCATCCCCATGGCAACCCAGATTGGATGAAAAGGTTTAGAGAGTGAAAGTGGATCAGATTGGGATGATTTTTTATTTAGTGAGTTTATTCATGGCGTAACTCATACCAAGTGTCTGCTAAAAATGCTGTATGTGTCTCTGTGGGAAAAGAGAGCTATAGACAGTCAGTGAGATAAATGTCGTGTTTCAAAATACCCATTTGACTCTAAGAAAACACAACATATTGAGGAAATTAATTCGGGGGGAAAAATAGCTGTGTCCCATAATATTGACTGAACCCTGTTACCTGAACACATTCACCCCTATTAAATATTTGGAATATTCCACAAATCACATGTTCTAAAGGAAGTTACATCATTCTAATTTCCTAAATGCCATTGAAAGATAAAAGGTAAGTTATCTTTTATTAAAGTTCTTTTTAAAGGTATTTTCAGTGATATTGTGATCTTTACAGAGGAGGTACTGGTCAGTTTTCAACACTGTTACCTAAATTATAGATTAAACTATTTTATTAATTACAAATAAATATTTTTTGTGAACCTGTATAATGTCTTCAATGTCCACTAGACATTAGCTAGCTATAGTTTGCTAATTATATGCTAAAAACTCAACCGTGTTACCTTCAATCCTGTTACTCATTCAAGAGTACTCGAGAGGCACTCAAAGACCTTGACCTCCGGGCCACGAAGGTCACAGCGCAGACACTCGGGCAGGCGATGGCCACCCTCGTGGTCCAGGAATGTCACCTAATGCTGAACCTGGTCAAGAAGCGGGAGGTAGACAAAGCTAGCTTTCTAAACTCCCCCGTCTCCCAGCACGGTATATTCGGCGACACCATCAACTAATTCGCCCAGCAGTTCTCAGTGGTGAAGAAACAGACGAAGGCCATTTCCCACATCATGCCCTGCCGGCGTTCCAGCATGGGCCGTGCGCCGTCTGCTCGCCGAGGGTGTCCTCCTGCAGCTTTCAAATGCCAGGCAGCTCTGCCTCAACCTGGGCCCAGCTCTCAGCCCCAGCGTCGAGCGCCCCGCAGGAAGCGCACGCCCCCACTCTCCCGAAAGTCCTCGAGGACCTGGAAGGCTCCCAAGTGTTCCTGAGATGGATGACCCAGGGAACAAGACGTTTGCTCTGGAGCTGGTAAACAGACCACTCCGTCTCCTGGTGGAGGGCCGGGAGGAGAATCCTAATTTGAAATAATTTCCTTTGCCGCACCCCCTTCAGGCTGCGGTACCCACATTCTCAATAAAAAAGCGATTTTCTCATTCCCTAAGTCATCTGGCTTGTAAATGCCATTCCCTATCAAAAGCTACACTTTGATGCTGCGCTGATTTAGTGCTTTGAGAATGTCTTTTAGGTGGGACCAGCTGTGAAGATGTGTGCAACAGATCAATGAAATTGACAGGAATTTATAGCCTCTGCTGGTGACATCATCAGGATGCGCCAGTACCAGGGTCTATAAATAGATGCGCCACAGGTGCATCGTCAGGTCTTTTTTCTTCAGACCATTCTGTGTGTGTTGTTCTTCACAAGCCTGTCAAACTTTCTTCTTTCCTCTGATAGGAGTTAGATCGTGCAGTGGCCAGACTACAGTTAGACTGGCCGCATGAACAAGAGACCCGCAAATGCTCTAAACTAGAGGATAGATTCCTGTCTGGTGGCAGGGGAAGGGAATGCAAAATCAGTCCCTTCCCTTTTTTGAAGACCTCCATGATGAGCTTTCTCGCTCATGGCGGAAACCTTATACTTCCCATGTTTTCGTGCCTTTGACATCGATTCATATTCGACTATGGTGGGTGCTGAGTAACGGGGGTATTCCATGATGCCGCAGGTAGAAGGGACACTTAAGGGTTATCTCTCTCCTGGCTCGGCATTTTCACTAAAGAGACCTACTCTCCCTACAAAGCTGTGCAGGACCACCTCTACGCTTGTGGGGGAAGCTTATCAGGCAGCAGGTCAGGATGGTGCTTCCCTGCACACTATGGCAGTGTTGCAAGCGTACCAGGCTGACCTGTTGAAGGACCTGAGTGCGGGCAGTACCGTTGATGAAGAGGCTTTCTCAGAGCTGTGTCGAGCCACGGATCTGTCTCTCCGGGTGACCAAACAGACGGCCTTTCGGGCATCAGAGACAAGAACAAGGTGTTCCTTCTTGATGCCCCGATTTCACCTTCTGGCTTGTTCGGTGACTCTATGAATACATGTCATGACATGTTCCTTCCTTGCCGCACTCAGGGGGAGGAGCCGCCGGCCACCCAGCCCACCCCCCAGTCCTCCTAGAAGGGAGGCTCAAAAACAGAGTGTGGCGAGTCGCACTCCCCCTCATAGAAACTAGGGACCGAATCGTTGCCCTCAACAGCCCCCAAAGCAAGACCTCAGGACCGTTAACTCCAGGAAGAGAAAGTCCTGACGGTCTTGCGCCCAGCCTTGTGGGGATAGCCCCCACTTGGGACAGGTCGCATGAGACATTTACCTAAACCTTCCCGATACCCCTACGAAACCTCTCCATTCCCGCCACCTCTGGTGTTTTGGGAGTTAGCAGTTTCCAGCTAAATGTTGGGTGTTCTGTTGCACACTCAACATCCCCTCAACAGGAAGTGTCAAAATTAATACCCATTTCAGAGAACCTGGCAGTGTGGAAACTACTGCCAGGTGTTTCTATGTGGGTCCTAAGAACAGTAGAAAAAGGCTACAGAATAAAATTTGTTCACCATCCTCTGCGTTTCAACGGCGAGGTTCCCACTACCGTGAAACCGGAACAAGCATGTCTACTGTTGAAAGAACTGCAAAATCTCTTGGTCAAAGGGGCCATAAAACATGATCCCTTTCTAGAGAGAAAGTCAGGTTACTACAGCAGATACTTCCTGGTTCCCAAGATGGATGGGGGGGGTTGAGTCAGATTTTAGACCTTCGAGGCTTGAATCACTCAGTCAAGGCGTTCAAGTTCAAGATGCAAACTGTCAAACGGTCATGTCTCAAATCCAACATCACGATTGGTTGGTCACGATCAATCTCATGGACGCATACGTTCATATAGAAATTCTGCCACAACACAAGTTCCTGAGATTCGCTTTCGGGGGGAGAAGATTTCCAATATCAGGTTCTTCTATTCGGCCTAGCCTTATCACCCCGCACATTCACAAAGTGCATGGTTGCAGCACTGGATCCTTTGCAACTCCAGGGTATCCGCATTCTGAATTATATAGACGACTGGATGATACTAGCACAGTCACAAGAACTGGCATTACAGCACAGGGATATCGCCTTGGGCGATTCCGGACAGGAGGGACCTTCTATCTCAGGCGCATGGGACAATATTTCATACTCGGCCTGAGTTGTGGAACCTTCATGTTTGGCCCCTGAAGTGTACCAACTGAGGGACACTGGGCTTTCACCTGAAGTTATCAAAACCATTCTAAGTGTTAGGGCTCCCTCTACTAGAAAAAGTTATGCCAATAAAAGGGGTGTCTTTGAAAGATGGTGCAGTGCACATAATGCAGATCCAGTTAACTGCCAGATTGCTTGAGTTCTGGACATTCTGCATGAAAAATTATCAGCAGGCACATGCCCCACCACTCTCAGGATTTATGTGGCCTTTCTATCAGCTTGCCACGCCTTGATTGATGGGATGCCATTGGGGAAACATCCTCTGCTCGCTCGCATCGTTCGTGGAGCCACACAATTGAGACCTCCTGCTAGGACCAGGATCCCTTCATGGGACTTAGCATTAGTCCTTGAGGGTCTGGTTGAGACCACCTTTGAACCTCTAGAATTAGCATCTGATAAACTTCTGACTCTCAAGATGGTTTTTCTTATAGCGATTACTTCTTGAAAAAGAATTGGGAATTTGCAGGCTCTGTCTGTCTTGTTGAGTAACCCGAGACGTTCTCATAGCAGCCCGATGCCACACTCCAGCAGTCCCGGCACCCAGGTCGCGGACCACCCGCCGCCGGACCCACGACTTCTGCCCTACGGCTGGCAGGTTCTGACAAGTATAGAGGACGCTTACACGGGACCTCCTCCTTAGTCACTAACCTGCCCCCTGCTGGGTGCGCAGAGCAAGGTAAGTGCTTCGATTCTTCTCTCAGCACCTTGGGATGCGCTTGCCTCTAGATGCCACACAACCTGCTCTGACCCACTGTGAAGCCTCGCCAGGTACATCAAAAATGAATGTCCCTTTAGTGCCTCTCACACGGAGCTTGGATGCGGGGCTCTCACTTCCCAACCTGTCACGCTGGCTGGCCAGGAGCATCCGACTTGGCTACGTGATTCAGTTCACAGGGCCCCCACCTCCTTTCGGTGGCATCTGCTTTACCTCAGTGCATACCTTCATGATCAGAAGACACACAGAGATGCGCATTCGGTTCAGTGCTCTCGTTTCTGTAGGAGAGGCTGGAGGGGAGGCTGTCCCCCCTCCACCTTGAAGGATTATGTAGCCGCCATATCGGCTCACCATGACGCAGTGGACGGTAAGTCCCTAGGGAACCTGCAAGCACTGCACCGGGAGGAAGCACACCCAGCATTTTCTTTGCTGTGTCCATTGTGTGCTTTGCGTACCTTTGTGTACCTTTCCCCCCAGGAGAGTCCACTAGATTCGTGCTCCCTGGATGTTCTTCCTCCCTACCCCTCTGGTTCACGAATTCAGTGGAGGAATTCCCCGACCAGAACCACTATGGGTACTAAAATTACTCTGTACTGGAATTAGGTGCTCCACAGGATGGGCCTTTGTGGATTAATCCCCCTGCATGTATTTTCCGCAGTACAGTCCCCCTACTGGTGGACCTCCCTTGGGCAGTCCCCGCTGCCCCCGATCACCGTGTTTGTAGTAACTCCTGCCTCGCAGCAGGTAGGATCTTCCACCGCACCATTTCCACGTGTGGCCTGAAAACCCATGTGACGTATTTCGCCGCTCTTTACCTCCCCCCAGCCTGGGCAGGTGGTGTACTCTATGGGTCTTTTCCCCAAGAAAAAAATAGGAGTTGGAAAAGAACGCATTCGCCGATGTGTGTGATAGTGTTAAGATGGCCTTATCCACTTTAACTCTATGCGAGAAACATAGAGAGAGAAAAGGTGTGGCTGGTGCGGCCTGCTCCCATTCTTGGCCCGTCGCTTTGTTCCCCCCCTTCGGGATGCCGGGAACCTAAAAAGTTTATGATGATTTTTGTGGAGCGTTGGGGAAGGGTACGTGCAGTCTGACACAGCCTGTTGCTTTTGCACACAACTGCCTGGCCGCACCTGCATCAGCAGTGCACGTACATGGTTCAGCGCATGGTGTGATGAAATAGGGACTCCTAGTGTCGCTTCACTCGACACAACGTCGAAGTGAGTGACAGACGGGGAACGTCTAGGTTACTGTTGTAACCTCCGTTCCCTGATGGAGGGAACGAGACGTTGTGTCCCCCTTGCCTGAACCGAGCCACTGCAATGACCAAAGCTTATTCTCGTTTCCTCAGTTCAAAACCTGAATGAATAGATGCATGATTCCCTCCCTTTATACCTGTATGTCCTGGGGAGGGACATGCAAATTCTGTCTGCCAAATTCTCATTGGCCTTTTCTTAAGTTCAGAGGTAACCGAGGCCTTCAAGAAAGTCCCATAGTTTTGCTTAACTCGACACAACGTCTCGTTCCCTCCATCAGGGAACGGAGGTTACAACAGTAACCTAGACATTTTGCTTCTGTCTCATTTAAATGTAGGCTGTAATGTGCTCTCTCTTGCCATTTTTATTTAATTGGTTTAGTATATCTGTAGCAAAGAGAAAATGTACAGTGAGAGTGGAGTGTGAGTAAAATATATAGCTCTGCCGAATATATACCATATATAGCATATAGAATATATAGCTCTGCTGGTGACATCATTGGATGCACCTGTAGCAGGGCTATAAATAGATGCATCACAGGTGCATCATCAGGTTTTTTCTGAAGAGCAGTCCTGGGGCATTCAAGTGCGGCAATGAAGCGCAGCATCTCGTTCCGCTTTTATCAGGGAAAAAGGGTTACTGTTAAGTAACCCAAGACATTCCCTTTCAAAAAGCTGCACTTATGATGCTGCACTGAGTTAGCACTTTGGGAATGAGAATACCCACGCCGCCACACTGTGGATGTCCGCAACCCTTATGGTTGTGTAGTGTGCTCACAAGAGCACAAGAGGTTTCAGACATGACCTTGTGATGTCGAATTAAGGACATAAGTGGCATGAACATCCAAACTATAAAATCTAATGAATGTGTGGAGAGGACCAGCCTG
Organism: Moxostoma hubbsi; assembly: GCA_032164185.1. Taxonomy (NCBI): domain Eukaryota; kingdom Metazoa; phylum Chordata; class Actinopteri; order Cypriniformes; family Catostomidae; genus Moxostoma; species Moxostoma hubbsi. Next base: position 16,133,071 of record JAVLUX010000012.1, on the reverse strand, counting down.
CCGCATCACAAACATGCTGCAGAGGGACACCTCTAGCCAAGGCTTTAGAGGAGGTGACTCCTCTGGTAGAGTGAGCCCTGATACCTACTGGCGAAGCTTTACCACGCACCTCGTAGGCCAGGGGATCCCATGGCAAACAAATAGTTGCCCTGATTTACGCCACTGGCTAGTGCAGTGGACGAGGCTGTGAAGTCTTTCCTGCTCTGGCGTTGTAAACGGCGGGGAGCAGAAGGCTTTGAGAGTGACCGGATGTAAGGTTGAGAAAGGCACCTTAGACAGGTAGTCAGTATGAGGGTGCAAAATTGCTGTAGTCATTCCTGGGGCAAAATCTAAGCAGGCTGGCAAGCAGACAGAGCCTGTAGATCCCCAATTCTCTTTAGAAAAACCATCTTGAGAGTCAGAATTTTATCAGACACTGACTCTAAAGGTTCGAAGGGGGTCTCAACCAGACCCTCAAGAACTATTGCTAAGTCCCATGAAGGGGTCCTGGTCCTAGCAGGAGGCCCCAGTCACATACCTCCACAAATGAAGCGAGCGAGTAGAGGATGTCTCCCCAGCGGCACTCCGTCCATTAAGGCGTGGCAAGCCGAAATGGTGGCCACATAGACCCTGAGTGTGGCGGGGCATATGTCTGCTGACAGTTTTCCTGCAGAAAGTCCAGATTTGAAACAATCTGACAGTTAACTGGATCTGCATTATGTGCACTGCACCATCTTTCAAAGACACCCCATTTATTGGCGTAGATTCTTCTGGTAGAGGGAGCCCTAGCATTTAAAATGGTCTCGATAACCTCAGGTGAAAACCCTGTGTCCCTCAGTTGGTACACTTCAGGGGTCAAACATGAAGGTTTCACAACTCGGGCAGGGATGAAATATTATTCCCTGTGCCTGAGACAGAAGGTCCCTTCTGTCTGGAATCGCCCAAGGCGAGCCGTCAAGGAGAAACATTATCTCCGAAAACCATACCCTGTTCGGCCAGCGCAGCGCTATCAGTAAGATGCAGGAATCTTGCTGGCGAACTCTGGCCGAGACTCCCAGGAGCAGAGAAACCGGAGGATACGCATACAGACGTATTCTGGGCCATGTATGTGCCATCGTGTCCAGATTTTGCTGGGTGACTCAGAGAGAAGTAGAGGGGACATTGCGCTGTCTGTTGAGAGGCGAAGAGGTCCACTTCTGCCCTGTAAAATCTCACCCAGATTTGTTCCACTACCTCGGGGTGGAGTTTCCACTCCCCCGTTGGTATTTTCTGTCTAGACAGTAAACCTGCTGCCACATTCAGACATCCAGGGATATAAACTGCCCTGAGTGACAGGAGCTTGCCCTGGGCCCAAAGGAGAATCCAACATGCCAGAGTATTCAGCTGACGTGAACATAGACCTCCTTGATGATTTATGTAGGAGACTGCTGCTGTGTTGTCCACCCGCACCAGGACATGGCAGCCTCTCAAATGCTGGAGGATGTATTTCAGGGCCAGAAATACTACCATCAACTCGAGGCAGTTGATGTGCCAATCGAGCTGATGACCCTCCCATTCCCCTTGAGCTGGACGACCAATTAAGACTGCTCCCCAGCCCGTCAGGGAGGCATCTATCGTTAGCAACCTGCGATGACAAGACACACCCAGAGTGGGACCCAGGGTAAGAAACCGGGTTCTGAACCACATAGAAAGGGAACGAAGCGCGCAGCGCGTAACCCTTATTTGCCTTAGGGGACTGGCCCTTGGATGAAATCCCCTGGCTTTTAGCCACAACTGAAACGGTCTCATGTGCAGAAGGCCCAAAGGGATTACCGTGGACGCAGACGAGACCTAGTATTCGTTGATACTGACTAACAGTGCAACCTTGACCTAGCCTGACTTTGCTCAGGGTGTTCTGAATGGACATGATTCGAGCGGGAGACAATTGTGCCTGCATTGTGATCGAATTCCATATAACTCCCAGATAGTAATTCCCTGGGTGGGAGAGAGAACACTCTTTTTGACGTTGAGTCTCAGACCCAGAGAAACCAGATGAGCTAAGACAATATCCCTGTGCTGAATTGCCAGTTCTTGAGACTGTGCTAGTATCAGCCAGTCGTCTATGTAATTCAGAATGCAGATGCCCCAGAGTCGCAAAGGAGCTAGTGCTGCATCCATGCATTTTGAGATAGGGGTGATAGGGCTAGGCCGAATAGAAGAACCCGATACTGGAAGGCTTCGCCCCCGAAAGCGAACCTCAGGAACTTCCTGTGCTGTGGCAGAATTTCTATATGAAAGTATGCGTCCATGAGATTGATCGTGACCAGCCAATCGTGATGTTGTATTTGTGACACGACCTTCTTGATAGTTAGCATTTTGAACTTGAACGCCCTGACTGAGCGATTCAAGCCTTGAAGATCTAAGATCGGACGCAACCCCCACCCTTCTTGGGAATAAGGAAGTATTTGCTGTAAAAACCTGACTCTTTCTCTGGAAGGGGAACATGTTCTATGGCCCCTTTGAACAGGAGATTTTGCAGTTCTCTCCACAGTAGACATGCCTGCTCCGGTTTCACGGTAGTGGAAACCACGCATTGAATGCATGAATTCTGTAGCCATTTTCTACAGTTCTTAGGAACCATATAGAAATACCTGGCAGAAGTTTCCACGCTGCCAGGTTCTCTGAGATGGGTATTAATTTTAATTTTAAGGCAGGAATCATTGGTACACCCAACATTTCACTGAAAGCCTCTAACTCCTGAAACACCAGAGGCGGCGGAAATGGAGAGGTTCTGTGGAGGTACCGGGAGGGTCGAAGTGGATGATACACATGCCCCGTCCCGAGGGGGGCTACCCCCACAAGGCTGGGCACAAGACCGTCAGTGTTTTCTCTTTTTAGAAACTACTCCCTTGAGGTCTTGCTTTGGGGGCTGCTGAGGGCGACGAGCCTGTCCCCAGTCTTTATGAGGGGTAGCACTACTCACCACGCTTTGTTTCTGAGCCTCCATTCTAGCAGGACCGGGATGGGTCTGGGTGGCCGACGGCCCCGCCCCCTGAGTGCTGTGAGGAAGAAACTGCCCAAATGCTTCCTCGGGATTTTTTGCCTCCTGTAACCTGGTGATAACTATATTCATAGTAGTGCTGCACGATATATCGTTTCAGCATCGACATTGCGATGTGCGCATCCGCAATAGTCACATCGCAGACTGTGTGATATAGTAAGATAAACATATAGACTACTAGTCTTGTCAAAAATACCAGTACTCTGGTACCAAGTACCGGGTCTACCTGGTTCCCATGCAGATTCGGGAACTTTCGAACGCTCACAACAAGCAAAAGATGGCGACAAGCAAAGTAGCTGCTGCTACGGAGTCTCAACTGTATCTTATCGTGAAGAAAATTGGCAATATGCAGCTTTATTAATACGAGAGCATGTTGTTCAGTAACCTGTTTTTGTGTTTTACTTTGGTACCGAAAATGGTATCGAGTACTGTGAACAGAACTTTGTACTGTGTACAGAGTTTATTATACGTTCATTGCTGCACGTATGGCTAACCATGGTGAATTAAACAGTGTATAATAAACTACCCAAAATAAGTCAAAAAGTAAAGTCATTTTCTGTATCTTTTTTTAATTAAAATTTTCCATGAAGATGCAGTTCCCAACAAAATCACCCCAATCATTCTAGAATAATTAATTCTTCTCAAATAGAACTATTCAAGTCATCTGGCGAAATCATCCTGTATTTTTTCATATCGCAGAAAAACTAAATATCGCAATGACAGTTTTTTCCAATATCGTGCAGCCCTAATTCATAGCGTCCCCAAATAAGCCAGAAGGCGAAACCGGGGCATCAAGAAGGAAAACTTTGTCCTTTTCTCTGATGCCCGATAGGTTGAGCCATAAGTGTCTCTCCATGCTGACTAAAACAGACATAGACACAGATATAGACACATAGACGGGCCAATCGCACGGGCCGCCTGCTTGGTCACACGGAGAGAAAGATCCGTGACTCGACGAAGCTCGGAGAAAGTCTCCTCTTCGAGTGTGGTACCCGCACTCAGGTCCTTCAGCAGATCAGCCTGGTATGCCTGTAACACTGCCATAGTTCTTAGAGAAAGAAGAGAAAGGAATCTGCACACTGCCTAACAAAATTTAACTCCTAGCAGAGGAAAGACGAAAAATTACTTACAGGCTCATGAAGCACACACAGAGTGATCTGAAGACAAAAGATCTGACGATGCACTTGTGACGCATCTATTTATAGCCCTGCTACAGGTGCATCAGATGATGTCACCGGCAGAGGCTATAAATTCCGGTGAATGTTCATTGACGTATTGTACACATATTCACAGCTGGTCACACCTAAAGTTGTTCCCAAAGCGCTAACTCAGCGCCTCATCATAAGTGTAGCTTTTTGAAAGGGAACTACAATAACACATTAAATGAATGCTAGACAATGTTTAAGATAATGCAAAAAGCTACATTCATAAGTGTAGCGTAACTTGGTTATACAGAAAATATATACATTCTATTATTATAAAACAATAGCGCATAGATACATCAAAATGACAGTTGTGATGGAATCACATCAATACTGAATCATGTCAACATATTTATAATGTACAGTTTATTTTATAAACCGCTATTGTCATCATCAACCAAATTTAGCTAACAGCTATTGATAAAGATGGATAGCTAGCTAACGCCGACAAAGGCTATCGTATAAATGCAGTCAATGTGTCATGCAAAGAGAAATTATTACTTCAAACTACAGTCTTGCATAGTCAGTCCTATATCCACACTTTGTTTTTGCCCTGTTCCAACACTGGAGAGTAAAATATAATATACAGTCTCAAAGATTGTAGTAAAACAATCATAACTGTGTAATTTTAATTATGCTACCTCATCTGTCAGCATGATGCCAGTGAATCAAGTTGTCTCTTTGTACATTACTTTGGATGCTACATAGCTGGCTGCAGTTCACTTAATGTCCACAGGTATCATTAATAACAAGGGGTTTTCTGAATCTTACATACTGCACCTTTAACCTTTCCTTATGGTGTGATTGTGTTTAAATCCCACATTGAAACAAGGAAGTAATTGTGTTCACACAATCAGCGATGAGAGCAATTCGGAGGTTGCCCCCCACCCCCTAACATTAAAATTACTCCACTTATGGTTAGATTTAGGTTTGAGGTTTGGGTTGGGGTGTACAGATTCTAAAAATATGTATTCCTTTTCACTATATTTCATACTATGCAGCTGAAAACAACTCTCTTTGCAACTTGCTTTTGTCACCTCTCTGTGGACATTTCATCTGGAAAATGGAACCAACACATGACCTTATGCCCAACAACACTTACCACTGTGGCCACTGGAGATAGTTTTTAAAATTTCGGTAAACACTGATGAAATTTAGTTAAAGAAAAGTCAGTGTACTCTTTCTGATTTAACTGTAGGTTAAGACTGCACCCAGAAAGCAGACCAACCACATGATCTAATTAAATATTCAAAAAGATTAAACGGTTGCTTATTGTAAAGTCACATCATTTTAAATTCACTCGCTCTGAAATCACACAAACGTTAACAGAATATTATTTCAATAGTATAGTAATATATTATTTCATATATTACAATAGTATAATAATTTGAATTGTGGATGATGATATTAGTTAAAGGGATGTATGAAAAACTGAATCTTTTTCATGCATTAAAAATACTGTTATGTATCAAATGCGATTTATATTCTTTAAACATATTCCTCTGGGGTCAGATTCTGTCTTGTTGTTACGGCTTTAAACACAGTGATTAAGCATATCCACAGTTTCCGTGACAACCCAAGGGAATCCCTGGCAACATGTTTATGATTTAGCACTGTGTCTACCTTAAAGGCTGTAGAACTCTGTAGTGTCAATGATATGGCCAGGGGTTTGAAATCCTAACATTAGCCCACATGTTTCTGTTTTGACTGTGCAAGTGCTGGGAACCTCTCCCAGTTATTATGCTGCTTATTCAGTACCTTAATCACCCCACACAGTACCTGCCCTCTGTCCTCATACCGTAATGCACTGCCTCCAGCAACTGGTGGCCATTTTGGCTTCGAACCAAACCCTAATGAAGAGTCATCTGTTTCGATGGACGTTAAACACTGCTGTTGACTTTAATTTCTTTTCATGTCCCTCCTCCTTTCCTGGAGGATGAAGGGATGATAATGGATGTATGTAGGGTGCTTGTTTTTTTGCAAAACGTGAATTTGACGCCAGCCCTTTCTCTTCCTGGCTGTGGCCTAATCAATCATAACCGATCACAAATTCATCAGCTTGAATCAATTTTGGGCTGTTAAGATTAAAAGCAGAAAACTTTGCAGGAGGCTGTTTTTCCTATACCTAATTTATTTAATTTAGGACAAATAACCCCTACCTCACTGCCTTTTAAAGCTAACTCTCGTCATTGTGGGCCTGTACTGTATTGTGTTTGTGATTGTAGAGACAATTGTAGAGACATTCACTTAGCTATTTTCACAGCCATTTCATAATAACAATTGCCCAATTGCATTACAATTCTACTAAACTGAACACCACAAATACTAATATAACTTAATTCTCATTTCAATAAAAAGATGGTGTACATAACATCAACATCTTAGCTATTACTTATACTCTCTCCCTCCACATATTTAAACACTTTACCGTCCAGCTTCACATCCGGAGTAGTGTATCTGTTTTGTAAATATTGATCCCAACTCAATTGCCAATGACAACTCAAAGAAACCTTTGCATTCATCAGCATTAAAGGCCTTGGGACAAATACTGTGCCTTCAAAGGCCTTCACCCCATCCAGCAATTAGGGTTAATAGTTACTACGAGCCAAAATCTTCCCCTTCCTCCACTGCTTCTCTCTTGAGCAATTCACGGCTGCCCCCCTCCCATCAGCTTGGGGTGGTCACAACCAGGGGGCTAAGCACAGGAAGTTTGTCAGCTTTGAAGATCGGATTGTGGGTCTAAGGAGCACTTTTAGGGGTGAGCTATGGTCAACTTGGTGTTTCATATTCATTTAGTGGTGTAAGGGTGGAGATATCACTGCTCTGACTTCTGACCTTCTCAAAGAGTGAGGTAAACGAAAATATTTCTCATTACACATTCAATGCTATTATACAGACACTTCTATTACACAGAAAAGTCTCACAGCATTTTGGTCTCTCAAAGGGATGGTTCACCCAAAAATGGCATTTTCATTCTGTCATTTACTCATCCTTTATGTTGTTCTGAACCAGTATGACTTTTTCTCTTTTTCGGTAGAACATAAAAGTCGACTGTTAATCTGTTAAATTCACTTTTTTGTGAATGTAATACATTTTTTACTTTTTCCATGGAATGATAGTGAATGGTGACTGAGACCATCATTCCACCTAACATCTCTTTTAAGTTTTAATTTTTGGGTGAATTATACCTTGAATTTTTCATTAATTTGTTTCTCTTTCAAAATCACCTCCAGTTGTTGTATCTAGTTCTGTTGTTAAAGATACGGTCACGGCTTTATTTGATCAAATAAAAAAGTACATCATCCGTAAATGCCGTTCAGACCAATCATATTAATGAAAATCTAGATGCAGTGCAACAATAGAAATTGATGTAATCAATCAAATGTGAGATATTATTGTTTGTCCTCAAAGTCTGTGAGCATCTAGTTGCTTGATTTCCAGAGGACAAGCATGACACGTGACGCCTTTTAATCAAACACTGAATTCAGCATGTTTCTGAGATTCAGCAAAACACCATAGTGGGATCTACTCCTCTAATGGGTTATTCAGATTATATGTCATTGGAAATACATTTTTTAGGTATTTTAAATATTTAAAATATATTTAAAAACCCATTCAGTCTGAATGGCCCCATACATTGTATGAAAGGTCTTCTCAATAGTGTTGAACAGGTAATCCTCCTATACTGATTTTTGACATATTTGGCATGGATATCCAATCCAAGCTCATGGCAAACCTGTTTTATGCTAAACGAAATATAAGCTATTCAACTTGCTGAAATAATAAACCCAGGAATACACAATTGTGATTGTTTTTTGTGTTTAAAAACCTGATGTTGGTTCACCAGAAGGAAACCATAGCATTATGTCTTCCAAACCAGAGTCACGCACAACCAGGTTTGCGAATCCGGTTGGCAGCGGTATATATTTCAGTGCCGCCTCCATTGAGGTGAGAAGAGGTGTCAGTTTAAACTAACGTGAAAGGCCCTGGTCGCTCTTTCTCTCTCTGCTCCGGGCTCTTTCAGTCCAGCTCAGCCTCATCAGGATCCTGTTTCCCCCTGGCGACCAACTCCTCAAGCACCAGACGCTCAAATCAGTCACAGATTGGCACGAAGAAGAGCAGAGAAAGCACACAAGAAAGAGAAAGAATAGTGAGAGAGAGAAATAGGAGGAAAAGGAAATCCTAATGAATAACATTTGGGGTCCACACCTTGTCTCTCTAGACCCCCCTCATTTTTTTCCATTCAGGCTCTTAACACTTTGATCACACATTCAATTTGTAAATGTTACCAATGACCTCAATCCCTTTTTCTTTCCCAGCTTCTCCTGCTCAGTTTCTCTCGCCTGCCTCTATAACAGAGCTCAACCCCCAGGCCGTTGATTAGGTTTCAAAGTGTTGATCCTCATCTGAAATCCATTGCTGGTATAAAGTGGAGGAGTCAGAGAACGTCCGTCACCATGTGATCCATAATCTGTGATCTCTTTGCTTTGGGAATATGATGGTATTTTGTTTCAGTCGGTGCCCTGCAAAAGGGCATCCAACACACTTTTGAGGGGGTACATATACATTTTTCTTTACACTGAAATTTTGCCTTTCCATTATTACAGAGCTTAAAGTGTGTGTTTGAGTTCAAATCACATATAATAAATCATGAGAGTCAAATTCAAAATCACTTTTTTGTAAATTTTTTTTATAATTTTTGGTGATGAAATGCATAATTTTTCAATCAGAACATTTTATAGTCCTGGTTTTATCTGTCAACTGTGTCTATGGAAATTGATGTAATTTCTAGTCTTGGAAAACACAGCCGAGCTAGAGTGTCTTTTCAGCTCTTTCTCAGTGTCCTGCACCACAAAAGGCCGATAACATGAATATTAGCATCGTCCCTCAACACTTCCAATGGAGAAATTCCTGGGTAATCGTTGGAGAGGGCCACTGTGATTCTGAATAGATTAGTCCTTCCTTCCTTATCCTCATTTAGATATACTTTAATGGATTTAGTTATTCATAAGTGCTGACACATACTGTAGCTTAGAAGTTGTCAGAACTTGTGGAAAGCTCATTTTGGTTTTGAAATATGTTGTTTTAGAAGTTTTATGCCAGTGTTTGTGCTGTTTGCATTGTCAATTTGAGGTTTTTCTTTAATAATTTTTGTTTAATCAATTAAACTAAAATTCAAAGCAACATACAGTATTTAATTAGCTCTTTTAATATAAGAATATAATATATGTATGCAATGTTAGAATTAGATTAGATACAAAAAAGTACAAGATTGCCGCTGAGAACAAACACAGTTCAAGCCAATAGTTCAAACCAGGCTTGCCATGTTGTTAGCAGAACTTAATCAGAACTCACTCACAAACCTCTTTACTGGAGTCTCCATGTCAGGCATTTCTGTGATCAGTGTCTTCCACAGCGAGCCAGGATTCCAGGTGCTGAAAGAGAACTAAAGAAAGGGGTTTGTACTGACCTTATCAGCATCTAACCTCTGTCATATCACAGACTTTGCAGTCACACACATCTCAACACCATGCCCATACAAACACACACACCCACCTCAACACAAACTTGCTTGCCTCAGTACCATTCCTTACACGAAGTTCAGATTACTTTTTTATGGGTAATAATATTCTAAGTATTTACAGAATGTAATATCACCGATGCACTGTATGACAAAATCCCCAGAAATCCACCAGAACCTGGTTACAATGAAAATCAATTACTAATCTAAATAATTGAAAATCACTTTTGTATTTAATCTGTTTAACCACACTAGAAAAGGTGAATTTGTGCAGTTCTTACCTTAAAGGAATATTCCGGGTTCCATACAAGCTTAGCTCAAACAACAGCATTTGTGGGATAATGTTGATAATGTTGACTCCTTTTCTTTAAATGAAAGGCAAAATTTGAGTTTACAGTGAGGAAATCTCATTCACTTTTTTATGGAAAAACTTTTTTTCCAATTTTTAAAGGGTATAAAAGCAGAAATGTGAAGCTTATAATTTTATAAAAGCACTTACATTAATTCTTCAAAACTCAAAAACTCAAAACTCGAGTGTGCTTGTATGGGGGCAGCTGTACTATACCTTAAATGTGTACAAGGACATTTAAAGCATGCAATTTTTTTTAAGACAAAAAAAGATGCACCAAATTTGAGTAAACATTTTAAAATGTTCATTTTAAAATATATAAACAAACAGGCTCATGGCAAATGTTTCAATAGGTCAATACACCCTAAAATTCTGGTTTTAACCACAAACTTTAAGCTGCATTGTCATGTTGTTCTTTAGAATGACTAAAACCTGGTTTATACTTTGGAAGAAGCCAACCTTTCTTTCTCTTGACTACTCTCTTAACGAACTAAAGCATACTAGGCGAACGAAGTCGCCGTTCATACTACACATGACGTTGTTTTAAAATTTGATTGTTTAGGGTGATGTAATGGTGTTTAATGTACTAGCCACAAGTAAAGCCAATAATGCAGGTTTTTCTCTCTATGGACTGCCGCTTTTAGGGCTGTGTCCCTTCTTTGCTTTATTGAACTTGTCTCGGCCCTTTTCACTTTTAAAAACTCAAATCTCTCTCCACTTATTTTTCATGGCTGTGCTGTCTTTGTAGAGTTTGTGTTGCAAATCATGTAAAAAAAAGTATACTTCTGCACAATCTCTGAGAGACCGGCTTCAAAGTTATCCATTTTAATGACAGTAACCTAGGTAACAACTCCTCAGCTGGCACACACGATTGTAAATAAAAAGCGCCACGTCTAAACCACACCTACAAATGGTTTTAACCAGTCATCAATGCTCTTCGACCAGCTGAGTTCTCTTGGGTCAACAAATTCAGAAATCTCACTGAATGAACACCATGGCAGAACAAAACCATCACTGCATTTTGTCATCATTTGTAGGCAAATTAAGTGAAGCCTGTTCACCCAGTAAGTATAAATTTGCCATAATGCAGTTACATTCTTGGGTAAAATTAATGATAGGCTACATCAAGATTTTAGATTAGAATTGAATATGTAGGCTATAATCTGCATGTACATGTCTTGTAAATTGTCACCATTTCCTTTAAGATTATTTAATCTTTTTTAAATTCACTAGTTCATTTTAAATGGTCCAGTGTATCAAGTTAATTTATCTCAATTACAATGAGTTTAAAAAATTTGCATGCATCGTAATTATAAGTGACCAATAATCAGAATCAGAATCACAATGAGATTTATTTCCAAGTGTTCTCACATACACAAGGAATGCCCATTTTTACCATCAGGGCAATAATTAACAAGTTCCAATAAACTGGAGATTTTCAGAATCATCCTGGAAAAGGATGTGTGTCTATAGTGTCTCCATTCACAGTGAGGAGGATAGTTCGAGTGGCCAAAGAATCTCCAAGGATCACAGCTGGAGAATTGCAAAAATTAGTTGGGTCTTGGGGTCAGAAAGTGTAAAAAAAAATAAAAATAAATCAGACATCACCTACAGTACATCAAGTTGTTTGGTAGGGTTTCAAGAAAAAAAGCCTCTGCTCTCATTCACCAACAAAATCAAGCATCTTCAGTTTGCCAGACAGTACTGGAAATGTAAGTGCAACCGGGTTCTGTGGATAGATGAAACAAAAAAGAGCTTTTTGGCAGCAAACACCAGAGATTTGTCACACACCGAGATGAAGAAGTACCCAATGCCCACGGTTAAATGTGGTGCAGGATCATTAATGTTGTGGGACTGTTTTACTGCCAGATGTCCTGAACATCTTGTTTGGATACATGGCATCACAGACTTTATCAAATACCAATAGATAAAAAATCAAAACCAGGCTGTCTCTGCCAGAAAGCTTACAAAGGGCCCTGGTTGGATCTTCCAGCAGGACAAGGATCCAAAACAAAAATCAAAATCAACTCAAAGATTGTTCACTGAGCACAAAATCAAGGTTCTGCCATAGCTATCCCAGTCCCTTGATCTGAACCCCATAGAAATTATGTGGGATGAACTGAAGAGGAGAATCCACCAACATGGACCTCTGAATTTGAAGGCTCTGTAGAGATTCTGTGTTGAGGAATGGTCTCAGATCGCCAGGTGTTCTCCAACCTAATTAGGCATTATGAGAGAAGACTCAAAGATGTTATCTTGGCAAAGGGAGATTGCAAAAAGTATTGAATAAAATGTTGCCAATAATTATGGACAATGCATTTTGGAGAAACATATTTAATAATTAGATATTTCCCCTGTTTCAATTGTTTTAATTCAGTTGTGTTTTTTTTGTAAATGAAAGATCAAAAGGATAAACAATGTAGATTTTTTCCACAGCCTTCTTTGATCATATTTATCAAGGGTGCCAAAATGATTTATATGTGCAAGGTATGTATGGGGTATGTATGTGAATTTACATATGTGCATGAGATATTTGTTTACATTATTGCACTATGGGGGAGTCCTGAAGGCAGTTTAATTGTTCATGTGGAAAATGTCCTGAGGGTAAAAACTGTTCTTGTGCCTGGATGTCCTGGTGCACAGTGCTCTGTAGCACTGGCCAGAGGGCAACAGATCAGAGAGGGACTGGGCAGGCGCTGTTCTCCTGAAGTCTAATATCATCTCCACTGTTTTGAACGTGTTCAGCTCAAGGTTGTTGTGACCGCACTAGACAGCCAGCTGTTCAACCTTCCATCTGTATGCAGACTTATCACCATTGCAGATGAGGCTGATGCCTGTGGTATCATCTGCAAACTTCAGGAGCTTGACAGGGGTCTTTTGCATTGCAGTCATTCACGTACAGTTAGAAGAGCAGTGGAGAGAGAACGCATCCCTGAGGAGAATCAGTGCTAATAGTGAGGGTCCCGAATATAAGTTTCCCTAGTTTCCCTAGCTGTTGCCTATCTGTCAGAAAGCTGATGATCCATCAGCAGATTGGGGTGGGCACAGGGAGCTGGGTCAGTTTGGTTGAGAGAAGGATTGAGGATACTTGCATAACTCCCAGGTCTGTCGATGTGTTGCAGGATATAATACTGTCGATATGTTGACAGCATCCTCCACAACCGGTTTGCACGGTAAGCAAACTTAAGGGGGTCTAGCAGGGGTCCAGTGATGTCCTTCAGGTTGGCAAAAAACAGTCTCTCAGATTACTTCATGACCACAGATGTGAGAACGACAGGTCTGTAGTCATTAAGTCCTTTGATTTGGATTTTTTGAGGGACCGGAATGGAGGTGGAGCATTTGAAGCAGCATGGAACTTCACACTGCTCCAGGTGATCCATTGAAGATCTGCCTGAAGATTGGGGCCAGTTGATCAGTGCAGACATTCAGACAGTAAGCTGAAACACTGTCTGGGACTGAAGCTTTCCTAGTTTTCTGTTTCTTGAAGACCCGGCACACATCCTCCTCACAGACCATAAATGCAGGTTGAGTAGCAGGAGGGGGGAGGAGGGGGGTTGCAGGATGTGTAAGTGGGTGTGTGAAGTGAAGATCTGAGCGGGGGTGCAGTGTGAGATTGGGCTTTTCAAACCTGCTGTAAAACACATTCAGGTCATCAGCCATTTAATAAAATGGCTTTAATGTATTTTATTATTATTATTATTATTATGTCAGTGTCTATGCGCATTCCTTATTGAGCATGCTTGGTGTGTGCCTCTTATTAGAGAATGCGGTTGCTAATATTAAGCTCAATTCTCCATTATTGTGCATACGTGTGCCTCTCCCTTGTGATTGGCATGCCACACGTTAAGTATTTGATAGATAAATAGTGTTCATAAAGAGGACGTTTTGTTTGTTATCTTCCCCAAGTCAACTATTTAGTGCTTCTGTTGCATTTCGTTTGCAAGAGAAGCAGCAGGATCAACTCTGCAGCTTTGCAAACTCTATTTGCTTTTTAGTCTTGCGCCTGTACCCAACAGTATCAATATTAATCTGTATATATTATTAGGTTGAAGTGTGGTGATGTGGCGAGCTTAGCGTATGGTAAGAGCCTTTCTCATTGAAGGTATGGCATTTTTATTTATTTTGTATAAATGGTTCCAATTTTATGTTTTAAATGTATTCTATTCATAATAAATTTGCTATTGCAGTTGCATTGTGTGGCCCTGTATAACTCTAGCTGCTGTTTCTTCATACCCATTTATTTACATCTGTTCCTGCATGCTGTTTCATCAGGGTCACTTCATTGCTTGTATTGCCAAACTTGTTGCACTATGTTTGTCTTGTTTCTGCATTGTACAGTGCAAAACATTAAATTAAAGACAATGGAAAAAATACCTCATTCTAAATAACAAGTGTGTACTATATGTTGTTCAAGAAATTAAAACCTGACAGATATTCATACAAAAATATATTTTATAATGAATGCTTGCCAAATAAGAGCAATCTCTAACAAGTTGGGCTCAGGTGCATTCAATAAGGCAGAAAATCAGATCAAGATCAGGTTTCATGAAATAATGTAGGAAATTGCACTATAAGAGTAACATCTATAAGAGTAATTCTCCGATGGGCTTTCATTAACTAGCGCTTGTAAAGGACCGTCTGCCAATTCCACCCACAGCACTAAAACGTTGGAGTTGTCCAAGTATTAATTAATTAATTATTAAAGTGTTTGTTATGCATACAATTTACAATCTTTAGAATGTATAAATGTTTTTTAATAAGTGTGGGGCAGGGTACTGGGGTGGGGGGGGTCCATGTCAATAGGCCTGCCCTATTGACATGGGGGCAGATTTTTGTTTATTGCTTTTGCTAAAGAAAAGGAATGGCAAGTAAACATAAATTTTTTTGGTGATCAAAATTATGCCACAAATGCTGTCGATTGAGCATAACTTGTATTGAACTCAGAATAATCCTTTAACAAGCTATTTCTACTAGACCTTGCCCTGAAAATGACTTTGTAATCTAATGTAACAGGTTGATTCAGTCTTCCCATTTTACATAAATAATATTTTTGACTTAAATAAAACCACTTAATTTTGACATAACCGCACATATTGTAGGTTATTTTACGAAACATTTTTATCCGCAGACATCATCTAAAATAACTTCCTCTAACATTTTGTATTAATTGTTCCATTAAAATAGGATCACAAAACACTGCTTCTGGTCTACTCATGTACTCTTTTGAGCTACTCATTCCCTTTTTAAAGATGTTTCACTCTTTCTGCACTCACACATGGGAAATATGTTACACTCACTAAAGCAACATCTACATGAGGTGACATTTCCATCATTTCGTCTAACATATGGGGCAAGTAACAGCTGCTGTGTAATTCCATACGGTATAGAATCACTCACAGCAGAAAAAAGGGCTGACAGAAAGTTTCTCTTAAAGACATTAGATGTATATCTTATAAAGAGATGGCAAGGACAATTTGCATGAAATGTGTGATGTGCATGATTAATGCAAGATTCCAGTGATGGGGTGCTTTTATGAGTACTGGATGAATTTTTTGGAAGAAAAGGCAGATTCATAATAAAGAACATTTTCAAATGCTACTATATTTCCATTTTCATGAAATGTAATGTGTTTTCAGTAAAGCTACATTCACAACATCCAAAAATATAATGTGTTTGATGACCAGTTAGATGTCTTTCACTCCAGCCAATGCAAACACTAAATCGGGGACCAAGGCGCAACTGTTTGCAGGGAGCAAATAAAGCTACCAAAGTTGAGTTTGTGGGGAAACTATAACATTTGCTCTCTAGTATGTGAAGCGAAAGACGCACATTTAGGGGGCAATCCACCGGAGACGTTACACACACTCAAACACTCCTGAAGATTGCCCCCAATAAACGCATTCACAGACATTCATGTGTTTCGGCATCTGCAATATTGATCATGTAGCACAGGCGGGTCGGAGGTTTGAAAGCTTTTACAGTGTAGGGAGCTAAAAACGCCTTGTGGGCTCCTTAAGGTGAAATGCTGCACAACGCTGCAAAAACAAGCCTTTCCCATCCTAGAGGCCCCCAGAGCCATACCAGCAACTCTACACGAACAGCTCAATTAGAGCAGCACATCCAATATTTATCCAGTACACTGCCAAACTCACAGCTCAATTTACTATACATGACGATTTACAAGGCATGTCCCAGTTCAGGCAATCCTGAGAAATTTTGAAACCATTTCTTTCAAAAAATTTGTACAAATAGGACTGTCCATGGATTAAAATTTGTAATCAAATTAATTTCATAAGATGATGAATAATTAATAGAATCAATCGCTAATGTCAATATTTGCAGAAAAGGCCCCCAAATAAACAATTCAATATTAGGGATGTCCCATATCGGTATCGGGTTCGATACCGCGCTTATATACTGGTACTCATGCTCATAAAAAGTGCTCAGATACAAAACCAATACCATCTGATGTACGAATGTAATTACGTAAACATTCAGCCCACAAATTAAAAACATGGTATGTCCTAGTGAGATTATTATTTTGCTGTTTAATAATCACTTTGAGTCATACAGCGACCAGATACTACTGTAAATTTATGTAATATTCACTGTAATACTACTACTACTAATAAAAATAAATCAGTAATAATTGTATTATACTTAAGCACTATCTAACATCTGTGATGCTTTGTTATGCAGCACTTTATTTGACAAAATATAACCCCAATGTTGTATTTTGGATTGTGCTGTGTGGTTCTGTATCTAAGCACTTGATAAAAAGAATACAATATTATGTTGAAAATTAATTGTTATATTTGTATTTGATCAAAGGCTTACTGTGCATAGTGCATTTCTACAATGGCATTTGTAATACCAAAATACCAAATCAATCAAATCAAATCAAATCACTTTATTGTCACACTACTGTGTACACGAGTGCAACAGTAGGTGAAAGTCTTGTGTGCAGTTCCAAGCAACATTGCAGTAATGACAGTGACGAGACATAAACCACTTTACAATAACAACATATTTACACAACACAATTTACATAACAAATGTACACATACTTACACAACAATTTACATATCAAATGTACACAATACACACAATGTAGAATACACATACACTAGATAAGGGTATAAATATATATATATACACTAACTGAATTGGGAGCGAGAATATATTGACAGAATATAGATTAATAAAGTGCAGTGCTGATTGTAGATCGTGAGAGATCATGTGTTCAAAAGTCTTATTGCTTGTGGGAAGAAGCTGTCATGTAGTCGGGTGGTGCGGGTCCTGATGCTGCGATACCGCCTGCCTGATGGAAGCAGTGAGAGCAGCCCATGACTCGGGTGGCTGGAGTCTTTGATAATCCTCCGAGCTTTATTCACACACCGTCTGTTATATATATCCTGGAGGGAGGGAAGCTCACCTCCGATGATGTTTCTGGCAGTTCGCACCACCCTTTGCAGGTCTTTGCGTTTGTGGGCAGTGCTATTGCCGTACCAGGCGGTGATGCAGCCAGTCAGGATGCTCTCTACAGTGCTGGTGTAGAACCGTGTGAGGATGTGTTGGTTCATTCCAAACTTCCTCAGCCGTCTCAGGAAGAAGAGGCGCTGGTGAGCCTTCTTCACAACGGCCTCAGTGTGGACGGACCATGTGAGTTCCTCAGTAATGTGGACACCGAGGAACTTGAAGCTGCTGACTCTCTCCACCGGTGCTCCATTAATGGTGATGGGGCTGTGTTCTCTGTCTTTCTTCCTGAAGTCCACCACAAGCTCCTTGGTTTTACTGACGTTGAGGGAGAGGTTTTGCTCCTGACACCAGCGCGTCAGAGTGTGCACCTCCTCTCTGTAGGCTGTTTCATCATTGTCAGTGATCAGACCTACCACCGTCGTATCGTCAGCAAACTTAATGATGGCATTGGAGCTATGTGTCGCCACACAGTCATGTGTGTAAAGGGAATACAGGAGTGGGCTGAGAACACAGCCCTGCGGGGCTCCAGTGTTGAGGGTCAGTGATGAGGAGATGTTGCTGCCCATTCTAACCACCTGACGTCTGCCTGACAGGAAATCCAGGATCCAGCTGCACAGCGAGCTGTTTAAGCCCAGAGCCCGGAGTTTCACATCAAGCTTGGAGGGCATTATGGTGTTAAATGCTGAGCTGTAGTCTACAAACAGCATTCTCACATACATGTTCCTTTTTTCCAGGTGGGATAGAGCAATGTGTATTGTAGATGCAATGGCATCATCAGTGGAGCGGTTGTTACGGTAGGCAAACTGCAATGGGTCCAAAGAGGTGGGCAGAACAGAGCAGATGTAATCTCTGATCAACCTCTCGAAGCATTTGCTGATGATGGGGGTGAGGGCAACAGGACGCCAGTCATTTAAGCAAGTGATTTTTGATTGCTTCGGTACAGGCACAATGGTTGATGTTTTGAAGCATGTGGGGACTACAGACAGGGAGAGGGACAGGTTGAAAATGTCCGTAAAAACACCAGCCAGTTGGTTCACGCATGCTCTGATGACGCGGCCCGGAATGCCGTCTGGACCCGCGGCTTTGTGGATATTCACCCGTCGAAAGGATCGGGTTACATCCGCAACAGAGACGGAGAGTGAACCAACCTCTGTAGTATCGGCCGCGAGTGCTCTCTCCGCGAGGGCGGTGTTGTTGTTGTCCTCGAAACGAGCATAAAAAGTATTAAGCTCGTCCGGGAGAGAGGCAACAGTGTTCATGGCGGAGTTTTTATTCCCTTTGTAGTCCGTGATGATGTTAATTCCCTGCCACATACTTCTGAAGTCAGTGGTGTTGAACTGTCCTTCAATTTTGTGCCTTTACTGGCGTTTGGCTGTACTGATGGAGTTACGGAGGGCATAACTGGCTTGTTTACGCTCCTCCGCGTTCCCGGAATTAAAAGCGGTGGTCCGTGCAGTAAGTGCCGCGCGAACATCGCCGTTAACCCAGGGTTTCTGGTTGGGGTAGATCCGTATAGTTTTTGTCGGAACAACGTCCTCTACGCACTTCCTGATGAAACACGTTACGCTATCAGCGTAAACCTCGATGTCGTCATCGGAGGCAGACCGGAACATCTCCCAGTCCGCATGATCAAAACAGTCCTGTAGCATAGAGTCTGATTGGTCCGACCAGCACTGGATCGTCCTGAGGGCGGGTGCTTCTCGTTTCAGTTTCTGCCTGTAAGCGGGCAGAAGCAGAACGGAGGAGTGGTCAGATTTGCCAAATGGTGGGCGGGGGAGGGATTTGTAGCCATCCCGGAAAGGAGAATAGCAATGATCCAAAACCCGGTCCCCTCGTGTGTTGAAGCTGATATGTTGGTGGTATTTTGGTGCTATTGTTTTAAAGTTGCTTTGTTGAAGTCCCCGGCAACAATGAACGCGGCCTCAGGGTGCGCGGTTTCCTGCTGACTTATACTCCCATACAGTTCCCTGAGTGCCCGGTCTGTGTCGGCTTGTGGGGGGATGTACACAGCAGTGATAATGACCGCTGTGAATTCCCTCGGTAGCCAGAATGGTCGACACAGAAGCATGAGATATTCCAGATCAGGAGAGCAGAAAGACCTGATAAAATGTACATTCCTCTGATCACACCATGATTTGTTGATCATAAAACAATAACCTCCACCTCTGCTTTTACCTGAGAGGTCTTTCGCTCTGTCCGCTCGGTGCACGGAGAAACCCGTGGGTTCGATGGCCGAGTCTGGAATCTCCGCGGACATCCAGGTTTCCGTAAGACAGATAACACAGCATTCTCTCATCTCTCGTTGGAAGGAGATCCACGCTCTCAGCTCGCAGAGCTTGTTGTCCAGAGACTGAACATTTGCCAGTAGTATACTGGGTAGCGGGGGGCGATTTGCGCGACGTCTTAATCTGATGAGAACGCCGGCTCTTTTTCCTCTTTTCCTTCTGCGTTTCCGCGGCCGGGCAGCCCAAACAAAGGGCTCCGCTGGCGTGTGTGTAAACCGCGGGTCGGCATTGAGGAATGTGAAGTCCGGTTTTCAGTGTGTGATTGCCGAACCAATGTCCAAAAGTGTTTGTCTGTCGTACACAATAAGGCAGACAACATCCAAGACAAAAAAACACAAAACTGTAAACAAAACAAACAATAAACTGCAGTGTTTTGACGGAGCTCGCGACGCAGCAGCCATACTCCGCGCCATCTTGAGTTATATATATCAATACTGTGTTTGAATGATGCAGCTTCCAGGCCACTAGGTGTCACTGTAAGCCAATGTAAGTCACTTCGACACTTAAATAAATTACTGAGTGCACCTTTAAGAGGTGTTCTCACAGGACATGTTCTTGTGTTCTGGTGTACACATGCTTCAGATGGGTGCTTTTGGAGTGTTTCATTTGGCTTGTCACATTTAACTGGTTTTCAGCATCTCTAGCCATAAACTCTGTGTTTTTAAACACATCTTGAGACCCATATATTCTGCTCTGCCCAGCTGTCTTCAAACTGCCTGTACAGCTGTGTATTTCTTGTAGAGCTGCTGTTGCGCTTACTGCCCCCTGCTGACTGAGACACACACAAATATAAATGTGGCACTTCATGAATAAATAGCTCAGTTTGTTGGACAACTCCTTATTAGGCAGTTTACTTAGAATTAGGGGGCGTGATTAATTGTGTTAATGTTTTTAGCTGCTATATTTTTATATAATGAATTGTGCTGAATTATCTCAATAATAATGTTATATTGATTGTCTTATTTAGAAAGTATTAATTTTTTGGCTTATTTACGATTATGAACATAGACTCAACTTAAAACAAAAGCAAAACATCTTTTTTCTTTTTCTTTTTTTAGCACTTTATTTACAGTGGGTATTAGTCATACCCTGGAACTCTCCCAATGTTGTGAATCAGTATATCGTGAACACCAATTCGGCACTGGACATTGGGGCACTTGTGACTCAATCACCTGCACAACATTAACAAGCTCACACATTGAAGCGCGACAGTTATTCATCAGAAGAATTGCTGTATAAATGACACTATCATTCATTTTCGTTGAAGATATTAAAATGTACGGTGTTATTATAATGGATAAATGGCATGAATAAAGAAGTAAATATATATATATAGGAGTGTATTTTTAAACTTCTTTTAACATCTCAAATATTTAAAAGATTGTTTAATTTTCATGGTAATAATGAATGAAAGACATTACACACAATATCTCTTTTAAAGACAAAATAAGTCTTCGACTTCATAGTTTTGCACTTGTGCTCATCTTCTAGACTCGAGAGACTTCAGAAGACATGACGACGTTTCCGGTAATGTTCAGTGCATCGGAACGATTTTGTAATTGAGACAGCCCTAAAAATGGTCAACTCAATGATCAGTGCACTGTTTATTGAACTAGGGAGCTGATTGTGACACACCTGTAGTATATGACTTGCAGTGTTAACTGTCCTGCAGTTTACTTTGCTCGTGGAGCCAAGGAAATCACCTTTAATTTCTAAGTCTGATTGATTCTCTGCTCAGGTCTCTCACCTACTTACACACAGTGTCCCATCTTCACTGGTGAAGCCTTAATTGCACCTCTGTCCAATAAATGTTGCAGAGAGAAGAGGGGAGAAATTATTTCTTTTAATAAGCAATAATTCATAGCTCACTCTGCACCCTGTCAGATGTAGAGATGGGGCAAGCCACCGTTTCGCCTCGGGGACCAAAGGCAGCCACATTAAAAGTGTATTAAGTGCTCACACATACACACACACTTGACTCTTGTGAATATGGAGCTATTTAGTATTAAATGTGCTCTCTCATAGAGGCTAATAGAAGACTTTCCTAGAGAAATTCTTGGTATATATGCATTATGACCACTCAGTTGCAGCTGTAATTATGATAAATGGTTTGTAAAAGACTGGGACAGAACACAAATGCACACATCTTGACATGGAACATTTTTCAATCAGTCCGTGGTGAGGAAGAGTTTATTGCGCTCACACACTCACGGGTGTTGTGAGTAAGTGGGAGAGAATGTGGCAATCCAGGACTGTTCCACTGTGCGCGACGATGACGAGAGCTGAACAGACAGGCCAAAGCAGGAAGCCCTCAAGTCATGCAAAATGCAACACAAATGCTCCTCCGTGAAAGCTCACTGATGGCACAGACACTAATACGCTCACGCAATCAGTGCCTCAAACACACACACTTGCACAAAAAATATTCTCCCTCTCTTATAAACAGATCTAAACTCTCATGGGCAAATAAGCACACACACACTCAAAATGCAGATAGGTATGTACAAATTCATATTCATTCTTAAATTAACACATGCCCTCAGTGTTATGTGCATAGTCTGCTT
This sequence comes from Moxostoma hubbsi, assembly GCA_032164185.1. Lineage (NCBI taxonomy): Eukaryota > Metazoa > Chordata > Actinopteri > Cypriniformes > Catostomidae > Moxostoma > Moxostoma hubbsi. The sequence continues at coordinate 16,110,652 of JAVLUX010000012.1, read as the reverse complement.
TGAATCACATACACAAATGTATATTTTTACAGTATCAAAAGCAATTTTCAACTTCAAATGACATTGTAATTCCTCTCTTCAGCTTAGGCTAAAAGTATACTTCAGATAGACATGAACGCTTGCTGCCTGTGTACAAGATGCGTGATGAAAATTTCATCATCAGCAAAATACTTGAGCACGTGTGTGGCTCGATTTTGTGCATGGGCCTGGAATTATTTTCAATTATTAGTGGGTACACAAGGTGGCAACACTCACGGTTGAGCCATTACAACAGTCGATGTGCACGTCCTGAGAGCGTGTGTGAGGAGGTCAAGAGATACCTGCATTTGGATAGCTCAAGTCTGAAGGAATATAAAGACATCTTTATGGATCTAAACTCCAGAAGATAAATGGTCCAAGATCTCACTACAGTCGTAGCGATCATGCTCCAACTGCCTGTGTATGCGTGCACCATCAAATGGAGTATAGTCTTCGAATGTACACATACACTTAAGTCCAAAGTATACGTCAGTTTTGATGTGAACGCTTAGCGTCTGCATACAGTCAAACATTAGCATTGTCGGTCTTCTGATATTTAGTGGAGATTACATCTTCTAGCACTTTGTAGCAGCAAAGGCTCAATTGTGAGTGTTGCCACCTTCTGGAATCACTAATAAGTGCAAATAATTCCAGGTGCATGCACATTCTGCACGTTCAGACTACACGCGGTTTGAAAATCGGGCAGCATGCAATCAGTGCTGATGAAGAAATTGTTCCTTAACAAAGACGCCTAGCATTTGAATCTGACCGAAGTATACTTTGGGCTTAAATGTTTCTTCTTGTTGCTGTTCATTATTTTAACTAACTTTGTATTATCAATGGCATGGCAAATGGGTGGATGGAACTTGCTGGTATCATAGAACTACTAGAATTCTAGAAAAGAAAATGATACAAGTAAACTCTATTGATCTACAGTGCATCTGGAAAGTATTCACAGCACTTCACTTTTTTCACATTTTGTTATATTACAGCCTTATTCCAAAATTTATTAAATTAATTATTTTCCTCAAAATCCTACAAACAATACCCCATAATGACAGAGTGAAAGAAGTTTGTTTGAAATCTTTGCAAATTTATAAAAATAAAAAAAAAAATCACATGTACAGAAGTATTCACAGCCTTTGCTCAATACTTTGTTGAAGCACCTTTGGCACCAATTACATCTTCAAGTCTTTTTGCGTATGATGCTACAAGCTTGGCGCATTTATTTTTGGGCAGTTTCTCCCATTCTTCTTTGCAGGACCTCTCAAGCTCCATCAGGTAGGATGGGGTGCATCAGTGCACAGCCATTTTCAGATCTCTCCAGAGATGTTCAATCGGGTTCAAGTCTGGGTTCTGGCTGGGTGTGGCAGCGGGGGCGTGGTCAAGCACCCGTCCGGGGAGGGAAAGCGGTAAGGGCGCTTGCACCTGAGCCAAATTATGTCTAACACCTGTCTCTAATTTCAGTGAGCACAGGGAGAGCGGCATAAAAGAGCCACAGCACCGTCAGTTATAGAGAGAAATGCCAGTCCAGTGTTGGCCTTGAGAGAGAGCTCTGTATAGATTGTTTCATGTTCACTGTCCTCTAAATATTAATTAAAAGCTTACCTTTTGTGTTACGCCCCTGTCTCTGTGTCCACCCTCCTCGTCAGTCTTGTGAACCCCGTTACACTGGGCTACTCAAGGACATTCACAGAGTTGTCCCATAGCCACTCCTTTGTTATCTTGGCTGTGTGCTTAGGGTCGTTGTCCTGTTGGAAGTTGAACCTTCACCCCAGTCTGAGGTCCAGAGCGCTTTTGAGCAGGTTTTCATTAAGGATGTTTCTGTACTTTGCTGCATTCATCTTTCCCTTGATCCTGACTAGTCTCCCAGTTCCTGCCGCTGAAAAACATCCCAACAGCATGATGCTGCCACCAACATGCTTCACTGTAGGGATGGTATTGGCCAGTTGATGAGCGGTGGCTGGTTTCTTGCAGACATGACGCTTGCCATTCAGGCCAAAGAGTTCAATATTTCGTCGCTGTCAGGCGGAAACCTCGTATGTCCAAATTTGGTCAATTTCATATTTTTTCACAAATCGATGCTATTGGTCAGTCTCCACGTGGGTCTGTAATTTTTACAAATTATTAACCAATCGAAAGTGTTGAAAATAGCTTGTGAGCAAACCTCTTAACTCCATTGGACACTTCAACTGTCTGAGAAACCTCGTAACTCCACCCCTTCTTCACTTGGCGCCGGAGCGCTGGGAGCTTCGCGGCATTTTAATACTAAGACGGTAGCATAATGAGGGTCCAAACCGAAGCACTGAGAACTTTCTAAGTGTACAAACAGTTTAATAATAATATACTTTATAAAGACAGTACCATCGCGGAGCCATCTTTGGGAAACAGCCTCGACCAGTCGAACCACTAACGCCGTGCTAAGTGAGCTGAACTAAGTGCGATTCCAAGTCACAGTTTAGCTCGTAGCACGGCGTTCGTGGTTCGACTGGTCGAGACTGTTTTCCAAAGATGGCTCCGGGATGTTACTGTCTTTATAAACTATATTATTATTAAACTGTCTGTACACTTAAAAAGTTCTCAGTGCTTCGGTTTGTATGTAGGGACCCTCATTAAGCTACCGTGTTAGTGTGGGGCTATTTTGAGCATTGTTAGTGGTATTAACTAGTGATTTCTTTTTACTTATTATATGCCAACATATACTAGCATTATAAGCTAAACAGTTTTTAGAGATAAAACTCTTTACACTCGATTATCATGAAAACAAATCCCAGAGAACAGTCGACTCGGTACCAATGTGTTATTCACCCCAGGTTCATTTTGCGCCGGAGTTCTCCTTTAATACTGTCAATATGATGGCAATGTAACAACACACACAGAGCCTCACAGATACATGCACACAGACAAGGGCTAACCATACTCACAAACACAAATACACAAGCCTTAACTGTGATTTTATTATATTATAAATATTATTTTATATTAATATTATATTTTTTTTATTGTTAAACTATGATATTAGTTATTGATGTATTTTAAATGTCTACTTATTACTTATTACTAGGCTTATTATAAATGTGCATTGAAGTTTTAAAATGTATATAATATAATACTTGAATTGAATGTTTTGGATACCACCATTAAATTATTGTTTTTATTATTATTTTACTGCTGTGCATGTAAAATACCCCAACTAGTGTTTTTATGGGAGAAAAAAACGACTGTCTACTGGCGTCGAGTAAGCCTATCTTTGGATAACTCTGTCTGTTTTTTAGGTAATAACGAGTGAAAATAGTTAGGATAGATACATTTGAGTAGGCTTGTTTTGTTAAAAATCGAAAGCTGTAATGCTTAGGTGCAGAAGGAAGCCCGTGAGCCCCAAAGGTAAGTTTGCGTGCAGATTAGGCTAATTTCCGCCTATTAGACAGCCTAGTCAGCTCGTTTTTTTTGTATTGCATCACTTATAGCTCACAAACTTTTAAAATAGAGTTTAGGAAGATATATGTAACCACAATCATAAGCTTTGATTAGCTCTTAAAGCCTTGTCTCGTCAAAAGGCTCAACGCGACCGCGGACTTAAATGAACACTGCTGGCAGCAGCGAAGTCTGCGTCCGTTCCATTCTTATCAATGACAGCGTAAACTCGTATCTCCCTGCTCCCAAGTCATAAACCTCGTATCTCCGATTAAACATGATTTTGGGGAAATGTTGTGTTAATGTTGGTACACAACAATATATAATAGCAATATAAGGTATAATACCAACTTTAACGATACAATGTTTAATAACTCAAAAAATATGCAGTTTTGTTTATTTCCTGAAAAATAATGGTTTTGGAGATACAAGGATTCCGCCCGACAGCGACGATTTGTTTCAGCAGACCAGAGAATTTTGTTTCTCATGGTCTGAGTCCTTCAGGTGCCTTTTGGCAAACTCTAGGCAGGCTTTCATGTACCTTTTACTAAGGAGTGGCTTCAGTCTGGCCACTCTACCATACAGGCCTTATTGGTGGAGTGCTGCAGAGATGGTTGTTCTTTGGAAGGTTCTCCTTTCTCCACAGAGAAATGCTGGAGCTCTGTCAAAGTAACCATCGGGTTCTTGGTCACCTCCCTGACTAAGGCCCTTCTCCCCCGATCGCTCAGTTTGGCCAGACGGCCAGCTCTAGGAAGAGTCCTGGTGGTTCCAAACTTCTTCCATTTACAGATGATGGAGGCCACCGTGCTTATTGGGACCTTCAATGCTGCAGACATTTTTCTGTACCCTTCCCCAGATCTGTGCCTCGATACAATCCTGTCTCAGAGGTCTACAGACAATTCCTTGGACTTCATGGCTTGGTTTATGCTTTGACATGCAATGTTAACTGTGGGACCTTATATAGACAAGTGTGTGCCTTTCCAAATCATGTCCAATCAACTGAATTTACCACAGGTGGACTCCAATCAAGTTGTAGAAACATCTCAAAGATGATCAGTGGAAACAGGATGCAACTGAGCTCAATTTTGAGTGTCATGGCAAAGGCTGTGAATACTTATGAGCATGTGATTTTTTTTTTCTTTTTTCTTTTTAATAATTTTGCAAAGATTTCAAACAAACTTCTTTCACGTTGTCATTATGGGGTATTGTTTGTAGTATTTTGAGAGAAATATAGAATTTAATAAATTTTGGAATAAGGCTGTAACATAACAAAATGTGGAAAAAGTGAAGCGCTGTGAATACTTTACGTATGCACTGTATCTGTTCAGAGTAACTTTTTATATGACTTACTTTTTTTTTTCATTTGTTTTCTAGCATGAGTTCTATGATACCTGCTAATTCATCAAAATACCTTGCTAATGATAATTAAAAGTAAATATAATTAAATGCCTAATGAACAGCAACAAGAAGATACATTTGAACACCAGAGTGAGAATCATATTTATATCAATAAACGGTGTCTGCTTTACTCTCACAATAAAATAAAGTGTATGTATTATTATTTAAGAGAGGAGAGATACCCAGAGGAATGACTCTGAGCATTATGAAGAATAAGCTGTTGGTCATGTTATTAAACCAATCAGATCAGAACAAACTGATCAAGGAAAACCTCATTTGATTGGTTATTAGAAGCAGGTAGACCCGCCTTCCCCCTCATGCTAGCAAAACTCTTTTCTGTGAGAAATTTGTGCCAAAAGTGTGAGCGCAACACAGGGAAGAACAGTGTACATCGTATTGTGTTCTCCCCATTAGCAATATTTACACAATATTTTCTTCAAGAATACTAAGGCTGCTCTTTTACATACAAAAACACAACTGCTGTCAAGGTCCACAGAGAAGGGAAAAACATAACTAAAATATAAATGTAGTCCATATAACACTAAGCTTTTCTATGCCCCAGAAAGCTTGGAATATAGTGCATTTGTCATATGGACTACAGTTATGATGTCTTTATATTGGACCTTTAATAGTGCTTTGCCGTATTTGCCCTTTTTGAAGCTTGTCAGCTCCTGCTCACTAGAGATGAATAGAGCATTTTTTAGGTGAACTACTCCTTTAACTGGTGGATCTTTTTTGAGCACAGATCTGACAAGGACATACTCAAAATAAAGTCTTTTAAAAGAATCCAGGTTGTGCTGAGTGACTCCAGCCAGGTCTCCTAAGCAACCAAATTGGCCTGGTTGCTAGGGAGGGTAGAGTCACATGAGGCAACCTCCTCATGGTTGCTATAATATGGTTCGCTATTGGTGGGGCGCTTGGTGAGTTGTGCATGGATGCCGCGGAGGACAGCGTGAAGCCTCCACAAGTGCTATGTCTCCGTGGTAACGTGTTCAACAAGCCACATGATAAAATGCATGGATTGACGGTCTCAGACGTGGAGGCAACTGAGATTCGTCCTCTACCACCTGGATTGAGTCACTACGCCACCACAAGTACTTAGAGTGCATTGGGAATTGGGCATTCCAAATTGAGGAGAAAAAAAAAAAACACCTTTATATCATTCCTGCAACATCTTAATGACAATTAGACAGCAGTGCATAATGGACTGCACCAGAACAGCAACAAAGATATAAATTATTGGGGGAACTATCTGGCCATTTCTGATTACTGGGGGGGGGGGGGGGGGGGGGGGGGGGGGGTGACTTGTATATTGCAGTTATGGCACTGATCTCAGGGGTCACTTAGATTGTCTCTGTATTTTCACTAAATGCTCAATTGTCTTTGAAGTTTCAAACAGTTTGATTTTAAGCATATTTTACCTATTTATCCATGGTGATTGCATTTATGTCAGTTTAAACCTCAAGCGTTTCCATAAAGCAACTTGCATAAATTGTAGGTGACGTGCCAGTTAATGTAAAAAAAAGGTTGAGAAAGTTGAAAAATATTGTGTTGACTGTAACACAGACAGTCTAGCAGTATTTACATGGTGAAGGAAGTATTATTGAATAACCGTCTTCTTTACTCCCTCGGTCTCTCTATCACACACACATGCACACAAAGGTCTGCATACATACACTCTCACTTACACTTTCATTTGGCTGGAAGTTGTGGTTTCCACACATCAGTCTCCAGTGGTGTCTGTTTGTGTGCCTGAAGGTGTTTGAGGACGTGTCCATTTTGTGTGCCCCGTAATGGAGAACATTAATGATTTAGACCCACAGAGCGGGAGAGAGAGTGGGTGGTTATGGCTTTATAGTTAGCACTGAAACACAGAGGGATATCTATAATCTCTATTTTAAATTTTGGTCAACTGATTGCGATGAATTATGCATCGCTAAAAGCCTCCAGCTTCCACAATTAATCTCCTTTTTTTCATCTGTTGTTGTTGTTGTTGTTAATAGGCTGCACTTGAAACAACTACTTTATCAAAATCCCTGAATCCAAACATTCTCCCCACTTTTAACTCATTTACTGCAGCACACAAACACACACATAGAGAAAGATGCCAAGAACCTTACATACCATATTGGCTTAGTGTTATAAAAAATTATCTTCAAGACAACAAGACATAATCTTTTACCTTTGCACACTCAGCAAATCAGTGGACCAATCAGTAACATTAATAAAAAAAAAAATTATATTAGAGCAGAGATTTAATTTAATAAATAAAAAAATAGAGAGTACAACTATAGGAAATAATGAAAGCCCTATAATTTTCACTTAGCGTGTGAGGGTACCCGGGTACAAATGTTATCCTAACATACATTGTTTTTTAAGGTCATCGTTACTACAAGGAAGCGCTCATTGTTATTGAGCTGAAGGAAGTGACGTTTCAAACGCCTGAGATGTGCTGTCACTAGCTTTAGCACTTTAGCCAAACTCAGTTCAAAATGTATCTCTCAAATAATGTTCATTTTCACACAGCGTGTGGTGATGGTAAAGCAGACTCACTCACATTTACAGTTTCGTTAGTTGCCACATTCACCATTAATCGTAATTGTTTTGTCAGTCCAGCAAGGTACAAGATAACTTCGTCCCTTCTGCTAAGTACTGCCGCTAGTGCTGAGAGCATGAAGTGTCTAACATTACACAATCTGTTTCTTTGGTTGCAGAAGTACATTATACAGATACTCGTACACTTCGTTTTGTTGCATTTTTAGTGTAAATATATTACTCGCAATACTAAAATTACAGCATGGCGTAGAAAAGTGTGCGATTTGGGATGCACCTATAAATATGACAACAAAAAAGTAAAAAAGAGAAAAAAGGCTACCAGCAATAAAATAAATAAATAATCTTTGTAAACATAACTCACCAGTTCAGGATAGTTTACTCATTCAAGATTAACCTTTTATAAAAGGATGAGTAACCTTTTAAAAAACGTGATGATGATTTCTAGTTTGGTCCCAAGAAGATGGAGTGTGAAAAAGAGGGGCAAAGACAGATAACACAATCACAGTAAATTGATTGAATAGACAACAAGTCTTACTCTATGCTCAACTTTGTTACCCAATATATGAGATAATTTTCATTTTTGGGTATACTTTCCCTTTAACAATTTTATTATATTTGAAAATAATTAAATAAAACAATTGTATGTTTCCTTGATCAATCAAGCACACATTGTTTCAAGATTTTTTTTTTCATTGGATCCCATAAAATCCCCATTCTGTTTTAAATTTGTATTAAATTTCATCAAGATGTCTGATCAAATTCACTTTTGTTAAAAAAACTTAAAAACAGTAAATATTACATTATGCTATAGAGCAGTATTTTTTTGTTGCGATTCATTTCACACATCAAGCTTTTATTTTGACGTGAAGGCTTTTCCTTTTTTTTTGTATGTGTGTATTTGACCTTTTAAGTTTTTTGAAGTTTTACACCTTCAGGAAAAATGCTTTTGGTTACTATGACCAAGTGTGATTGTTAAAGTTCTTATCAAAATTAAAGAGTTAATTATGTGTATATATGTTGTATATAGTTTGCAGGCGCTGTGTGCTTCACTGTAGGGGGGGGGGGGGCTGGGGGTGCTGTGCGTTAACCATGTGCTACACGGATGCCTTTTGCAGTTGCACATCGTCTCCGTGTCCACAACTACATCACTCTAAATGTAAGCGATTAGAAGCACTTCTCCCATGAACATGGACAGAGGAAAATGGGGTGGCGGACACCGCAAGCTGGGCCCAGTGGAAGTTGTGGGCCCCCGGGCTTCAGCCCGTGTAAGCCTGTGCGTTAAAGCGCCCCTGATGAGCAGCTTCACACATTCACTTTGAAGCACTCAGCACATGCAGATTGTATATTTATTTGAAAAAAAAAAAAAAGTCTTTCTGTGGTTGAATAATCATACTAGAACACATCATGTTATTAATTTGATTTATGGCCCACTTCAGTATAAAGGGAGTTACAGAGCACCCGCTCAAATAAGCCTGTGAGAATTTGGAAGCAGTTGTGTTTCAGCACAGGGACTGAACTGAGTCATGACCGGCACTACCGGTATTGCCAAAACACTGATATCATTACATCTTTTTTATTTTAGTATCCACTTGGTACTGAAGTACCGGTACTTTTGACATCCTTACCAAAGGATTGAGAGTTCATTTTGTGTCCCCTATGCCACATCCTGGTCCCCAAGCCTCAGAGCTTTGATGACCTGTAATGCCTCAAGACCTGAGACGCTAGGGAGGGGTAGTTCAGTCTCCAAGCTGAAAATACATCCATTTAGTAGAGACCACTCCACCTCAAGCCAAATTAATATTTCAGCATTCAATCTATATTCATTATAGAACACACTGCCTCCGTCTGCCTCTTCTGCGGCGCATACACAAGCTTTTATTTCTTCGTCTTATTTATTTATTTCGTTCCCTGCAGCAATTCAACATGCTGCAATTATTGCTGACTATTAAAGGGCACTTAAAACATCTCAACCATTGCTAAGGGCGCAGCCGGCCATGTGAATTAAAGAGTCTCCTGTATAGGAGCTGGTAGACCTTATGTAAAATGACAGGCAGAAGTGGGTAAGTGATGCACTAGAATTCAACTATCTAAATGTATCTGCATGTTCACCTGATGTGTCCGTCTCCACTGATGTCATAAATGACCTCTGTAATAAGATAATTATTATCTTTTCCTAAAGCTTATAATGTTGTTCTGTGGTTTGGTGTAGATAGAATTCGTACTTATTTTTGTCTTTTGTTTTTTTGTTTTGTTTTTGTTTGACTTGAGTCAAACATATTGTTCTTACTTAGGGTTAAGTGGGCGCTTTTGAATTGGAGCAGAAAGCAACCACCTAGAAACCACCTAGAACACTCCAGAAACTTCATGTCTACATGCTTAGTAATGAGGCCATGGCAGCAAGTTTTACATGGGCAAGCACCCCTCACATTTTCTTAAAAAAAATGTGTATCAAATTCTTCCTCTTACAATCACATTGCCGGCATATAAAACGCAGAGTGTCACGTCCTAATTGAAGAACATACAGTATTAGCCTGTTAGGCTGATTTAACAGCATCATTAAGAAAGATTGTGTATATTCCCATGTAGCCCTATCTTTTGTGTAATTTTCACATGAAGTCTAAGATCAAGCTGCAGAGAGTCTCTCACAGTTGAGCTAATCCCTGATCAGTACTGCAGACAGTGACACAGTGCAGTGTAAGCTGTCTCTGGGGCCTCATTCTGGAGACTGTCCCAGCTCTTGCATTTAGGTCACCTTTACTACATGCACATTTGCCTTGGTCATCACTTCTGCTCCACTGCCCACCCTAGTACAAGCCACAGCAAGGCGAGTTTAGTTTGCAACTCCCACTGGTTCATTGCTAATAGTGCGCATGTGTTCAAGTGTGTGTTTGTGCATGTGCGACTGAGAAGTGGATTCTGTAATTGTGTGTAATTGTTCCTGTTTCTTACAATATTTAAGTGTGTATTCACTGTAAAAGTGTAAGGCTTATCTCTCTCTCATTCCCAAATTATTTCACTTGCACTGATTTCTTTAGGGGTCACTGTTGTTTTTGTACTGTTTTCTCATTTTTCTTAAAATAATAATAATAATAACAATAATAGAAACTTAGCAGGATGGTCCTGAATCCCCACAATACACAGGTACACACACACACATCCATCCGACCCTGGGTGGTGGTATTATAAACACATTTACCATTCCGCTAATACAGTGGTGTATTTGTGTCTGAAGAGGTGGGCATACAATGAATTTCTTGCTGGCATGGTGTAGAGTAGACTGCTAAGAACCATGATATTGTAACATGATGTTAAATATATGTATGTATTTAAAATAATAGGTGTCATTAATGTTCCTTTTATTAGGCTACTATGAAAATGATTAATATTTGTTATTACTCTAACTAATAAACTAATTCATAATATGCAATAAACTGTTAAGCATTGTAGCTAATATGAGTGGTGTAATGTTCACGTTAACACTTTAACTTGTATTAACATATAGCCTACATAAAAATGCATGGTTATTTGTTTTATTTTTGTACTATTATGTGATGTGTATAATGAAATTGTTTTCCTACTTAATAATATACATTTAAATTATTTAATATGATGAGAAATGGCACCACCGACAGCAGTAAAAGGCAAAAAAAAAAAGATCATCAAAAACTAGCAGGGGTGAAATAACATGCAGTATTTTCACAAAGTTTAATTGCATAAGTTAAATTTGAATATATATATATATATATATATATATATATATATATATATATATACACTTGTGGCAAAAAAGCTTGGTATAATGTACAGATTTTGTTCTTATGGAAATAAATTGGTACTTTTATTCACCAAATTTACTCACAACTTTGTCTTTAAAGACTGTAGTGTGGCATTTTCAAGCATCGCGTAACCTTCATTCCTCAAAACAATTACTGATTGACAAGTTTCTAGAGAAAACTGTTTATTCTTTTCAATTTTTTATCTAATATTGTCCTTAAGACAGGCCGGTCTATTGTATACTGTGCCAACTCAAAAACAATCACAAAGACAATGCTAAGCATTTTTATATTTTTTTTCAAATAGTGATGGTGCTGTTTTTTACATGTCCTGACTATACTTTGTGGTAAGTTGAATACCAATTTGGTGAAATAAAGTACCAATTTCCTTTCAAAACAGCAGAATCAGTACATTATTCCAAACTTTTGGCCACACACACACACACACACACACACACACACACACACACACACACACACATATATATATATATATATATATATATATATATATATATATATATATATATATATATATATATATATATATTACTCAATGGTAAGGTATTGGAGGGATGGCTTATTTTGAATCGTTTATCAGGGAAATAGATTTACAATGCAAATTATGGTATGGCATCAGATGCTGGAAATGTCCCACCATTTACTAAAATGCTAAATATTATTGGCTAGAAATATTAATTTCATTTTATGTCATGTCATTGTCATTTTGATTATTGCAGATGTTACCTGAGACCCCAATGCATGACATGCTTTGATGTTTGACACTCTTTCAATTTACTGAAATGAATATTTTTTTGGAGATAACATATGGTTATTTTGCATGAAAATGATTGAAATGGGTGTAATTTTGAAATTTAGAGCCATAAAAAGTCTAAATACCATAACATTTCCCCAAATACATCCCCAAAAAGCACAACTTGGAGTGTTTTTTACTTTATTGATGTTAGTGTTATTAATTTTTTTTCTTCATAAAACTAAAAATACATTATTAATAATTTATTGTTTTCGGGTCAAATTTGACCCAGGTGTGATTCTTAAGAAGAAAATAAGGCTAAACTAAATTTAGCATGCATCTTCTAGAGACTTTCATGACAAAATTTTTTAATTCTTATTTTGAATTTTGATTCATAAAATCATTAAGAAGATACATATTGAACAAAATTTTGGCCAAGGCCAAAACAATTAATTGGCTTGTACCTTCTTAACAATTTTACAGTTGAAGTTTTTGTCATGCAGGTCTATAGATGAAAAATTTTCGATGAAAGTGAAAAAAGTTTTTTTTGAAAACTTTTATGTCTGCAAACACTACCTATAGAATTTTTTAATGAAATTACTATGCCCCTGACATATCATTTTTTTATTTAATTTGTATTTTAAATTTGGCGGTTTTGGTAGGTCTAATTTTCTCCACATTTACTGACTGCTTGGAGTCCCAGCTTGCAGTTATTTGTTATTTATATTCAATTTTTTTAATCGTAGAACAATTTTTTCACTGCAAATATGCATTCAAAAGCTTGGCCATCCAGTAGCTAGGATAAACATGTGTTTTTGTAATTATTATTATCATATTGTTACATACAATTGCATTTATTTTGTTTTATTTTGTTACATACAATCAAGAAAGGCCTTTGCATAAATTACTTTATGCCATAGCATTGCAGTAAAACCAAAACATGCTGCTTTTGCCTCAGAGTCTTCAGATAGCGCTGGAGAGAAAATGTAAAATCTCACTTAATGGATATCTGAGTTTTTTTTCTTTTGCTGCTGATTGAATATGCCACATCGTCTTCTCTTTGCGAATTGATTACAGTATGTTAACAGACATTTTTGTACAAGTGTTTATGAACATTGATAAGATTGTTTTTACAGCCTTGTATGGTTTATAAATGAAACACACTCTCACGCAGTGATATTGTGACATTGACTGAGCTACTAAAAGCAAGTTATTGCAAGAAAGGAAAGAAAGGCTGAGAGGAAATGGATTTGATGCTTAATCTCTAAACAATAATGAAGCTAGATCATTGACCAAGAGGGGTTGACAGCACAGGGAGTGGAGGAATGAAGGACATGTACTAATTATCATCTGAGTGAGAATAGCCTCACAGATCCATAAGTCCAGACACTGTCCAATGCCACTTGGGGCAGACTAATGCTAATATTCTCTCAGAAAGCACTGCCAAGTCAATATACCTCCATTAGTACATAGGCACCCCTTTGCTCCTGTCCTGTCCTGTCCTCTCCTCCACTCCTTTTTTTTTATCTAATTTTTTATTTTTCTCTTGCAAGGCCAAGGAGCCCCTTCTGCACCCATATAAATTTCACCCCTCTTCTCTTCTGTTCGCACACACAGTCATGCTGGTCACTCACATTCATTCCCCCATTAGTCTCAAATTTCAGCACTTCTATGTGTGGAACATTGATTTTGTCTTTTCTGTCACTCTACTTTAAGTGAGCAACAGACAGCAGTACTGTGATGGGTCTTCGTACAGGTTCTAAGTGTGTGTGTGGTCATATGTTTAAAACACATTGGAGACAGTGAGATATAAAAGTGGAAATTTGTGGCTACAATTAATACAACTGGTATCTCATTACGGAAGACCAACAGTCTGCATAATAAAAATATCAAAATATGTGTAAAATTGTGCTTTTAATATAGGTTTAATATAAATCAGGAGACATGCACTCCCCAGGATCAGAAATTAATCAGGGCTTGAGGGAAATATATAACGTATAGAGTGACAAAAATGGCCGTAAATGGCCACAAACTCTGTTATAAAACATTTGATATGTTTCATAATATTATATAATAATTCTAGGCATATACAGTATAATTATGGGTTAAGTACAGCCACTTTAGTAATCTGCAGCTGTGTGATATACAGTAGCTCTGTAAAAAATAAAGAGACCACTGCAAAATTAGCAGTTCCCCGTCTGTTGCTCACTTCGATGTTGTGTCGAAGAAGCGACACTAGGGGTCTCTCTTGAGCACCGAATATGCCTCTGATCTATGAAAAAAGGCCAATGAGAGTTGGCGAACAGTATTTGCATACCCTGCCCCGGCGAGGGAAATACACACGTTCATTCAGAAATTTTCTTCGGAGCCGATGATCGTGTATGCAGCCAGCTGCGAGTGACACACCAGTTTCCTGCTTCTATCCTCTGATGCTCTGCTTTGCTGTTGGATCTACGGCGTACTTCAGCGGCTTTCTCCTTATCTGCACGGTGTGCAGTTTGCCCCTGGGCGCTTCGACAGCACAGAGTTCTAAAGAGTTTATTAAAAGAGTAATTTTCTCTATAAAAGAGTTTATATCTCTGAAAGAGCAATACACAGCGCCGTTGAACGTCCTTTTCAGGACGCGTCTTTTTAAAGATGCCATTCCGCCCCTGTGTAGTTCCTGGATGCGGTAGAGTGCTCTCAGCTTCATACGGCCACAGGCATTGTCTCATGTGTCTGGGCACCGATCACACTGAGGCAGCGTTTGTGGATGGTTCATGCTCTCACTGCGAGAGCAGCTTGCTTTCAAAAGAAAGCACGCCACTCCAGCTGCCCCCCCATGTCGCTCCTTCTTCCCATGGGATTGAGGACGATGCAGCTGGTGATGGAGGCGATTTGGGGAGGGCAGCGGGCGCAGCTCCGCCGGGTACACCCCCTCAGACCACCCACCACCGGCACGCAGGACTTCGCGCAGCAGTTCTCCACGGTGAAAAAGCAGATGGAGGCCATCTCTCACATCCTGCCCAACTGCAAAGCTGCCCTGTCTGCTCGCCAAGGGCATCCCCCTGCGGCCAAGAAATATCCTGCTCCGCCTCAACCCGGGCCCAGCTCTCAGCCCCAGCGTCGAGCACACCGCAGGAAGCAGACGCCCCCAATCTCCCAGACCCCCTCGAGGACCCGTTCCTGTCCCTCCAACCAAGATGAAGAAGGGTTTCTACAGCCCTTCCTTCATCATACCCAAGAAAGGCGGTGACTTACGACCAATCTTGGACTTGCGAGTTCTCAACCATGCATTGCACAAACTCCCGTTGAAAATGCTCACGCAGAAACACATCTTAACCTGCATTCGACATCTAGATTGGTTCGCAGCGTTTGACCTGAAGGACGCGTACTTTCACATCTCAATTCTGCCTCGACACTGCCCCTTTCTGCGGTTTGCGTTCGATGGCCAGGCGTATCAGTACAAAGTCCTCCCCTTCGGCATGTCTCTGTCCCCTCGCATCTTCAAGAAAGTCGCAGAGGCAGCTCTTGCACCACTCCGAGAAGCCGGCATCCGCATACTCAATTACCTTGATGACTGGCTCATCCTGGCTCATTACTATGCACGCACAGAGACCAGGTGCTCAAGAACCTCAGCCATCTGGGGCTTCGGGTCAACTGGGAAAAGAGCAAGCTTACTCTAGTCCAGAGCATCTCTTTTTTCGGTATGGAGTTAGACTCGGTCTCAATGTCAGCACGTCTCACCAACGAGTGTGCGCAGTCAGTGTTGAGGTGCCTCGCCGCTTTCAGGCCAAGCACGACGGTCCCCTTAAAACTTTTCCAGAGGCTCCTGGGGAATATGGCATCCGCAGCGGCGGTCGCGCCGTTGGGGCTGATGCATATGAGACCACTTCAGCACTGGCTTCAGACTCGAGTCCCGAGATGAGCATGGCACTGCGGCACACACCGTGTGATGATCACCCCCGCCTGCTGCCAAACAGTCAAACCCTGGACCGACCTCTGTTTTCTACAGGCAGGAGGACCCTTACAGCAGGTGTCCCAACACGTCTTGGTCATGACCGACGCCTCCAGATTGGGTTGGGGTGCCGTGTGCAACGGGCATGCAGTAGCAGGCCGTTGGAAAGGGGCCCAACTGTGTTGGCACATCAACTGCCTGGAGTTGTTGACTGTCTTTCTTGCCCTGCGAAAGTTTCTCCCATTAGTTTGAGACAAACATGTCCTGGTCAGGTCAGACAGCACCACTGCAGTAGCGTACATAAATCGCCAAGGCGGCCTACACTCCCGCCACATGTCACGACTCGCTCGACGTCTCCTCCTTTGGAGCCAGCAGAGACTCAAGTCACACTCACATCCCCGGCAACCTCAATGTGATAGAGGACGTGATGTCACAACAACGCTTGCCTGGTGGAGAGTGGAGGCTTTACCCCCACTCGGTTCAGCTGATCTGGGAACGGTTTGGCAAGGCCCAGGTAGACCTTTTTGCCTCCCGGGAAACCTCCCACTGCCCGCTCTGGTACACCTGAACAGAGGCTCCCCTTGGACCTCGTACTCCTCGTGACAGCCCCTCCCTGGCGAATTCCCCTGAGGAAGGACCTTCTTTCTCAGGGACGGGGCATGCTCTGGCATCCACACCCAGACCTTTGGAACCTCCACGTCTGGCCCCTGGTTGGGACGTGGAAGATCTAGCTGGTCTACCACCTACAGTCATAGCCACGATCAACCAAGCCAGAGCCCCTTCTACCAGGCGACTCTACACCCTGAAATGGCGTCTCTTCATGAATTGGTGTTCTTCCCGGGCAGAAGACCCACAGAGTTGCGCAGTTAGGTCAGTACTCCTGTTCCTACAGGAGAGGCTGGAGGGGAGTCTGTCCCCTTCCACCTTGAAGGTGTATGTTGCCGCTATCGCAGCTCACCACAACCATGTAGACGGCAAGTCTCTGGGTAGGCATGACTTAATAATCAGGTTTCTAAGAGGCGCCCGGAGGTTAAATCCCTCCCGGCCAGGCCTGTTCCCCTCCTGGGATCTCTCGGTGGTCCTCGCCGGTCTTCAGAGATCCCCTTTTGAGCCGCTGGAATCAGCTGGACTCAGGGCCCTCTCCCTAAAGACGGCCCTTCTGATCGCGCTCGCCTCCATCAAGAGGGCCGGGTACCTGCAAATGCCCTCTGTTAACGACACTTGCCTGGAGGTCAGTCCGACAGACATATATGTGATCCTAAGACCCCGACCGGGCTACATGCCCAAGGTTCCTACCACGCCCTTCAGAAATCAGGTAGTGAACCTGCAAGCGCTGCCCCGGGAGGAGGCAGACCCAGCCCCCTCACTGCTGTGTCCGGTACATACCTTGCGTGCCTACCTGGACCGTACTCAGAGCTTCAGGTGCTCTGAGCAGCTCTTTGTCTGCTTTGGGGGACAGCGGAAAGGGAACGCTGTCTCCAAACAGAGGCTTTCCCACTGGGTGGTGGATGCCATCCTGCTGGCCTATCACACCCAGGCTGTGCCACCCCCCACGGGTTCGAGCACACTCTACAAGGAGTACGGCGTCCTCATGGGAACTGGCTAGGGGTGACTCCCTAGCAGACATTTGTAGAGCAGCGGGTTGGGCAACACCTAACACCTTTGCGAGATTTTACAATCTCAGGGTTGAGTCAGTCTCGTCCCGTGTTTTCTCAGGTCCGAGCCGGTAGAACTCGGTACACGCCGATGGTCTGACTAGGTGAATCACTTGCATCCAGCGCCCTTTCCCTTGGCCAAGGTAAAACAGTGCACCTTCCTTCCCAGGAGATCCCACCCACCCGGGTCCCTGGTCGATTACTCCCTAGCCCTCTTGGGTCTACAGTTCAGCAGAGGAACCTGCCCTCCTAGTCCACTATGGGTACCCCAGGCTACCCTGTACTGGAATAGGTGCTCCACAGGTCAGGCCTCCTACACGGACTCCTCCTGTGTATATTTTCCACGGTACGGTCACCTTACGATCTGACCCGCGTCTCCCTTAGGCAGTTCTTTGCTGCCCTCCGGTCGCCATGTTGTAGCATCTCCCCCCTCCTCGAGGCTGGATCTACCACCGCGCCATTTTTTCCACATGTGACCGAAGAGGCCATGTGATGTATTTCGCCACCTTTACCTCCCCTTTTCGGGCAGGTGTGGCCTCTGCAGGGTCTTTTCCCCCTGAAAGAATAGGAAACCGGTAAGACCCCCTTCCCACGATGCGGTAAGGGCCCCGGCTGCTCTTGCTCTATGCCGAGAAACATAGAGAGAAAAGAGGCCCAGGTTGGCAAGCATCACCTTGTTCCCCTCTAGGGTAACCAAAAGGATCCCGACGACTTTTTGGGGGCATTGGGGAAGGGTACGTGCAGTCTGAAACACTGTTGGTCACTTGTGCACGTGAAATACCTGCCCGCTCCTGTGTCAGCAGTACACGTACACGGCTCAGCACGTGGCGTGATTTAAAGTGGACCCTATTGTTGCTTCTTCGACACGACGTTGAAGTGAGCGACAGACGGAGAACGTCTCAGTTACATATGTAACCTCCGTTCCCTGATGGAGGGAACGAGACATCGTGTCCTCCCGGCCATGTCGCTGAGCCAAGCCGCTGAGGTGACCGGACACTCCCGGCTCCTCAGAAAAATCCTGAATGAACATGTGTATTTCCCTCACCTTTATACCTGTATGTCCGGGGGCGGGGTATGCAAATACTGTTCGTCAACTCTCATTGGCCTTTTTTCATAGATCAGAGGCATATTCGGCGCTCAAGAGAGACCCCTAGTGTCGTTTCTTCGACACGACATCTCGTTCCCTCCAACAGGGAACGGAGGTTACATATGTAACCGAGACGTTTCTCTGGATTTACTATTTATAGGTATATGTTTGAGTAAAATTTTAATTTTTGTTTTATAAATTACTGACAACATTTATCCCAAATTCCAGATAAAAATATTGTAATTTAGTTGCAGAAATTGACAACTGGTCAAAATAACAAAAAGATTCAGTGTTTTCAGACCTCAAATAATGCAAAGCAAACAAGTTTATATTAATTTTTAAACAACACAATACTAATGTTTTAACTTAGGAATAGTTCAGAAATCAATATTTGGTTGAATAACCCTAATTTTCAATCACAGTTTTCATGCATCTTGGCATGCTCTCTACCAGTCTTTTACTTTGCTGATTGGTAACTTTATGCCACTCCTGGTGCAAAAATTCAAGCAGCTCGGATTTGTTTGATGGCTTGTGGCTATCCATCTTCCTCTTGATTACATTCCAGAGGTTTTCATTGGGGTTCAGGTCTGGAGATTGGGCTGACCATGACAGGGTCTTGATCCGGTGGTCCTCCATCTACACATTGATTGACCTGGCTGTGTGGCATGAAGCATTGTCCTGCTGGAAAAAAACTATTCTCAGAGTTGGGGAATATTGTCGGAGCAGAAGGAAGCAATTTTTCTTCCAGGATAACCTTTATTCATGCATCCTTCACAAAGATGAATCTGCCCAATTCCAGCCTTGCTCAAGCACCACCAGATCATCACCGACCCTGGATGCCCTCCATCTTGCCCTCACCCACATGGATAAAAAGGACTATGAATGCTGTTCATAGACTTCAGCTCAGCATTCAACACAATCATTCCCCAGCACCTGATTGGAAAGCTGAACCTGCTGGGCCTGGACACCTCCCTCTGGAACTGGATCCTGGACTTCCTGACTGGGAGACCGCAGTCAGTCCAGATCGGGAACAGCATCTCCACCACCACCATTATCTCATAGTATGTTATGTTTACATTTGGCATTTTTAGAAACTATCTTTTTGCACTACTGTGTACTGGTTGGCGCTGTGTCTATTGTCCTGTTCATTGTTAGTAATTTACTGTACTGTCCCATACTTTTTTCACACGTTTGCACGTGCACTTTATATAGGTATGTTATTTAGTCTGTGTAGTCTCATGTGGTTCTGGGTTTGTCCTATATTGTTTTATGTAGCACCATGATCTTGTAGGAACGTTGGTTTCGCTGTGTACTGTACTAACTGTATATGGTTGAAACGACAATGAAAACCACTTGACTTGACTTGATTCAAGAAAAAAGAGAAATGCCAAAAAAAGTTCTCATTGTTTTTACCACGAAATCTACTAAATGCACAGAGCAAATCTAGAAAATCATAAATCAACATTGGCATATTTTACAATCAAATAAGAGTGTTTTTCAGGACCCTCTAATTACAGTGTTCAAAAGAGGATGCGACTGCTTGGTTAAGTCTGGCTTGATCCCTTATCCACCTTTGAAATTACAAGGCATGTTTACCTTCTATCCCAGAATGTAACAGTAGTGACTGAAGGCAGAAAAATTATTAGGAGAATAATACAGAGACCCTGTAGTCCACACCGGAAATCCTTCAAAGCCATAAAACTAAGAGACTGCCAAAATGGCACGCCCAGCTAAATGAGCAGTTTGTTACATAATTCCTTAAATACATATTGCAATTGGATACACCAAGCTTGTTGTATACAATTTCAATGGTGGAGAATTTTATTGAGACAAAAAATCTAATTATTTGTCATTTATCCTTCTTATTTTGGTGGTCGAACGTGGCTAATTCCATTATAAAATTATTTATATATTATGGTGATAGTATACGGACACTTTAATCCATACCATGTGCATTTATACTACCCAAAATCCTACATATTGTGGTGGAGGATGCAGGGAAAATCTAAATGAGTTGTTTGTCTTTTTATACACACAGACATTCTTTTCTCTGAATACAATAATCATCTCAAAAACAAATGAAACTAGTCTAAATTTAGCATCTGTGACGTATGTATTATGCGGCAGCTTGTTGTTATAACAACAAGAAAGCAAGAGGTCGTATTACCTCCCCGTTATGAGTGAAAGGCTTAACGTAGCCTTGAGAGCTCATAAAAAAGCACACGAGTTGAACTGAACTCACTGATGAAACAAACCATGTCACAATTTATGGAATAAAGTTCAAGTTAAAGTAAAAACTCCATGAAAGGAGCCGAACAGTGGAAATGCATCATACAGGATTACCAAGAGGGAATCACCATGTATGGAGCACTGAGACCAAGTGAGTGGGCTCACCTGAAAAGGGGCATATCATGAGTATGGTGCCTGGCGGCATCACTCTTCTACTGAGTTTGCAACCGAATAGTGCTTAAGAAATTAAAGAGGCATCCAGTGTTCACTAGTTACAGGAATCTGTTGTGGACAAGATAGCACACATTATCACCTTGGAAGGGGAAAGGCGAAAATGCAAGCGATCTGCAGGGCCAGCGATACTGCCAGCAGCTCTAGGCAGTTGATGTGCCATTGGAGGCAGGGCCCTGTTCAGAGCTCCGATACTGCCTGCCTGTTGCACACAGTGCCTTAGCCCGAATTGAGACATCTGTTTTGACCATGACGTGCCACGAGACCTGCTCCAAGGGAACCCCTGCCCAAAGAAACACCAGATCTGACCAAGGGCTGAAAGTTTGGTGGTACCGTGCTGTGATAGTCACACACTAAGTGCCGTAGCACCATGCCCACCTCGGGACTCGAGTCTGCAGCCAGTGCTGGACTGGTCTCATATGCATCAACCTGAGGGGGAGTACCGCTGATGAGGATGCCATATGCCCCAGGAGCCTCTGAAATCTTTTCAATGGCACCGTTTCGCTCTGCCTGAAGGTTTTCAGGCTGGCCAGCACCGACTGCACATGCTCGTTCATAAGGAATGCCATCATGGTGACTGAGTCCAACTCCATACCAAGAAAATAGGTGCTCTGCGCAGGGAGAGCCTGCTCTTTTCCCAGTTGGCCCAAAGCCCCAGTCGGTCGAGTGGCTGGAGCACAAGGTCCCTTTGCGCTCACAATAGATTACAACGTCGATATAGTCGTCAAGATAATTGTGGATGCGAATGCCTCTCTCTCTTAGAGGGACCAGGGTAGCCTCTGACTTTCGTATAGATGCGAGGAGCCAGGGACAGACCGAAAGGGAGGACCTTGTACTGGTATGCTCGTCCCTCGAAGGCAAACCGAAGAAAGGATCTGTCGAGGAAGGATCGCTACATGAATGTATTCATCCTTTAGGTCAATGACCGCAAACCAATCTTGATGTCATACTGACTCCAGGATGCGCAGGATTGCCCCCCCCCCCCCCCCCCCGGGCATGATAAAATAGGGGCTGAAAGAGCCCTTGTGTGGCTAAGGGGACGGGCTCTATCGCACCCATTTATATTTACATTTATTCATTTGGCAGACGCTTTTACCCAAAGTGACTTACAAAAGAGGAAAACTTAAGCGAATCAGCATAAGGAGACATTTGTATGAAAAGTGCCATACAACAAAGTTTTACTAGCATTAGAATAGCATTCAAAACAGATTTAAGTGCAACAAGATTTTTTTTTTTTTTTTTTTTTTTTTGTGACTGGTTAAGTACTCTTGGAAAAGTTATGTTTTTTAGCCGTTTTCATTCAGCTTCACGGATGGAGTTAGGAAGGTCATTCCACCAATGTGGTATGTTGAAACTGAGAGTTCGGGAAAGTGTTTTGGTGCCTCTTTGTGTTGGTATAAAAAGGCGGCATTCCTTAGCCGACCGCGGGCTTCTGGCAGGATTGTAGATCTGCATAAATGATTTTGGGTATGCTGGAGCAGACCCAGTGACTGTTTTGTATGCCAGCATCAGAGCCTTGAATTTAATACGTGCATCAACCGGCAGCCAGTGGAGAGAGACAAAGAGTGGTGTAACATGCGCTCTCTTTTGTTCATTAAAGACCAGATGTGCTGCTGCATTCTGGATCATTTGCAGAGGTCTAATTGCACATGCAGGAAGGCCTGCAATGAGAGAATTACAGTAGTCCAGTCTAGTTATGACAAGTGACTGCACAAGCAGTTGTGTGGCATGTTCAGAGAGGAAGGGTCTTATTTTCCTGATATTGTAGAGTGTAAATCTACATGATCTTGCAGTCTTAGAGATGTGGTCTATGAAATTTAGCTTGTTATCGATGGTTACCCCTATATTTCTGACCGTTTTGGAAGGTGATACTGTAGTTGCACCCAGCTGCACGGTGATGTTGTGTTCAACAGCAGGGCTGGCTGGAAAGACAAGGAGTTCGGTCTTGGCTGGGTTGAGTTGCAGGTGGTGTTCCTTCATCCAGGCCGAGACATACAGCGATTCGAGCAGTCACTGTGGTGTCGTTGGGTTGAAAAGACAAGTAGAGTTGTGTGTTGTCAGCATAGCAGTGGTAAGAGAAACCATGTGACTGAATGATGGGTCCCAGTTATGTTGTGTATATGGAGAAGAGAAGTGCCCAAGCACTGATCCCTGAGGTAAGTAACTGATGTGGCTTCGATACCTCACCTCTCCAGGCTACCTTGAAGGATCTAACTGAAAGATAGGAGGTCAACCAGTCAAGCACAGTTCCTCTGATGCCAAGAGTAGAGAGGGTGGAGAGAAGGATCTTATGGTTGACTGTGTGAAAGGCTGCAAAAAGGTCCAGCAGAATCAGAATGGGTGATTTGGATTCAGCTTTCGCCTGTCTCAGCGACTCTGTGACAGACAGCAGGGCAGTCTCGGTGGAGTGTCCACTTTTGAAGCCTGACTGATCCAGCAGCTTGTTCTGTGAGAGATAGGCAGAGATCTGATTGAAAACTGCCCTTTCAAGTGTTTTTGTCATGAACGGGATGAGAGAGACTGGTCTGTATTGTTCTATTTATGTGGAGTTAAGTGCAGGTTTTTTCAGCAGTGCTTAAATGTAGTGGGAAAAGTGCCTGTAAGTAGAGATTTGTTAATTATGTGTGTGAGTGCAGGGAAAGGCGAGGGGGTAAGAGGGAACGGCGAAAGGAAACCAACGGTGGAGTCGGTTTTACTACAGATGGGAGAATCATGTTGAATGATTAACAGATTACAGGGATGTGCTTGAAGACATGTGTTATTAGTGAACTAAACATGTTAGTATGTAGAAGTATAAATAATGAAAGATAAAATAAAAAAATACTTAAGTACTATGGTGAGTGGCGCCTTGTGAGTGTCCTTGCTCGGTGGACTCACACAGGTAGACTCGCTGGTCTTTACCCAAGTAGGTCTTCACATGAGGAGGGCTTGACATGAGGGCTACCACTTCAGTCCAATAAATACACACTTTTAACGAGCCGTTCAATGGAAAAAAAGCAGTCACGCCTTAATGCTACTTAGTACAACAAAGCTAGTTATGTGGTCAACTGAAACCAAGGGTCGTGCGAGGTGCCAAATGCGGGAACAAACGTGACTTCCGTACACCGCAAATAAATTATGGTGCACTTTAGCAATAGATAATACTCTAAAATAAGTGAAGCACTGTTTGCAGACACTAAAACGCTGATAGTTTTACACACACAGGATAAACAACCATAAATATAGCAGCGAATACTTGGGACAAGTCAAAACAAATATAGCGCACAATCACATATTTAAGCAACGCGCATTCAAGACAAACAAAAAGCACCCGATCTAGCAATGAATACCACTCTAACAATGTTAAAACAATGAAATTAACACACTTACATACAACTGAAGACTCCTGTAGATAGATCGCTTCTCTTCACCAGAAGGTTAGCGACCTCTGCCTGAAGGACCGAGGCATCCTTCTTCTTGGTGGTTGGCTGACAGGCAGGTGGAGCCGTGGCCATTTCCGCAGGAGGACGGCCCTGACAAGAGGCATATGGTACGCAGGACTTTGGAGGCCTGTAGGTGGCCGAGTTGCACCACGGCAGAATGTGTTTGATGGCCTCCATCTCCTTCTTCACCAAAGTGCCGCCAAAGAGCCAAGACTGACCCATTCAGGAAGCAGCCACGGTGGCTCTCTGCTTCACAAAGGAGGAAGAGTGCTGTGACCGCAACATTCCCATGGGCACGTTCTCGCATATATGGTGGTGTCACTATATCGACACAACGTCGAGCGAGTGACAGACAGGGAACCCTAGCTACCATACACTAAGTCCATACAAGTACACACTAACCACTCAACACTGGTTATGTTAACGTATGTACACATTAAGGTAGGAAAAACTCAGATTCCTCTTTAATAGGCAAAATGCTAAAGCTAATCCAGTTAGCTAGCAAGAAAGTAAATGGTACTATATCAGGTTTGACTCCTAATGCTTTTGTTCATGAGACACCATGAATTCATAGAGCATTCAGAAATAGTCAACTAAATTGAAGGAACTTTCCGTGTTATGCTACACAGTTGAACCATGTGGATCAATTTCCATAAGAAGGCGATCCTTCATGTGTACGACTTAGCCTTTCGGTACTTCCCAAGTGAAGAGCGTCAAATTAAGCTCAATCTGTCTTGTTTTATATGGGTACTCCTTTACCCTTGGACCTGAATCACGACAGAAACAAGGCAGAAGGAATTCACCTAACTAAACTGAGGATCTTCTTCTCAGAGACCACCGTGTGAGCTCCGCAGGAGGATGGCCCTGGCAAGAGGCATATGGGGCTTGGGACTTCGGAGGCCTGTAGGCGGCCGAGTCACGCTGCTGCAGAATGTGTTTGATGGACTCCATCTGCTTCTTCACCATCGAGAACTGATGGGCGAATCCTCAACAGTATCGCCAAAGAGCCAAGATGGACCCGGTCGGGAAGCAGCGTCAAGAGCATCAAAATAAGCTCAATCTGTCTTGTTTTAAATGGATACTCTTTTACCCTTGGTTCTGAATCATGACAGAAACAAGGCAGAAGGAATTCACCTAACTGAACTGAGAATCTTCTTCTCAGAGACTCTTATCAATTCAATTTCACAAACGATCACTTGTATTCACAACGATTCACTCCAATCAAATCGAAATTACCCTTTACTTGTTTCCGAACCACTAAGGATAATTAAAGATAAGAGTCCAAATACTATCCCTGGAGTCACAAGTTTGAATCCAGGGTGTGTTGAGTGACTCCAGCCAGGTCTCCTAAGCAACCAAATTGGCCTGGTTGCTAGGGAGGTTAGAGTCACGTGGGGTAACCTCCTTGTGGTCACTATAATGTGGTTCTCAGTCTCGGTGGGGCGTGGTGAGTTGTGGGTGTCACTCACAAGAAGAGGTGGGGATTTGGATCAACTCTTACTTACAAGAAACCTTTTGGATACACAGATTAGAAACTTTAGTGCTGCATGGTTTGAATGTTGATTTTGAATTGAGTTGTTTTTTGTAAATGAGGAAATTAAATCTATTTTGTGCATATCTTGAGTTGAAGGTTGGGAGTTCTCTAAAACAATTGATGGTTGTGTGTATATATACAGTATATATCTCTGAGTGTATGTGTATGTATGTATGTATGTATGTATGCATATATATATATATATATATATATATATATATATATATATATATATATATATATATATATATATACGTTCGTGTATATATACAGGGTTGGGGAGTTATGGAATACATGTAATGGGATTAGATATTTAAAACACAAAATATAAGTAACTGTATTCCACTACAGATACAATTTAAATAATTGGAAATTAGAATACAGTTACATTTAAAAAGTGAAGAAATTTTTCATTTTTCATTTCAATTTTTTAATTTTTGCATTTTATTGTAATTTGTTTCATTTAATTTTTAGTCCTTTAAGATGGAAAACATTTATACATATAAATTATGTGATCCAAAATGCATTTGAACAGTGGTGAAACACTTTCTTATGATGTGTTGCAGTCAAACAAGCAGACAGAGAAGTAAGTTTGAAGCAGAAGAAATAAACCATGTGTAAATTGTCAGCTTTACGCTAAGCTAAAATGCTATTTCTAGCCAGTTTACATGTTACCAGGCACGATACTATTTTTATTATCAAGAAAATTCACATTAGATCACAATTTATTTTTCTAGTAAGACCTTTGATATTAGGGCAAAAATCCTATTCTTGATCATATTTTTTGTATTGTTTTCTTTTAAAAATATCTAAAAATCCTTAAAACAAGATCAATTTGATTTAACTTGTTTTAGAAATAACACTGCATAAGATATTTAGGTTTTTAGAATATTTGGACATTTTTCTAGAATATGTTACTGACCTTGAGTAATCTAACGGAATGCGTTACAAATGACATTTTACAGTATGTATTCTGTAATCTGTAGTGGAATGCAATATCATATGAGCAAGAGTGTGGTATGTCCCTACATCAGCACAACTGTGATTCAGCTGCTGGCCAAGTGCTGTAGGCTATCAGAGCAGTGCTGATTTAGGGCCATATGCCACGATTGTGAGTGTGATATTGCTTATATTCAATAGGTCAATGAACAAGTACATTTTAAATAATTTGGAAAAACTGAGTACATGGTCATACACGACCAATCAGAATCTGCCGTTGCTGGTTCAAAACAAATGATGCGTCCAAGCCTTCATTAGTAATTAAAAAATGTCACTTCAGAAATAGTATCACAGGTTGTGCTCTTTGGAACAAGTTACTGGATAAACAAGGATGGATGGATGTGTGTGTGTGTGTGTGTGTGTGTGTGTGTGTGTGAGAGAGAGAGAGAGAGAGAGAGAGAGAGAGAGATGGAGCATGTGCGATCACCTGTTGCAACAACCAAGCAGAGATATTGTCAGCTTTCTGAAGATCAGCTTTCTCAGTTGTAAAATAGCTGTCCAAGCGAGGGTATTCCTCTCTATTTCACAGTAGCCAGTGCGCAAGAGTCTTTCACTATAGAAACCGCAATGTTCTCCGCCATTTTAAACAGTATGTATCCAATGTGGAAACTCCAGTAAGAGTTAAGCACCTTGAGTTCTGTAATCAATCAGTCTGTTGTGTCTCTCAGCTGTGATGAGCCTTAATCCTGAAGTTGTTAGTTTAAAGCTATTTCCTAGCTGTAGTCGTGTAGTAGAAATATGAGTATGTAAACAATGACTAACGGTTTCACTTCACGTCACCAACTGGCTCATATTACACACAAAAATTATCTCAAAAAGAGAGCTCTTAACACATATGCATATGTATATGTATTAATATTCAAAATCTAAGTGCACTGCACAATATGATGTCAAGTCACTTCCTGACATATTTAGTGGATCGTAAGGCATAAATCAGACATCCAAGCTCCCCAGATACTCTAAACACATTTAGCTTTTCACCTACACCAATTTCAACTAAAACACACACACACACACACACATGCACCAGATTACTTGCAATCAGACTGAACATCTGCTGGTGTTCAAACACACATGCACCTTCTCTTTTTTGCTCTTTTGCTGCCTCTGTCTCACTCTTCTGCTTCACTGATCCTCTTTTCCAAAAGACTCATTGTCCACAATCCCCCATTCAATTTCCTTAAGCACCAAGCATCGCCCAGGCCACAGAAGTGTACTAAATTAGTAGATCTATAAGCTATCTGAAACTCTTTAGGGGGTATTGAAAAACCCTGTTCCCTTCTCCGGTTGCCCGTCCTAACGAATAGGATGTTGTTTATGTTGTAATGTGCTGTGTCATGGAGTTCTTGTTACAAGTGTCCCCCTGGACCACTGGCCACTTCAGAGACTCCTCTCTTTTTCTCAAATCCAAATTTGTTTTGCTTTATTGGCATGAAATACTTTTGTACATCTTTCTAAAGCATTTTGAGGGGAATAATAATAATAGAAATACAAGAGAAAACAATAATAGCAAACAAGGCAGACAGATAAATATAAGATAATGATCTATCTATATAGAAGATGGATGGATGGATCTCTTTGTTTTGTCTTATTCTCTTAGCCCCCTATAAAATTGAGTGATACATCAGAAGTCAACCTCTCTGTTCTATTAGTTTTCTTTATGCACGTGTATTGTTTATAGAATGGTATATGTTGTGTATTATGTATAGAAAGTTTTGGTATAAGGGTATGTAAAACAGTTCACGCTCACGGGCAAGGAAGAGGTGAGAAACCGACTTGAAATATAAATGATAGTTTTAATGGAAAACTCAAAACACACACACAGGACGACGGACATGTCCGTAAGGATCTCTCTCTCCCGCTCTGCCCTCTGCTATCATCCTTTATCCCTCTCGGTGGCTTGATTAGCCTAATACGGGACCGGGTGTGTCGAGTCACGACCCGGCCCCGCCCTCCGACGTGCCACAGGGTATTTCTGAAACTTTGGGCAATTTCATGTCCCACGGGTTTATACATACAATATATACAAGAATATTGGTTTAAAAAATCAATAGGTTTCTTCTTGTTATATGAAGGTCACATTAAAACTGAGTTAAAAACTTTTTACCAGGCCTTCATCATTTATTTTTGGTATTTTTGGTATTTTTCAAATACATTTTATGTATAGATTGTATTGATTTTGCCTATTATTGAACTATAAAAATTCATAATAAAAATGCTAATTAAGTCTGTCCCATGGTTGTGGCGTCATTTCCACCACTCCAAACAATTATGCCCCTAATTATGTTTTATTTATTTATTTATTTTTTTTCAATTGTTAGTGTACTTTTGTTAAAAGTATCATGCTTGAAATGAAATATGAGATGGATGTTTGAAGAAAACAACGAAAAATCAAGGTAAATATTCTATTGAATGCAATACAGATGTGATTGAAAAAGTTGATTTAAAAGATTTACAAGTCGTAGGACTTTTAAGTAAAAATAACATATATCCTGTGATGCATGTTCATAAAGTCTGGGCATTGTTAGTAGACACATCAAATTAACTAGGTGAGAGAAAATGTTTACTTTCTAGATAATCACAGGGTGAAAAGTGTCCAAGGAATACTCACTGTTTATACAAAATGTTACCTTGTAAACTTACATCAAGGATGTATTGATGCCATAATTAGCTAAATGGGAGGCAGAAGAACAGTATGTGCTTACAGGATTCCGACTGCTGTCTTTCTCATCTCTGATCTCTGTTGCTTGCAACTTTTTTATTGGTGCTTTTCTTCAGGTTGCCAATGACAACGACCTCTGTTAGACAATTGAGAAAAGTCTTGAGGTCAAATAAGTAGGAGGATCCCCATCTACAGTACATTGGACACTTTTTAATCATGCAGAACATTACACACACAATAAGTGAGCCAACGTGTACAGATGTACTGTACATTGACGCAGACTCACAGACACTACCCCCAAATGAGTTTACTTGACCAAAATCTGTGCCAAAAAATTTGGACAATGGAACATCATAATAGAGAATTGCTGTCCACACTTCTGCCCACTCTTAAGTGCATGCAGTGCATAAAGGTCTAACTATGTGTTGAATACATGAGTTATGCAGGAAGGGATGCTCAGTGAACATCAGCCAATGATGGGCTATGACAAGGCATGGGGTGGAGAATGGGATGTAGGCCTACACACACTTTTGTGGGATCAGCCAAACAGTAAGGTGCATGAGAAGTTCCCGACAAGACAGCCACATCGATGGCAAGTGCTACAGGAAACATGTGGTGAAATGTCACCTGAGTGTCTGGACAAACTGACAGCTAGAATGCCAAGGATCTGCAAAGCTGTTATTGCTGCATGTGGAGGATTTTTGATGAGAACTCTTTGAAGTAGTTTAAGAAGTTATGCAATTTTTTTTAAAATTGTAATAGTAATTTTTCACGTTATTAATGTCCTGACTATACATTGTGATCAGTTGAATTCCACTCTGGTGAATAAAAGTAACAATTTCTTTCCATTAGTGCAAATCTGCAAACGTTTGGCCACCAGTGTATATACAATTCACATAACAAGCATTGCGTTAGTAGATTGAAAAAGTTCCGGGTCAAAATCCTACTCATTGTCCTGGCGGCCATACACATCATCACTTTTTTCAGGTGGGCTTGCGCAAAATCCTAAGAAAGATAGATGGGCATATGGTTTATGTCTGCATATGCCCTAGAATACACTACTGTCCAGAAGCTGTTTCTCTGATTTCCTATAGTTACCTCTACAAAGCACTGATCCCGATATTGTTTGAATGAGCCTTGTGATGGCACAAGCGCTTGTCTGCTCATGTCTTTCAACATGCATGTTAAAATGAGCGGAAGAAGAAATAGATCCCATCTTGCACAAGTATTTGCTAATACAGCCTAATTCTTTTTATTTCAATTTGAAGCTTATTATTGTTCATAGTAAACAAATAATAATATCCCTAGTTTAAATGTTTTTTTTTTTTTTTAAATCGATATTTTTGTGTGAGGATCGATATTTTTGATACAACATCAGTATCGGATGTAATTTCAGTTTTTCAAAATAAATGCAATTTCATTGGCTTAACCTTACAAAGTCTTTTGATATTCGCTCTATAATGGGGTCCGTTGGCCATGTTGGAGCCCACAGTGGTCGCCTATATCGCCTGTAGGACAGGCCGGAATTGTGCAGCAACAGGCCAGCCCAAATTACCCAGCGACTAACCGGGAAAATGACCGGTGCTCCCAATGGCCAGGCTGTCCCTGCGATTGGGTATGCACATTTTATTTACACATTGTGTCTCTAAAAAACATGTATAAAACCAGTATATATGTATACCTATACTATAGTATATTATACATACCAGTATGTATAAAACTGTTCCTGCAACAGGACATATTGTCCTTTGTGAGGAGGGCATGCATTGCCAACATGATCACACAGGAACTGAATATGTTACTACTGAATGTTCCAGTACTATGACATTGAACCTACTGTGCAGAGTAACTGACAAGCACATTCTCCCAGTAGACATATTTGCATAAATTAAAATGTGTTTACCTTTTCTTGAGGTGCTACTTACAGTGTGTTGCATTAGCAGTCTCAAAGACATGGGTTCTGTTACCATGGAAAGCAGGGAGTAATCAAGTTCACATTATTAATCATGAGCACAATTCAGATGTTGCATTTTCCCTCTAAGATTACATTTTTATTCCAATGATGATTAGGTTTAGGGTTGGGTGTTGGTAAGTAAATGAAATATGTATTCTTATTGACTGTACTGCATCATTTACCATTGAAAACAACTCACTGTACAACTCTGTAGACATTTCACCCAGAAACTGGAGCTCACCTGCTGTCACATTCCCTGTTGTCTTTTGTTTTTGTGCTTTTATGTTGAAGTTTAGTTTAGTTCCTGTTTCGCCCCCTCTTTAAGGAGCAGATTCCAGACGATCCATAAAACAAACAAAAAAAAACACAAAAAAAAAAATCGCCCACGGAGTGAAGTGGAAAACATGAGGCTTGGGGGGGCACAAGGAGCAAACAGGCAGTCCAAGGGGGCACTAGGGGCAAGGAGAGTAGTGGAACATGGCAAGGTTAGGGAGCAGATCAGGCGGATGGACTGGAGACCAGAGCTGACCAGGCAGATGGCCAGGATCATGAGGCGTGGGAGGTGGCCATAGGACGGGGACTGGGTCAGGAGGCCTGGTAGGCGGCCACTGGAGGGGGACTGGGTCAGGAGGCCTGGGAGGCAGCCACAGGACGGGGACTGGGTCAGGAGGCCTGGGAGGCATCCACAGGATGGGGACTGGGTCAGGAGGCCTAGGAGGCAGCCACAGGACGGGGACTGGGTCAGGAGACCTGGGAGGAGGCCACAGGACAGGGTCAGGAACAGACTGTGGTTCGGCTGAGCCGTGAAATGAAGCAGATTGAGGCTCGGCTGCGACGTGGCATGGAGCAGACTCTGGCTGAGGAGCCATGAAAGGTGGAATCATGGAGGACTCTGGGGGCGTGGCCATGGAAGGTTGAGCCATGGAGGACTCTGGGGCGGAGCCATGGAGGACTCTGGGGGTGGAGTTGTGGAAGGCGGAACCATGGACGACTCTGGGGGTGGAGCCATAGAAGGCTCTGGAGACGGAGCCTTGGAAGGCTCAGAAGACTGAGCCGTGGAAGTCTCTGGAGACGTGGAAGGATATTTGTCAGTTCTTGCATGTTTTGTTATGCTCTGTGCTAGGTTCCCTGTTATTTCTTTATTCTGAGTTTTTTGTTCTTTTTAATAAAGCTGCACTTAGATCCTCACACTTTGCCTGCTTCGTCACACCTGCCCATTCTTTCAACAACATTGGCAGCTTTAGCCACTGGGGATAGAAGTTTGAATTTTGGCAAGAACTTTCAACCTACTTGTCGCTGAATTCACACTGAGATCATTCTGACATTTGAAGAGCATTCGAACTTTGTATTTTCATCATCAGATGGCTTTCCAGTCTGTAAAAATGCCTTGAGTGACCAGGTGTAAATATTCCTTTCTGGAGTTTTACCTTGGTTTTTCAATGATGTTTGAAAAAACACTATTACATTCTTTGTAAAGCTGCTTTGGAACAAATTGTATTGTGAAAAACACAATAAAAATACATTTAATTTCAACTTAACCTGAGATTAATAACTAAAACAGTGATGAGACTGGTAAGAAAAAATAAAGTTACTCACTGGGGCAACAGTCCAAACCACGTTTTTAATAATGAAACAATAATGAAAGATTTTGACAGACAAATTTCGGTAGTTCAAAGTTCATTTTGGTTCTATTTGCTGAGTGACTACATAATCGCCTCTAAATGGTCAGCCGAACCTCTTCCTGTATCGGCTGTCAATCATGCAGACAGTGTGTCTGCTTCCAGAGATCAGGTGCCTTGTGGGCTGCTGTTGTCAAGCGCAAGCATCAGAGCGCTCGGAAATGTGAGAGTCTCTGGCGGCCGGCAGGAGGCCACTTTGAGAGATGCTATCTCCAGGACCCAAACACCCCAACACACTCACTAACGTGCACACACACACTTTTACATGGACACTGGCACACTTGCACCTATATGCGCACACTCTTAAACGCTCATAGAAGTGTCTGGCTTAGAGTTAAAATTGCACCATGATGAAATTGTTTAATTTAATGAACACCAGAACCTGGCGAATAAGTATGCTACTTCTCAGTTTCTTCCATATTTAACCTATTTAAAATACTGGTATGATATGTAGGATTATGATTGTGACTGTTTTTAAAGTACTGATAGGGGTCCAGGTTCATTGACAATCTGAAAAAACTGGAGAGTGACAAAGCGTGATTTGAGAAACTCAAAACCTTTTTTCTACAGCTAACAGTGCCATCAATCAATTCTATAGTACAGGGACATCCATAACCCTCTGTAGTCACTGATACCCCTAAACCTGTACATATGGCATGTTTGTGTTGTGGTCTCTTTGATCAGGCCATGGTTTTAATGGATTTTTGTCTTCCTCGGCAATGGGACTGGTAGAAATGTATAAGGAGTGTGGAGAGAGGGCAGGGATATAAAGTGGAGGGGTGGAAGGTCATTTGAACCTTGTGGTTTTGGAGCAAAGTGCTGCACGACAGAAGGTGTTCTCCTTGTTTTGAGACTTCACTCTCATACACAGAGACAGGAAGTCTGCTCATCCCCCTCCTACTTACTCATATACGCAGACACTATAACATTAACAGATCCCATGTGCTAATAGGCTGCATAGTATAGCGTTAGATGGGATGGAGTAAGATATCCAATACTGACACCACAGTGATTCGTTTACCACCTCAGAAACCAATCAGAGTCTCTTCCGGACCTTGGCCAAACTGGTCAAAACTAAAGCTTGAAGGAACATAGTCAAGGAATGTGTGCAACATCACTGTACTTTGGCAAGTTGGCCCTGAGTTTTCCAAGTTTTTGGTTGCTACAGAGGCCTATGGAGAAATGCGGATCTGTATTGACTATGAGATGGACGAATGAGAGTGGGCTTGGATGCGTCTGTTGATTCACTTGAAAAGTTTGTCTTTTAATGATGTTTTGGCTGAGCCGGTGATAGATTGATTCACAGAGGATTTTTTTTGTTGTTAAATTGTGCTCAGATACTGCACCTTAATTTAAGGTTTAAAAGTTCTGACTGAGTAAAATGAATCGATAGGTCATCAAAAGTAAGATTACACAACAGTTCTGTGTTTAGATTAGTGGTCAACCAATATGGGTTATAAATGAATGATCCTTAAATTATTATATATTTTTATTACCAACTCCTCTCCCCAATTCTGACTGCATGAATTGGCAGCATTTCTCAAAAGCATGACAAAAAACATGACAAATTACACAAGATACACTCTGTTTAATTAATACTCACATTTACAGTAATGTCACCAATCTTAGTATTAACTTTAAGTTGAGATATTTTTGAATTACGTTTTTTTTATCATTAGTTTTGCTCTACAGAAGAAGAAAAAAACTGCTGATTTTACGCTGTTGTAAAAATGTCTTTAAAAATTGTCAGGGTTTGCGATTCAAATATTAAGCATTAAGAAGCCTATATTATTTTATAGTTTAGAATCTTTTTTTTTTTTTTTTTTTTTTTTTTTTTTACTTTTGAGTTTTCTTTAACTTCACAATCCGTATTGTAGTGCATTAAAGTGCTGATGTTTCAGTGAGGGTTACACTTCAAAATGCTTCATGATCCATGTGATAACATCTTAAATCATTTCTTCTATTTAAGTATAAAGAAAAAAAAAGAAATAGTTATCAATTATTACAGAATCAACCTGACAACATTACACCAACAAAAGTTATTTTTTAAGGGTTTGGTCAGGTAGAAATAGATCATTAAGGTAACAACTGCATGTTAACACTTTCTACAATATAGAAAGTGTACTGTGTGTACAATCATTTCAATGAAATTCAATGACATTAATAAAAACAATTTGTTTGCTTGTTTGTTTGTTTTCATAATAATAATTCAACGTCCTCCCGATATCTGTACAAGGTTTAAAAATATTTTATGTTATAAGTATAAGTAGCCTAATTTCTTTATTCTGTGCAATCGGTAGTATTTATAATTAAAGTAAAGAGCTTTATATATTCTTCACAATTAGCATTGTCAATTTAGATATGTTGTTTAACTTGACGTAAATCTGACACGATCTTCTCGGTGAACGAGTGATTATCCGCCAGCGTTTCTTGCCTAGTTTACATGCAAATAATTTTTGCAATTAAGAAAATAAAACATGTAACGTCTTCCCTATCCGATACCGAGCAACGCCAGTGATCACATTAATTTTGGGAAGAACAAGTATCGAGCTTTATAAACCCTTAATATGTATGCTACTCATATTACTTATTGGCTCTTTAGACCATATAAGGGCCGTTGAGATTATTGTCGCCGAAAGGACATTGGGCCGTTTGCCATGTCTTCAACCGGTGGCTGAAAGAATTAATTTAGGTCAAGGATCTGTGAATGGCGGAGCTGAAGAGCTGGACCCAAATGGCAACAGACGCCTTCTTCAGTTTCAGTCTCTGGGAACTGTACCGTGGCCTATCATGACCTCAAGGCTGAAAATAATTTGAGCAATTTATCAATGAAAAATCATGTCCTTTTCAGAGCATAGTATAGGCCTATTGCACAAATAAGGTTGCATTGATAAAGTAGCTTAACTAATGATTTGATGCGCACTAAAGCACGCACATTTTCTGTAACATTCTACAAGAAGTATTTACATATTAGAACACGTGAAATTAACCACAGCTTGTTTATTGTAAAAAAAAAAAAAAAAAAAAAAAAAAAAAAAAAAAAAAAATTAGCCAACAAATGCCCGACTATTTTTATCTGGAGAAGAGTGAAAAACTTTAGTTAAGAGAGTAGCCTATATTCTACTCTTGTTTCATAAAACACCGTGAAACCACAAACACAATTATAATTATATTTATCCGGAGGGTTCCTGACATTTAATTGCCACATTTTCTAATCGTTTATATCTCACAGTTTAGACTAATAGAATAAATTGTTAGTAATTTATCCGCAAGAATAAGCCGCCAAGGCCTGTAGTAGCCCATATAGGCTTTGTGATCGGAATTATTTTCCGGTGAGGTTTAGTTAGCCTACAATAGATAATTCCTCAAAAACATGCGACACTAACATTGTTAGTAAGACTCACGTGTTAAATCACCATCCGTGAGTCTGACCTCGTTTGGATTGATAGGCTATTATCAACTGATGCAACACCAAAACACTATACATTTCTTTAATAATCTAAAATGGACAAGTTACAAAGGCAAGAGAAAAAAGTATAATAATACAAAAAGTAACAAACGCTCTCTTTCGAAGCAAGTGTAAAACAGGAGCGTTAATGAGACTCAAAAAAAAAAAAAAAAAAAAAAAAAAAAGTTAATAATAGGCTAGCATGTAACTGGCCTGGTTATGCTTTTAATGATATAAAACGATACAATTCTAAAAGGAATAAACAACAAAACATGCGTTTAAAGTGTAAAATAACCAATACATTCACTTAAATACGCTTTAATTGAGCTCATGTAGAAATTAGAGGCCCGTGTAAAATACAAATGCATGCATGGATAATCTGTCTTTGGCGAAGATATGTCTATGTAATAATAATAATAATAATAATAATAATAATAATAATAATAATAATAATGTAAAAAGTAAAACGTCTGTGTTATTGTGCCCTTCCACGTGAAGGCAGGATGATTGGCACTGGCATTTCTGCCAGTATGGCTACTCACTCATCAGAGTAACTACGGGATAGAATATGCATGGCGTTAGATAGGCTATTTTATAAAATTTGTACAGCTTACAATAAATAAAATCGGTTTTGCATAGAAATATAAGCTAACATCTTTCCTGAAAGCTCAACAATGTTTTCAGCAAAACACACAAAAAGGCCGAAAATGCTTCTTTTTTTTTTTTTGGCCCGTGTTGTCGTTATTGACATAGGAGCAGTGTCCCTGTGCGAGGCTCTTTTCTAAGTCAAATATCTCCATCATACAGGCTGAAATATTTGCTAGCGTTGGAGAAATAAAAGTAAGGCGCGCTTCCTCCAGGATACACGATTGGCAGAGGCATTGGAAGCATGCATCTTCCAAGCAGATTATTCTCTTTGTATAAAGCTGGGAGCGGTACCGTCTTTCCGATATCACCGATATCGCTATTCGGGCCCTCCAGTTCAGTAGACAGCTGTCTTTTTAATTTATTCCGTCGATTCTGGAACCAGATTTTGACTTGAGTTTCGGTGAGCTGTAAAGAGTTCGCCAGGCACGCGCGCTCCGCGCTGCTCAGATAGCGTTTCATGTCAAAAGTAGATTCCAGTTGGAAAATCTGTCTTTTTGAAAATATGGTGCGCGTTTTCTTTTTCGTCATCAGTTTGTTCTTTTTGCCGTTGCTCTTCTGTTGCGCGTCGTCGCAGCTGTCCGTGCTCTCGCTGCGCATGTCTGCGACTTTCAGCGCGTCCACACTCCCGTCTCCGTCTCTGCCGACTTTATCTGAAAGCCAGGCAGATGCTATTGATATTCGTTTAACAATTACAGCAATGCAAATACCACGTTAAAAGCAGTAGAACGGTACGGCATGCTCGAGCAACATCTTACCAATGTCGTGCAATCTTGCATCTGACCTTTCTTTGCCTGGGTCCTCGCTGTCTCCGGGGTGATGTAGACAGCCATTCCGACAGACTACAAGCGATGTCTTTGAATGACAGCTGTCAAAGTTTCTGCTGCTCGACTTGGAGTTGAGGATATTGTCAATGGTGAACTTCAAAGAAGCGGGTCGACATGACGCGTCTTCCTTGCTCATATTCTCCGTTGGATGCGGCACCCTTGGTCTCAGTGTCTCTTTTTTGCTGTGTCATAAACTAACGTCTCGATTCTCCGAGCACCATCTCTCCACGACGTGCAGTGCTGCTGCGTTTGCCTGTTAGTCCACTGACCGGAAGAACAGGATTCTCCATCGTTTATTGGTCACGAGAATCAGACAGCACAGCGGCCAATGGCAGAAGAGGGTGGGCGCTGGAGCTCAGACCTATCCAGACATCTGGCACACATAGGCCTACTTTTAATTTATTAACAACACTGCGTACTATTTTAACGTGCGCTCTTATGAAAAGGAAAGCGATTTTATCTTTTAGTTATTTTTTTGTCCACCTATAGTTCGCACGAGTAGGCTGTCAGTAAGAAAAGAAAGAGAGGCTTATTAAAGTGCAGATCAGCCTTCGAAATGTGATTTTAACTGAACTTCCAGTTCCCACGTTAGTTAATTACATGACAGCAGCTATGTCAGAGAGATTGTTTTTGCAGTCCATATATATATATATATATATATATATATATATATATAGGCCTATATATATAGGGTTTAAGTATATTATTATTTACATTTAAATATTGTCACTTTTGAAATCATATTGAACTCATGCGACATGCATATATTTATTCATTTATAGTAGCCTATCCTAAAATAATGGTTTGGTTTCTCGAGCGTGCGTTTAAATAAATTCCGAGTTGTAAGCCATTTCGTCTGGTTGTGTACTCTGGTGATGCAGGGCTACTACGAAACTTTCATTAGTTTTGCATTTACTTTTCAATACCAACTGTGAATGCATTGATTATATATATATATATATATATATATATATATATATATATATATATATATATATATATATATATATATATATATATATCATATAAAATAATTATAATTATAAAATTATAAAAAAAATTGTAGCCTTCACAATTCAAATTACTCGGCTTACAGTTGAAGAGTGTATAGTTGAACATTGATACGCACTGATGGCTTGATTAAAGTGAGGTTAATGTTGTAGTAGGTTATATATTTTTTAGTCACCTGAGAAGATTTAATTTCTTTTGGGTACATCAGCATATAGCCTTTGTTACTCTGGAACAGAAGACAGGCCTATATAATATATACTTATTTTATTTGCTTAATGTTTATACAATAAGATTATATTGTATTATGCTATGCTTACTTTTATCCAAATGCCTACCTAACAATAGCATACAACCTACTGTTGGAGATGAGTAAGTTTTGATATTTATTTGTAAACCCGTGTATGTGTATCCTTTTGACAATACATCATATTTCGGCTGAACTATTTAAATGAAGTTATTTTTACTAAACTCTGTATCCAATTCAATGCATTGATTTGATCAGTTTTAATTTAGCAATAATTCACTGCAGATTAGAGGCTCTTTTTGGTAAAGCAATCGTATTCATTTCATTTTGGTGTGAATAGTGGTGCAATTTAACAATAATGTGGTGTTTGGTTTAAGGCTTCTAGTTATTTATTTAATACCAAAATTGATGGAGAATAACCCTATAGACACATGTGAGAATATATTTCGCAAGATAGACACACGGGGTTTTAGCTGCAGGTAGGCCTATTTACCACAATATGGACATATTTACATAAAGAAAATTCACACTTACATTTAAGTGAATCGTTTATTAACTATTCAAATTAATCATGTGAAAAAATGACAAACATCTTAAAGTGGTGTTCCTGAATAAAAACACATTTGCTCAAAGCAAGTGTTGCCTTTAGGACCCCCATGCGCAGAGTAAATATTATAGACAGACAACTGTGACAATAAACACAAACTTATGTCTTTCTCTTGTGATGTACAGGATGATAGGTGTTATCTTTGAATGCAGCATACATCAATACTGTAGTTTCCAGCCGGCAATGTAGCCTAGCCTATCAGTTATTGCACCTTTCAAAATAATCAATGATCATTTTCATTGGGCACCACATGTGTCCATCACCCAAAGTCAGACAAGTCCTGTCATTTGCGACGAGAGCAAATTCATTGAATGCGCAAATGATGTCAATGGATAGTTCACTGAATTCGAGAAGCCCATGATTGGTGGCGAGACTTGGGACAGGTTAAAACTGAGTGAGGACATGGGTGTCGTTTTATCGTGGTACAAGATGGGCACCCGTACAATCCGTTGGGAGCTGTGGTTGAAGTTAGCAGCCTCTAAATCGGCGGCCAATTGTCTTTTCCATTTATTTCGGCGGTTCTGGAACCAGATTTTCACCTGCGTCTCTGTCAGGTGCAGGGAGGCCGCGAGGCCGGCGCGCTCAGAGCTGCTCAGGTATCTCTTCAGGTCGAACGTCGATTCCAGCTGGAAGACTTGGCTTCTGCTGAACACAGTCCTGGTCTTTTTCTTCCGAGCAGAGCCTGGCTCGGAAGTGTCTGGACCTGAACGCTCATCGAAGAGTTGTCGTGCGTCCTCGCCCTCGTCGACCACTGACTCGCTAGTTTTTCGGTCCACTGCTCCATCAAGAAGCTCGGAGGCCACGGGGGTGTCCCTGTCGCTGGAGACAGAGTGGCAATGCTCATCCGAACTGCGGGTTTCCTCTTTTGGACCTGATTAATGATTACAATAATGTTATAAGTGTTTGAGAACAATGTGGGTATAATGCACGTCCTGTGTATTAGATCATTTTGATCAAATTGATTATTTGAAGTGCATCTAGGCCCATGTCGTTGTGTGTGTATTATAGTCGCCTACGTTTTTTACGCAGCCAACTTTCTCTGTGTCTTTCACAGCTTTACAGGGTTGACGAATCAGACAAACCAATAGCACTCTTAAGCCTTTAAAGAGTTTGGGAAGTTTTCCATTTTTAGAGACACTTGGGCGCACACTCGAGCTGCTTTTGTTGGTTTTACCTAATGAGGCTTAAAGCTAATGTGGACCTGCCAGCAGCACACTTGCTATACCATGGTGTATAATTATTAAATTGGGCAAATTCATTTCATTATAGTTTTTCTCACTTGGAATGAGCAAATCAGTCCGAAAAAAGCTCCGTTGGTGCGCTCTTAAAAGCCTAGAATTCCCTGTTTAATTTTCACTTGACTTTGACTTTGACATTTTTTAACAATAACAAATAGGACGTACGAGCAAAACAAAAAACATGTCAGCAACCTACTCTCTGGTGGCTCCAGAACGTTTAAGTCTGAGGTTCCCCGTCTATGCCACTCCAGAGGTGACAGTGTGTCCCGAGACATCTCTGTCTTGAAGCCTGTAGCTGCTTGACTGCACATTTCATTTCTATGCGCTTTAGTGCTGCCTTTGAGAACCACTTCTCTTTTACTCCCCTTGCCATCGCTATCATTAATGGGACTGACAGACGGTTCTGTCCGACAAGATCCAAGTAAATTCTCGATGAAAAACGACGAGCTCCTCGATGTGGTCGAAGTATGCCGTTGTGGGCTTTTGTCATGCATTTCTTCTACTGCAAACACTATGTACAGAAATAGCAAATTGATTCGCGAATACTTTTACGCAAAAAGTAACGAATCCTTTCCCTCTGTTATCCCCGCTCAGTCATCCCTTCGGTGGGATTAAATCCTTCGCACGTCCACGGCGCCAGTACAGAGAGAAGCAGAGCTGTAGTAAAGAAAATCCAAGTCAAGTCAAATGGTTAACAAGCCGAGGGCATTCTGCTATTGGACGAGCACAATAGCAAATGGGATTACTCATGAAAGGGTATTACTGGCCTCCAATTCGCCTTCGCTTTTGATCGTGCCTCAGGGTCGATGGAACCCCCGTCACCGAAGGCTTTATTTGGGTCAATTAGGGAGCAAATCAAATATAAAGATAGTGGTTCCGCGCATCGCGTCAGCTGGGGATCTCGTAGAATCGGATGCTGCACCGTCTATTGGTCAGATGTGACGCTGCATCACATCTAGGGCGCAGCAAACTGGGGCATCCCAAAAATGTGTTGTTGGCTATGCATTTAAAAATAAAACACATTTAAACTAAAATAAAAATAGTACTACTACTATTATTACTAGTACTACTACTACTACTACTACTACTACTACTACTACAACTACTCCTACCAATAATAATAATAATAATAATAACTTTCTGGATTCGTTTGGAATTCATGGTTTGATAAAACAGTTATTTAGGTAAGACAGGCTTTCTGACCCATGAAATTAATATAAAAAGAAAAAGTATTATTCCTGGCCATGGTTGCTGTTCTATCTGTATATTGAAAATCTATTGTAATAACTTTTTTATTCTGTTAAAATGTGTGTCCTTAGTTTATTGGTTATTTTTATATTTGTACACGTCATAATATAAATAGAAACAAAAAATAGACCATACATTTCTATAA
Organism: Moxostoma hubbsi; assembly: GCA_032164185.1. Classification (NCBI taxonomy): domain Eukaryota; kingdom Metazoa; phylum Chordata; class Actinopteri; order Cypriniformes; family Catostomidae; genus Moxostoma; species Moxostoma hubbsi. The sequence goes on along the minus strand of JAVLUX010000012.1, from coordinate 16,067,937 downwards.
ATGTCATATAGGATTTTTTAATTTTTTTGCTTGATTATTTAGAAGTAGTCTACATTTAGGAACTGAAATATGAATATCGAGTTGTGTAGGTCTGTTAAGCACTACAAGAACTACAAAGTGCACCGAACACCTACAATTAGGCTATATTTTGTAAATAGCTATGCACGCATTAATGAAAAAAATACTAAATTACAATATATATATATATACTATTAACTAAAAAAAAAAAAAAATCAATTACATTTTAATAGATTATTTTATTACAAAATTTGTTCTAATATATTTGCTATGTTCCATGATCTTTAGCCGACGTAGCTCAAATCTTACTTTAATAAATAGCGTAAAAAAATAATTATATAAAAAAAACGTTAACATAAACTTACATTGATAAACAGCGTAAAATAGAACTTTCGGTTAAAGGTTTTGCGCTAATAATGTTATATAAAATGATAAAAATAAAAATAAAAATAGATTATTTACTGATTCTATTTTAAGTTATCGTACTTTTCTTTGTATGGAAAAATGTTTGAAGACATTTTCATGTTGTCTAGTTCTATTGCATAGTTTTCAAATTATTTTTTATTTTTATTTTCTAGTAATCTACGATCTGTCGTTTTTTATAAACTTATGCAAAGGAATGATTATTGCCGGATCTAGGAATAAGAGTAGGCTGCTAAAAGTTGAGTTATGGACTTCTAAAGTTTATTTCGTTTGATGACAAAAATAAAACTATTTTTCTTATATTGTTGAAGAACAAAATACCTTTTTTACGAAACTGCAATTCGTTATTTGTGTGTAAGCTTTTAAGAACAGATTTGATAAATTCGCATGTTTTTCTCTTCACTAAAAAAAAAAATAAAAAAAATCGACCAGAACTTTATTGATTTATTGAAGGGTCTGATTGTGAAAAATATTTTCAGTGCAGTGCCCTGTATTCTGATTATCTTTCAAAAAGGAATTAATATAATAAAACCAAAACTCGAAGTAAAGTTTGTAGAATTAGTTAATAGCACGATTGTTTATAGTTAATAGAATAATAGTTGTACCATTACAATCATTACAATTCAGCAAAGGCAAGTCATTTAAATCACAGAGTCTCTCTCTCTCTCTCTCTCTCTCTCTCTCTCTCTCTCTCTCTCTCTCTCTCTCTCTCTCTCTCTCTCTATATATATATATATCTTGTCAATATTTTCATTGCGTGTCAAGATGTCCTTGTCAAGGTGATTTTTCATGCCTTCTTCATTGTGTTTCTTTTTTTTTTTTTTTTTTTCCTATTTTGGTCCATAATTAAAGGACTCATCTGATCAAATGAAAACTATATAAAGCAACAACCTGCAAAATCTAAGGCTAGAAAAACGGCAGAGAATTTCGTGGAAATGAATGCTTCAAATAGACTGTGACTGGTGTAGGCCACTTACTTTTATCATATGATCTTGAAGTTTGAAATCCATTTAATGATGATCAAAACAACTGAATTACTGTAAGTCAAAACAAAATAAGTCTTGAGTGTTCTTCTATTTGTTTGTCTTTTGAACTTTGGACACAAGTTTTGATGGATTGAGGTTCAATTTCCTTCTCCTCTGATTTTCCTTTACTTTTGAGAGAGCGGGAGAGATTATTTAGCTCATATTACTGTGTGTACTTCGGCACTCCTCTGATTTGGCACCCAGTCCGACCCCCTTAATGTGAGGGCAGACAGATCTCAGATGTAACCCCACTGATCCTTATCCAGACTGGCATGGCCTTTTCACACTGCTGACCAGTATTAAGACCTGTAATGCTCTCTCCATCTCTCTTTTTATCTCTCTCTGTGTCTTTCTCTTTTACCTTTTTTTCTCTCAACACACATTATCTGGCTTCCACTTATTTAACTACCCTTTGCCCTTGTCTTCCTTTGTAAGTCATATTTCTTTCCATTCACATGGATTCATCCCTCCCCCATGTGTCCTCTGTTCACATGATGATGGAATCATCCTAATAAGCATAAAAATATTTATTTTTATGTATCTTAACAGCAATACTATATTCTAACCCTCATTGATGGAACAAAAACACATCCAGGCCAGAAGAAGTCATGATGGTCTCCATCTCGGCCTTCTCTGTTTAAGATATGTGTGTCTTTTCCTCTGGGCATGTTGTGATGGCCATACAGTTCTTTATTAATAGAGAGTATTAAAAGATTTGCACATGACCCAGTTCATATTGAGTTTCTCTCCAATCTGTCACCCAGTAGAATGTTGGGACTGAAAGAGAGAGAGAAAGAGTGATAAGAGTGGTGAAACAGACCAAAGAGACCAAAGATGCTATTTCACCATGTACTGTAATCTTTAGTTTGACTGCTCTGAAGCATCCCATTAAAGAGGTTTCTAATGTTTCCAAACATGGTTCTCTCTGTTCCATCCACAAATGCAGGTGCTAGTCTTTAACAACATGGCATTTGCAGGTCAATATACTTGGCAACTGAAATGCCTTGTGCCTTACAGTCTTTCTATATAGGGTTGGGAGAGTTACTTTTGAAATGTATTCCACTACAGATTACAGAATACATGCTGTAAAATGTAATTTGTAACATATTCCGTTGATGACTCAAGGTCAGTAACAAATTCAAAATACTTTGGATTACTTCTTCAGCACTGGTAGATTTTTTTCACTTGTTTTGACTATAAAAACTCTGCCAGTACAGTAAGACAAAATACACATGTTAAAAATACATTCTCTGAAAAACCTAAATATCTTATGCAGCGTTGTTTCTAAAAAAGAAAAATCTAATTTATCTTGTTTTAAGGATTTTTACAGGAAAACAATAAAAAAATTATTATCAAAAATAAGATTTTTGCCCTAATATCAAAGGTCTTACTAGAAAAATAAATAAATTAAGATCCAATGGGAATTTTCTTGATAAAAAAAATAGGATCGTAGCTGGAAACATGTGAATGTAAACTGGCTAGAAATAGCATTTTAGCTTAGCGTAAAGCTGACAATTTACACAGGGTTTATTTCTAATTCTTCTGCTCCAAACTTACTTCAAACGTACTTTTCTGTCTCCTCGTATGAATGTAACACATCATAAGAAGATGTTTCACTGCTGTTCAAATGCACTTTGGATCGCATCATTTATATGTATAAATGTTTTCCATCTGAAAAGACAAAATATTAAATGAAACAAATAACAAAAAAAATGCAAAGCAATCGCTATCAGTAATAAAATACTTTTTGAATGCAACTATATTCTAATTACCAATTATTTAAATGTAACTGTAGTGGAACACAGTTACTTTTATTTTGTATTTTAAATACATAATCCCATTACATGTATTTTGTTACTCTCCAACCCTGTTTCTAAACTAGTCTAGCTTTAAAGTGGTGGGACTTATTTACTACGATGCCCCATCTGTTGGGTTCCAGTAATGTGGGTAAGCTGTGCTGGTTTTGCTAATTTCTTTATGTGTTAGCCAATATTTTCACAGACTTTTTATTTATCTAGCAATTTTATCTACTAAATATAGCAATATAATGTACCCAAGCATATATTGCATTTCAGACATATCTCATAACCACCAAAACAAACAATGGAATAGAATGCTAAAGAATGCAGTACCATGAAGACATTTATGTTTCTCTGCTTACTAGTGCGGAAAACACCATAGGTTATTGAGTATCTTAGTATAACCACGTGGCATGTGGTGTTTGTGTTCACCAGCCCTGAATAATACAACCTCTGTGAAAAAATGTGTACCAGCTCCTATTGATAGTATTAACTGTAGTTAAAATTCCAGCACAGACTTTGTGACGCCAGCGCAAGAAAATAAAGGCAGTCTTTAAATGAACATAAGTTGCTGTCTTTGTTTTACACAAACCTGGAATGGCCTTACATGCCCTGCATATCCAGTATTACATCAGAGAAAGAGCTGCAACAAATCCACATAAACACATTGTTTAAAGTAGCAGCTATAATTGTACTTGTTTGGTGTTTGAGACTCAGATCAGCTCTCCATATCACTTGAAACCAAAAAAGTGTGCAGTTCAAGAATTAATAGTTTATTTGTACTTATTTGGAAGTACAAAATACATTTACAAGAAGGCTTACATGTTGTCATACATGTTTTCTACAGCATCTCTTCTGGAACAAATTTTAAACCCAAGGAACCTTGGAATGTTTCTCTATATTAAGGGACTCTCCTCAGTAGACTTGCTACTAAATTGTATTGTTTTATTCAAAGACTTAAATTAGTAGGACTCTATTTCAGAAGTATGAGCTAAATTCAGGCCATCCTCCATGTTACTGCAGTTACATGCCTGGCTACTCCGAGGGACGGCATGCGTGATGTTTGTATTCAGACAGAGGTTCAATCAGACATGACTTTTGTATGATCATTAAGGCCTGTTTGCTTTTCCTATTACAGATATCAGCCGGGTTCAGGCTCACCCTGCTATGCTTCTGTTGCACGGACCCTTCATTTGACCCATTAAACTCTGCATTGACATCATACACATTAAAGGTCCAGGCATCTGCTGTCGCTCTTTAGTGGTGCGGTCAGCCCGAACAGCCTCATGGTCTTTGCGGTCTGAACTAGGGTTGAGTCACCACCGTGAAATTGGACTTGATATATGGGTGGAGGCACAACTGAAGTTTTGTTGCAGTCTGAGTTATTGACTTGCCTCTGTGGTTAATACAGCATCAGTTTGCATTTTCTAAAAACAAAGGGTTGAGAAGGAACACTGGCCAAAGAGAAGCACACACCAAATCCATGTATTCAAACATACTGGATTCAAACATATAGTCCAAATAATTGATTAAGATTGGATACAAAATTACTATTATATACTTATGAAATTTAAACCATGTAAAGAAAAATACTCTTTTCAAATGCTTCTCAAATAGATGGAACAGTATTTGTCTGAAGTAAAAAAAAAAAAAAACTTACATAGGCTGTCATATTTTCTTTTTACATTTTGAGCATTTTTAACATCACATCAAATCAGTCTGTTGGTCACAATTTTCATTGTGATTCAAGACAAAGAGGTCATGTGTTAGAAGTTGTGTGCTCAAGGCATGCTACTCATGGTAAGTAATTGTTGTATGATATGCTATCTAAAATAATAAGATTGTGCTAATTCGAGTTTGTTATTGTGAGGATCTGAAAGACAATATATTATGTATTTTATATTATACTATAAATCTTATGTTATTTTTACTGTATGCAAATTTAGTTCATCCGACTGAAATAAAAATCAATATTATATATAGAGCAGTGCAGATGTGCTAAGAGCCATCTGTCTCTTTACTTTTAATATTGAGACATAACATATTTTAACCAGAAGGTGGAGGCAAAGACCATTTTTGTGTGTAATATGAGCCAGTTGGTGACGTGAAGTGAGTCAGCGTCACTCAGTTTTAATATTCAACAGCGCTCTGTGATCACTCATATCACTACTACACTACTAAAGCTAGGAAATAGCTTTAAAAAGCTTTAAACTGTCAACTTCAGCAATAAGGCTCATCACAACTGAGACACACAACATACTAATTAATTACACAAACTCAAGGCGCTTACTTCTTATCAGACTTTCCACACTTGAGAGGACAAAATGTTGGAGGACATTGCGTTTTCTCTAGTGAAAGACTCTTGCGCACCAGCTACTGTAAAAAAAAAAATTCCACTGAGAAATAGGATGAATTTCACCAAAAGGACATTATCTTCAGAAAACTGACTATCAGACTACAGCATCATCAACAGGTGATCGTACATGCGCTCTCTCTCTCTCTCTCTCTCTCTCTCTCTCTCACACACACACACACACAAACACACACACACACACACACACACACACACACACACACACACACACACACATCTGATCTGGTGCTAATGTAGGGCCATATTGCACTCTTGCTTGTGTAATATTGCTTAAAAACAGTACTTGTGAAAAATGTTGCATAGTGAGGATGTCTTCAAAAATAATGACATAAATAGTTTTCATTTATCACCTAATGTCATACAAAGGCCAGTAAACATAAAAAAGGTAAATCAATATTCAGTGTGACCACCTTTGCCTTTAAAACAGCACCAATTCCTAGTTACACCTGGACACAGTTTTTCTTGGTCGTGGCGGATGTTCCAAGCTTCTTGGAGATTTGCCACAGTTCCACTATCTATTTAGGCTGTCTCAGTTGCTTCCATCTCTTTATATATATATATATATATATATATATATATATATATAGCTTTATTTATAACCATGTAATAATAATAATAATAATTATTATTATTATTATTATTATTATTATTATTATATGTTTCATGATTATTATTGTATTGTGATTCTGTAACCAAACAACCATTTAGTTTACACTCTAAACACATTTTTTTCTCTTTTTTTATCACAGAAACTCAGTATTGCTACTGTAGAACATTATTTTCTAGAGGAATATATATATGCTTCATTAATGCAAGATTTTCACAATTCTTTCAGCTTGGCCTAAGATGTCAGTTTATCAGCTATATCAGCTGGAGGTTTTTAATGAAGAATGTCTGTTTGTTTAACCTCTTCATGCTATGTTACCCCCTGTCAAACCCAGCTCATCATGGTGCCACAAAAAGTTGAAAACGTGTGAAAGAGTTTTTAAATGCAATTCAGATTAAACTTGAAACTCCACTGCTCATAGTCTACACCTCAACAGGGTAAGTTCAAAAAGTTACTACTGAGACAAATAAAAGAGAGATTGAAAGAGGAACAAATATAGCAAAATTTGCATATTGATATTTTAAAGTCATTAACTGAACTGCATAGCACGAGACTGTTCATTTTTTCGTTTACAATGCTTGCAATTTTACATAAAATTTACATCTCATAATACAGACATAATGCTGTTTCCTTGTTTAACTGCTGAAAATATGAATATTCTAAATGTAAATGAAAGAATAAAAAGCATTTGGAATGAAGTGAAAAAAAGGCATGTACACTCTTTTGTGCAGTGTTGCTAGTAAAACAAATAACATGCTTATTTACAATTAGATCTGTTTAATGGATTTGCTTCCTTAAATGTCATTTTACATCAACTTTTGCATTAAGCAAGAAGAAATGTAACAATTAGGGACATTAAAAACAATTACTACATTTTTAATGGCTTAAAATCTGTTTTATTGGTGTTGTGAAAAGGCATTATATAGAGAATTTGATTTAAAATGAAATATTTATTGTGATAATAGAGATTTTTATGCCACTACACTACACTCTAATTTAAACTATTTATTTGGAGACTTCACATGGATTGTTCCCAGTCCAGAAATATTGTCCTGACTTTGTACATGTGTTGTCATTTTTCATGTCTGATTTGTCATCTCAAGCCCAAGCCCTGATTTCTGAGTTCATCTCCTTGACTCAGTTTATTTAATCTGACAATTAACTGGATGTTGCATGGGGTGATGTAATGCATGCTTTACTAAACTGCTGCTGGAAGAAGGGATTGCGTGAGAGAGACAGAGAGGTAGAGAGAGGACACTGGGAATGTGTATTGTAAAGCAATGGCTATGTAAGCAAACTGCCCTCAAAGTCATATCTGCAGCTCTTAAAGCTAATTACCTTATACCAATTCACTTCTCGCTATCTTATTCCCATGAGCACATGACACCATCTGCCATCAGACATTCCTCAATGGATGAAAGTTCTCCCAGCACAGGTTATATAGAGTAGAAGTGCCATGATAAAGGGAAAAACTTGCAGAAATGTATGCAAGCAATGAACAGTTGGATTGGTCCCATCACTGGCTTTAAGATTAGATCAATGCAAGATCTGAGGATCTGCATTGACTAATACATAACATCTTTCTTCGAAGAAAAAGAGGGACCATTTAGATGCCAAGAGAGATCCTCTTTCAGTTGTCAAGTATAAAACTAATGGGCATCTTTGTTCAAAAAGACAGAAGAAATAGCATTACCTCACTGTATGAAGGGGCCTGTCGGTGAATCAGTTTTATATATAGAGTAACCTCCCTCCATCATAATTCAGCCCTCCATTTCTGCTTCTTGGGGATGGATTGCTCATGCCTGGCCAGCCTAGCTGCGGTAATTGGTGAGCCTGTTTGGTGAGTGGTGATTAAAGATGGATGTGGGGAGTGGAGACAGGGCAGGGTTAACAAAAAGCGACAGGAAAGATGAAAGGCGGCGGTATTAATGCGTTGCCCAGAGGAGAGGAGCCCAGCCTTGGGACGCTTGTTTTCACCCTGTTTGTCACGCAAGTTTTGTGCCCCGCCCAGCTTGGACGCTGAGAGGCCACTCCCTCTCGGTCACTCTCTTCCTCTATCTCTTCACACAATCTCTGATTTTCTCTTGCCCTCATTGCACCTCATTTTCTTGCATGGCCCTTGTTGTCTAGACACTGTGCACTGTCTACCTCTCTTTATATGTTGATATGTATCTCCCTTAGTTTATATGTTTGTACCTGTCTGTCATTTTCTGACCTTGTCTGTATTTCTGAATTCTGAATTCTCTCCCTCTGCTTCATGTACATCTTTCTGACTGCCGTCTTAGCTGTCTTACTGTTATTGGTGCCTTTTGTCAAAGGAAAAGTTATTTTTTATCACTCTCCTTTCTGTCCGGGTCAGGCAATGAAAACAAGTGCCAGTTTAAAGGTGCTTTATGTGCTTCTGATTAATTGATGAGGATGGCAATTCGTCAACATAACTTCCATCTCTGGCTCACCCTGCTCTTATTCACAGCAGAATGTTACTAAAATGGCTAAAAGTAGATGAGGCTTGCATGAGAGAACCTTTTAAGGATAAAAATATCAACAAAGAAGATCTGATATACCCATTTGAAATCCATTCAGGGTTTTTGTGGAAAAATCAGATATGAAAACCTCTTTTGCTGCAGCTTGTGATGCAGTTAGAGTGCTAAAGTGTTCCTCTGAATTGGATAAATACAACAAATATCAAACACTTAAATAAACAAGCATCTTAAACAAAAGTATGTATAATATTAATAATAGCAAGATATCATTATTTCATAAAGTAAGCATATCTGCAAATAGTAAATGCATGTTTTTAAAATAATCATCATTTTATTGGATTTAGTGGATAGTGTTAAATCAAACTCTGAAATGTCTTTATGACTACATCAACAATGCTGAAATTAAATCCCATTCTTTAGAACAACACATGTATTCAGTCAAACAGCATTGTGGATAGTGGTTTGGTTTAGGGATATTTTCCATCTGTTATATTTATTCGGAAATATCCTCTAAGGAATGCTTTCCACTAAACTGTGTGTGTTACACATATAACATGTTCATATAAATAATTACAATAGCCACACTATGCTTATTTGTATGATACATATACAACATGTTTATAAACAGGTTGACACGTTGTTTATAAGAATTAAATGTCTATTTAAAATGCTATAAATACCTGGAAAAAATACTTTTTTTGAAAAAACTTACAACACAGAAAAGTTGTAACATAAAGCATTTGTACTACTGGTCTTCAATTTTTTAACCCTCCGTACATAATATTGAACATTTAATTGAGAAGTTTTTCTTTGTTTATTTTTTTCCCTTTAAGTTTCAAATTTTTCACATTTGTTATTAATGGCTTTTTCATGTTGTGTTATTACCTAGATGATTTTGCCATTTAGAATACAATTTATATACTTTATACTACTAAATTAAATGGAGAGAAAAACTTTTTCTCTCGATGCATGGTTGTAACTACCTTGTTTTAATTATGTATTTTTTTCCCCCATGATGGTTTGGTAATATTTTGGAAAAATTGCCCAAGTCTATTCAAGGGTGCGTTTAACTTTTTAGACATTTAAATAATTTAGAATAAATTTGTTAGCCTCCTCCTGAAGTTAAAGTAACTTTTGAGCCATTTTTTAGTCAGGTACATTATAGGCCCCTTCTGTTGCATCCCAGCTGTAATTTTAGTACTAAATAGTACCACCTGTTCAGTACTATCTATTGTTTATTGTGTCATTAGTTAATAAAGCCGGTGTCTCATGGTTTCTCTGGTTTTGGAGCTTGTCTATAATAGAGGTCTCCATGTGGTTTAGATGTTGTCAGCCTCTATTTCCTCAGTATGACCTTTTGTACTTGTGTGGGGGTCAGTGAACGCCTTAATTTCCCTTGCTCACACCGAGTTGCCCTCTTTAACAGCAACTGAAATCAGGATGAGTGAAAAGACTATTGTAATAGTAATCAATCTTTTTTTTTAAAAAATAAAAAATAAAAATCAGGAATTAAAGACATAAAAATGGCTTTCTCATTTGGATTTATTTGATTTGCACCCATTTGCAGGTGAATAGATAAAATGTGGGATATTAGACAAAGAGCTCATATAGCTGGACATTTTTTTTATTATATTATGGTTAAGTACATTTGTTATTTTATTTTCTATTCAAAATATGTTTTCTGCAAATAAATATAATGCCATTTATTGTTTTAGATTAATAGAATTTATAGAATTCATTAAAATATTTACATGAAAATATTACAAAAATCTAGATATAAATCTATCTAAATTATGATCAAAATAAATAAATAAATAAAATCTGGATCTAAAATGGCCATTACCTCATCTCTTTTTTCTTTCTTTTTATGCTTTAAACAAGACATATAATTATATATTTTATTTGTATGTACACACCTCTGCTAAAAATAAATAAAAATAAGCATGGCCAAAAAGTATATGTTTAATGAAATGTCACTGCTTCTTGAAATCATGCATGTTTGTAACGCATTTACATTACATTTACATTTATGCATTTGGCAGACACTTTTATCCAAAGCGACTTTCAGTGCAGTTTTTACATGCATACAAAGGTACATTTATTAAAGTTTTTACAGAATTGGTTGGCTTTTGTTTCATTTGCATAAGTTGACATATCTCAGAAAGCATGAATTAGCTTTACGTGGTCTGTTAATTGCTGTTTAATATCTTGTAAGCACCAAGTATAATGAGTTTGATGTTAATTCTTTGGATCTATTTGCATATTTCTTACACATTTCACGTTCTTATGTTTTATACAACATAATTTACATTAAAATTTTAGTTATTTAATATAATTATATACAGTATATAAATATTTATATTATCTCTCTCTTACACATACACTATATTTACATGTACATTTATGCATTTAGCAGACACTTTTATCCAAAGTGACTTACAGTGCACTTATTACAGGGACAATCCCCCTGAAGCAACCTGGAGTTAAGCGCCTTGCTCAAGGACATTGTGTGGTGGCTGTGGGGATCGAATCAGTGACCTTCTGATTAACAGTTATGTGCTTTAGCCCACTACGCCACCTCCACTATATACAGTTTAAATAAAAAAAAATAAAATAAAATAATAAAAAAAAAAAAAAATATATATATATATATATATATATATATATATATATATATTCTCCCAAAACACTAAATAGCATCAACAACTGCCACAGGACATTTCTGAACAACTGTTTGCCACTATACAGTTCCCTTTTCCATTAGATCATTGCGTATCATGTCTAAAGTTTGATTTTGAGATAATTTGATCTAATATTTAATATATAATATGAAGTGGTTAAGCATTATCTTAATTTGTTATTTAAAAATAAATAAATTCTGTTACAGAAGTATTTGCATACGTTGACAAATTGTACCTTATAACTATTGGTATATACTCTATACCAATATAACCCTCCTGGGGACATTTGACCTCAAATGAGGGTGTGGGGTAGCTGTGGGGTAAAATGCCCCCTCACCACCTTTCTATATATATATATATATATATATATATATATATATATATATATATATATATATATATATATATATATATATACACACACACACACACACACACACACACACACACACTACTGGTCAAAAGTTTTGAAACATTTGACTGAATTGTTAATAAAAAGCCACCAATAAGTGTCCAACATAGATGGGAACTCCTTCAATACTGTTTAAAAAGCATCCCAAGGTGATACCTCAAGAAGTTGGTTGAGAAAATGTCAAGAGCACATGTCTGCAAATTCTATGGTCTAATGGGTGACTACATTGAAGAAGATAAAATATACCATAGTTTTGATTTATTTTGGATTTTATTTAGTCACATCATAATTCCCATAGTTCCATTTATGTTATTCCATAGTTTAGATGATCTTACTATTATTGTAAAATGTGAAAAAATAAAATAAAATAATAAAAAAAATTTATTTATATATATATATATACACTACCATTCAAAACTTTTGAATGGTAGTGTATGTATATAATTTTATTCAAAACAACCTTCTGATTATGTTGCTCTATCAATTTTCAATAAATGTACTACTTGAATCTTGATACACTTTGTAAATATAAAACTCACACCATGCAAAACAGACAAAATAATTGATTAAATAAATCCTATTTGTATTGGTGTACACTATTTTATGAAGAAACATATTTTTACAAACATACTTTATTAGTCTACACATTATAAACAATGACTCTTTAAAATGTTTACAATATATGTAAAAACTACAATACATTGTTGCATTTCATTGTGTAGCTGATGTAGAATTCTCATTTCATATTATTCATGTGATTCCACTGTGTTCATAATAACTGAATGTTAAATTGATTCGTTCTCCCCGTGTTCCTTGAATGAGGCACATTGAGTGGGTTGCATTAAGTTATATTGGCCAGGAGAGAGCAGCAAAGTTCTTTAGAACAAATTTAATTCTCATTCTTTTCCCCCTCTTTTTCTTTCTTTCTTTCTTTCTTTCTTTCTTTCTTTCTTTCTTTCTTTCTTTGCCCAACTTCACGCCCCTTCACGAAAATCGCATCTTATACATTGTGCAGTGGGCCTGCATATGAAGTCCTGTTATGATACATTTTACTCATGCAGAAATTATCTCACCAAATTAAATATATTAATTCTCTTCCCCTACATAAAACTACAATTGGCCCCAACTCAATTGTAAGTGCCTGCAGTGTAACCCTGATTTGTGCTTCTTTTTTATTTTTTTAATTTTTTTTTTAAAGCTGCACTATGTAAAATGTTTTGTTGTTAAAAAACAACAAAATGTTATTTTCATTTTCCAACCAATGTCTTTACCCAAATACACTTTGAAATTGCATACATGCATCATTCGCCTGTGTATGTGCATGCCATATCCCTATCTGTACACAGAGAAAATAAGCTCCAGCTACTGTACGCGTGAAGCTCAAAGTTTGTTGTCACAACGAATTAGAAAAATTTACCATGGATCATTAAAAATGGCAAACCTCCGGGGAATCACCGGTTGTAAAAAAACTAAGAAACCCTGAACAGAGCAGTGTCTACAAGCAAAGAGGGAAAGCCCGTAATAAACCCCAAATCAAAGGCCTGGCTTTTCAGAGGTCACGACAACTCAGAGCTCTGAAAGGATTTAAAAGTGTGCCAAAATATAGAAGCTATGAAGGCAGAATAACAGTATTCTATAACCCATTCACTTACATTGTCTGGACCTACAGACCTGAAATATTCTTCTAAATATCTTTGTTTGTGTTCAGCAGAAGAAAAAAAGTCATACACATCAGGGATGGCATGAGGGTCTGTATATGATAAGAGAATTTACATTTTTGTAAAATTTCTGAAATTTTAAAAATGCATTCAAATGAGAAATCCATCATTGCCTGACAAATGACAGATACTTCAGCAGAAAACAAAACAGGACTGTAAAATATATATTTCTTTGTTTTGTTCCATTCTCTGCAAAATATTTCAGTGCTCACTGTAAATTTTGCATGGTAGATTGTTCTATTGATCTTTGTGTGTGCGTGTGTGTGTATGGTTGCCTCGCATTGCATCATCTATCAATCATATCTTTATAATTAATAAAACCCAAGAGAATTGGAAACAGCCAGGATCTGTAAAGAGTAGAGGGGATTCTGAGCCACTTTTTGTAGATGCATTGTGGTATATCTGTAGCAACCTTAAAGTGTAAGTAAATCAATGTTTAATGTCCCTCAACCAACTCTTGAGCTGCTTGTGTAGATGTATTCAGTGCTATCCTCTCATCATAACTGGCACAGCAGATGGAATGACTTCAGTCTCTCTTAGGTGTAAATGATTAAGGAGTTGAGTGCACAAATGGGGGGTGGGGGGGTGGGGGTTGTCAGTGTGAAGCATTTACATGTTTCCTTTGATCATGGTATTAATAATGAGGGGAGGTAGTGCTAAATGGATATATAGAGCAGGATTATACGATTTATTCATATGTCAGTGATAGTATTGTTTTATATTACACTACCATGTCTTAGCACAAACAAAATTGTCAATAATAATGATTTCCAGTAAAAAAAATAATTAAAAAAAATGCCTGACGGAGTTGCATGATTTTAGGCATTTTTGTAAATTAAATCAACCAACTGCCCATAGAATAGAAGATTACTGTGAATCCCTGCATGGCTACATGTTATATCAAGTTCTGTCCAAAACAATATGGTGCAAGTTCATTTGCAATAGAGAAAAACATTGTGAGAGTGTAGAGAAATCACATTGTTTTCCAGAGAACAAAATGCATTTAATCAGGAAGCCCATTTAATTGAATTGGTGGGTACATTCTGACATTTGACAGAGGACAGAAGAGGTCCCAGCTTTCTTTAGTGGAATAAAGAGTGTTTTGTTCAGAATAAAATTAAAGATATATACAGAATATGTAAGCAATCATTGCAGTTTTCAGATCTTTCAGTATGTCAGTGCAGACTCTGTTTTGACAGTCTCTCTCTATCTCTTTGTTTGAGAATACCCTTCACAGAAATGAACTCAACTGGAAAGAAATTCCATTATTCTACTCAAGGTTACAATTTTTTTTTTTACAAATCCCATGGAAAACAAATTAAAATGACATTAGGGACTGAGTTAGTTCTAACAAATTCTTTTGTTTTTCATTCCTGGTGTTTCAATTTTCATTAATAGAAAGAACATTGTCTTTAAAAAAAAAAGACTCCCAGTCCCATGTTTATATTTTAGCAATCTAGAATACATGACACCCCCCCCCCCCCCCCCCCCACTGCTGCGATGGCCGTGATCACACTGAGGCCACACAAAATGATGAGTTTGCCGCTGCATCTGAGAGCATTCCGGCACCTGACATGGAAGACTCGACTGGACTGGCTGACGCCCAAATGGCCAACATGCTTGCAATGAGCACACTCAGTCAGTGCTGAAATGCCAAGCCAGGCACAGTAGTCCCTCTAAAACAATTTTAGAGGCTCCTGGGGCATATGGCATCCTTCGCGGCAGTCACGCCACTGGGGTTGATGCATTAGAGACCGCTTCAGCACTGGCTTCAGACTTGAGTCCCAAGATGGGCATGGCGATACAGCACGTACTGTGTGTTCATCACCCCCGCCTGCTGCCAGACTTTCAACCCCTGGACAGACCTCTGTTTTCTGCGGACTGGAGTCCCCATACAGCAGGTGTCCTGACACGTTCTGGTCACCACAGATGCCTCCAAACAGGGTTGGTGAGCCATGTGCAACGGGCACGAAGCCGCCAGCTCCTGGACAGTGTTGGGTTGGCACATCAACTGCATAGAGTTGCTGGCTGTAATCCTTGCCCTGTGGAGGTTTCTTCCACTAATATGGGGTAAGCACGTCTTGATCCGATCAGGCAGCACCACTACGATAACCTACATAAATCTCCAAGGTGGTGTGTGCTCTCTTTATATGTCACAACTCGCCCATCTCCTCCTTTGGATCCAGCAGCGACTCATATCCCGGGCAACCTCAACATGGCAGCAGACGCTCTGTCATGAAAAAGGTATGCTCAGTGGAGATTGGAGGCTCCACCCCAGGCTGTCCAGCTGATTTGGGAGAGGTTCGGCAAAGCACAGATAGACCTGTTTGCTTCCCAAGAGACCTCCCTTTGCCTGCTCTAGAGGAGGCTCCCCTTGGGACAGACGCGCTGACATGCAGCTGGCACCGGGTGCTGCGCAAATACGCATTTCCCCCAGTGAGCCTACTTGCACGGGTGCTGTGCAAGGTCAGGGAGGATGAGGAACAAGTCACTCTGGTAGCCCCCTACTGGCCCACACGAACTTGGTTCTCAGATCTCATGCTCCTCGCGATAGCCCCTCCCTGGCGAATTCCCCTGATGAAGCACCTTCTTTTGCAGAGATGGGGGACCCTCTGGCATCCGCGCCCAGACCTCTGGAACCTCCACGTCTGGCCCCTGGACGGGATCTGATTAATAGCTTCCTTAGAGGCGCCCAGAGGCTGAACCCTCCCAGGCCATGCCTGCTCCCCTCATAGGATCTCTCCATGGTCCTTTCAGGCCTTCAGAGACCCCCCTTCGAGCTGCTAGAATATGTCAAGCTCAAAGCCCTCTCCTTGAAAACGGCCCTACTGATCGCGCTTGCCCATATCGTCCTAAGACCGCGACTGGGCTATTTTCCCAAGGTTCCTATGACCCCCTTCAGGGACCAGGTAGTGAACCTGCAAGCGCTGCCCCGGGAGGAGGCAGACCCAGCCTTTTCGTTGCTGTGTCTGGTCCGTGCTTTGCGTACCTATGTGGACTTCACGCAGAGCTTTAGATGTTCTGAGCAGCTCTTTGTCTGCTTTGGTGGACAGCAGAAAGGGAACGCTGTCTCCAAACAGAGGCTTTCCCACTGGGTCGTCAATACCATCGCAGTGGCCTATCACACCAGGCCATGCCCGCCCCCTTGCGGGTTTGAGCACACTCGACGAGAAGTGTGGCATCCTCGTGGGCACTGGCCAATGGGACCTCCCTAGCAGACATATGCAGAGCAGTGGGCTGGGCAACACCCAATACCTTTACGAGATTTTACAATCTCAGGGTTGAGTCGGTCTCGTCCCGTGTTCTCTCAGGTCCGAGCACGTGGAACTAGGGAATGCGGAATGTCTGACTGGGTTTTCCGCTTGCACGTAGTGCCTTTGCCCTCCTCTGAGGTGATCACATACGCTCTTTTCCCCCAGGAGAGTCCACTAGATTCACGTTTCCTGTATGTTCTTCCTCCCTAGCCCTCTGGTTTGCGAATTCAGCAGAGGATTTCCCAGACCAGACCCACTACGGGTACTAAAATTACTCTGTACTGGAACAGGTGCTCCACAGAATGGGCCCTTGTGGATTATTCCCCCTGTGTGTATTTTCCGCAGTACAGTCCCCCTACGGGTGGAACCGCATCTACCTTGGGCAGTCCACCATGGTAGGACTGTCTACCTTGTCTACCAGTCTACCTTGGTAGGATCTACCACCACGCCATTCCCACATGTGGCCTAAAAACCCATGTGACATATTTTGCCACTTTTTACTTCCACCCAGCCTGGGCAGGTGGTGGTCTCCATGGGGTCTTTTCTCCCTGAAAGAATAGGAGTTGGAAAAGAACGCCTTCCCCGATGCATGCGATAGTGTTAAGATGGCCCCAGCCACCTTAACTTTATACGAGAAACATAGATAGAGAAAAGGCAAGGCTGGCGCGGCCTGCTCCCATGCTTGGCATGTTGCTTTGTTCCCCCCTTCGGGGTGCCGGGATCCTAAGAAGTTTATGACAATTTTATGGGCCGTTGGGGAAGGGTATGTGCAGTCTGATGCAGCCTGTTGCTTTGGCATGCGTCTGCCTGCCCGCAAATGCATCCACAGTGCAGCACACGGTTCAGTGCATGGCATGATTGAATAGGGACCCCTAGTGTTGCTTCACTCTACACAACATTTAAGTGAGCAACAGACAGGGAATGTCTAGGTTACTGTTGTAACATTCGTTCCCTGGTGGAGGGAATGAGACGTTGTGTCCCCCCGGCTTCGACACTGAACCGAGCCAGTGATATGACCGGACCTTATTCTCAGCTCCTCAGTGCAAAACCTGAATGGACAGATGCATGATTCCCTCCTTTTATACCCGTATGTCCGGGGGAGGGACATGTAAATTCTGTCTGCCAATAACCCATTGGCTTTTTCTCAAGTTCAGAGGTAACCAAGGCCTTCAAGAAAGTCGCCTAGTGTCCCTTCACTCGACACATGTCTCGTTCCCTCCATCAAGGAGGGAACAGTAACCAAGACGATTTCACCACTCAGTCAATGGGAATGATTTATTGACTTTTGTGCAGTTGAAAGAAAAGTTTCAAGAATGTGTAAAGTGATGACTTTGTCGGTCTCCATTGAGACAAGCCTCAAAATATTTAGCAAGCTTTCATTTATTTGGACCAGGATCCAGAAGTGTAGTCTAGGCCATATGCAGGCATATGCCGTATGCCCACCTATCTTTCTTAGATATGCCCACCTATATATATATATATATATATATATATATATAAAATTTATCGATTGACAGCCCTAATATATATATATATATATATATTAGGGCTGTCAATCGATAATTTTTTTTACTTTAATTAATTACATGATGTCCTGATTAATTAATCTTGATTAATCGCATTTAATCGTATATACAAATATTTGCTGAGAAAGCCCCTCATATAACAATAATTCAATATATAATGATGGAATAATTATACATAGTTATCTTTAAATATAAAAACAAAATATAAAACTACAAAACTACCATATTATTTATCATAAGTCAATCATTGGCATACAGTTCACAGCAATCCATTTCGCAAGTGAATTTGTCAATCAGTTCGAGATTCATTATGAGGGCTTGTTTAAGGACCAATTTCAACAAGCATCAGAAATGCTTGTGTAGTATCTTGGGTGCGTTGTGTCATAAACATAATTTTTTTTAGGTCACTGTGTCAAGATAAATATAGTTTAATACTAACAACACATCTTGAGGTCCCTTAGTTCGAATTTGCGCTCCATCAAATGTTATGAACAGAAGAACGTAACGAATGTCTGTTTTGTGCTGTCTGGTTGTTTTCTTCACTGTATAAACTTGCCACACAGCTGAAGTTTCTATTACTGCCCTCTGGAATAAACAGGTGGTACTACAAGCTTGCATTTCTCAGGAATCTTCCTTATTACAATCCAAAGGCATTGCGATTAATTGCATACATTTTTTTACCACGTTATTTTTAAACAATTTTATCGCACTGAATTAACGTGTTAAATCGACAGCCCTAATATATATATATAAATGAATGGTGACCAGAACTCAGAAGGTCCAAAAAGCATATAAAGCCAACATAAAAGTAATTAATAAGTCTCCAGTGGTTAAATCCATTGTGACAAGAAAAAGGGCGTGGCCGGGTCGAGACGATTCACGCCTGGCTCTGAGTCGCCTAATCAGTGGGAGAGAGATAAAAGGAGGAGATGGGGACACCAGGAAGAGAGAGAGAGAAACACACGCAGCAGTGTTTTGTGCATGCTTTTATGTTTCATCCGGGACTGGAGATTACATGCCGTCAGAGAGCCCTTGCCACTGATGGAGGATTGTGATGCTGAGGAGAGGAGTGGTTCTTCCCAAACAACCAACTGGCCCGGTTGCTAGGGTGGGTAGTCACATGGGGTAACCTCCTCGTGGTTGCTATAATGTGGTTCTTGCTCTCAGTGGGGTGCATGGTGAGTTGTGTGTGGATGCTGGAAGCAGGATTTGTACTTATCAAATGGCTTGTTGAGCGAGTTTCCGCGGAGACATTGCGGGTGTGGAGGTTTCACGCTATTCTCTGTGGATACTCGCTCAACAAGCCACGTGATAAGTACAAATCCTGTTTCTCTAGAGAGTTATAATGAAATTGTTAATGGTTTTATATATATATATATTTAATGGATTATATATATATATATATATATATATATATATATATATATATATATATATATACTGTATATATATATTATATTGGGGGGGGGGGGGGGTATGTTATGTTTTGCACTCTGCATGTTTTGTAGTCTTTTTTGTAGTCCTTCCTTTTTGTGTATGTTTTTTCAGTATTGTGGCAGATTTTTTTTTTTTATTGTATTCATCAAATAAAAAACAAATAATTTTTTTTACAACAATCAATTCTGTTTATGTTTTTGAATGCATGTATTTGTGTGTTCAGATGGCAAGTGGAGTCTTTTACAGCTCAGATAAATTAAACCATTTTTTATTACATTGGGAAAAGTGATTTCGGCCAAAAATGACTGGATCCATTTGAAGGGTTAAACTACAGGCAACACTGGTTCAGTGACATGTTGCTGTGGACAGAAGTGAGCAATAGAATGAGGTTTTCCATTGCTTCCATTTTGTTTTACTAAAGCCTATGAAACACCTTAGTTTGAGCTTTATATCTTTAAGCTTTTGATGACTCCCAGGATCAAGAGACAAACGTGAAAAAAAAAACAAAAAAAAAAACAAAACAAAACGGAAATATGACTGTCATCTCCTCTTAAAGACATAGCATGTTTTTTTTTGTAACTTTTTTTTTTCCATACACAGAAATAGCAAAAAGGACAACTGTTTTTCATTTTGAATGAATACTTGACCTGAAGCAGTTATGTAACATGTCATAATTTTTATAGACACAAATGTATCTCTTCTTCTAAATTTGGAGTAATTGAGGTATAAAAACACTGTGATTTTAGTCTTTTGGCTTGTGTGTGAAAAATGATAAAGTGCATTTGAGAACTGAGTTTACAGTATTTGCCATAAGGATATGAAAATCAAGCCATTCGTATTTCTCACTGGCCATCCGTTCAAAAATTGGACCCACAGTTGCTATGGTGACAGCATACTTTGACAAGCAGCCCCATGTTTAGATGGATAGTTGCAATATACTGTATACGTACTGTGTAACTGATTAAAACTTCATGCACAAATATATCTAAATACATCACCACACACAAGGGCTTCAGTTCACAATATTGGTATGATTTCAGCATCACTTGGTGTATGGCCGAAACCTTATCAAGAATCCACCTACACTGAATTGGCAGGAGTTGGACTTGTACCCTTTGTGGCTATTTTATTTGTGTGTTTATTTTTATATTATTATTTTGATAAATTAATAGAGGATTGAAGACCTCTTTTACAAAAAACTTACAAAACTTTAAAAACAAAAACAAAAGGCTGTGCAAACAGGGTCAGAGACTAATGGAAATTGCTATAAAACCAGCTGGTTCCACTCATTAAAATGGCCCTGTCAAGAGAGCTTTACTGCAATTGCCTGTTGGTTGTGCCTGTGGCTGGGTTAATAGGCGCTCAGTGCATTGACTTGTGTTTATTATCTCTTATATCTACACCCAGGGAAAAAAAATAAATATATATATATATATATATATATATATATATATATATATATATATATATATATATTTGCCTAGATGTGCTTTCAATTTCTTTTTCCTGTAAGATTTAAGTTGATTAATGTCAGAGTCTAGAGCGATTTCTGAGTTTTACGGTATACTTCAGTTATCTTTCTGTATAGGAGAGACAAATACAGGGCTAGTTGTACAGTTTTTACTCTAGTTAGTAAAAGCTAGTTGTGAATATTTCTCAGGGTTGTTTTTTTATTTACCAAATCAGTCTAAATGATTGTCAGTGGTAATGAACAGCATGCCCAGATGCAGACCGACAATTGACAATTGCTGGGTTTCTGAAGCATTAAGAAGACTGTTAGACATACATAAGTAGCACATAAGTAGTAAAAATTCCTAAAATTCCATTCTGTGCCAGAATATGATATTCATATTCATATTCATATTCATATCACATTCATATTCATATAACATCACACACCTTAACAGTATATACCATATTGAAGAGAAGAACTAGGGCTTTCAAATTATATAAATATATGTATGACTATTTAAGGCTAATCATCCTTTATCAATAAATTGCTTTATCAGCAATTTTTACAAAAATATTTTCCGGCCACCATACTTCATCAGACAACTGCATTTTCAAACATTTTAACTGCAAGCTAGAGGGAAACTTAGAGTGTATGAAATATACATAATTTTGTGGGTAATGTAGAAAAGAAGTTAAAGTTTAAACCAAGCAAAGTCACTTGCCATTACATTCGGGTGCGCAACAAGCTACTTAAATTTTGTTGGATTTTAATTGTATTTATTTTAGCATATATTGTCATGAGTATCTGGCAGTTTTCAGAAATAAAATTGGTGATTGGACGGCGAAGATATTGAGACAGGAACCATGGGAATAAATGTTCGCAAATTTGAAGGCGGAGGTCCGGGAGGAGAATCTTTTGTTGAATTTATTTCATTTGGCCCACATTCTCAGTAAAAGATCTATTTCCTTTGTCTCTGGGTCACATGGCCCGCAAATGCCGTTCTCACGGCACTCTGCCGCCATATCTCAACAGTCCCAGCCTTCAGCCCCACCACTGTTCCCTGGCCGGCCGGTCCTGACGAGTCTAGAGGACGCCTCCACTGGACCTCCTCCTCAGTCACTAACCTGCCCCCTGCCGGGTGTGCGGAGCAAGGTAAGAGTCCTTTCTCAGCACCAGAGCCTCGGGACACGTCTTCTACTCCCGACGCTGTAATACCTGCTCCACCCTGCTGCGAAGCCCCGCTGGGTACGTCAAAAATAATCGTCCCCTTGGTGCCCCTAGCATGGAGTTTGGATGTGGTAGGGCTGGGATAAACGATTATTTTTTAAACGATTAATCTAGCGATTATTTTTTCGATGCATCTATTAATCTAACGATTCATTTTTTCAGTCCGATTCGATTTCGATTCGATTATAAAATGTAAAAAAATAAAATAAAATAAAAAATATTTTTAAAAAAATCGCCGGGAGTTTGATTGACAGGCGATCTAATCAATCCATCATAATACGCCATTTTTGTCCGACAAAGTAGTCAGGAGAGAGAAGATTAACGTCGGTGGATTATAATTTGAATAATGGATTGTAGGCTACTGTACTGACGTCTTTCCGCGGTTAAAACATCAGTCCTTCTGATGTAGGGTACTGTAACAAGCAGAATTAGGTACTGCGCCTTTAAGATGGAACGTACTTACTCCCTCTCTCAGAGTGGGCAGTTGACATGGGAAGAGCGAGCTGTGAACATCGCATGTATGCGTGTAAGCCCGTTTTGTGTTTCTGTTGCTTATTCTGTTTTTATTTCTAACCAGTAACGCAGTTGTTGTTAGCTGTGTGTTTTGCAAACTGCCCATGTGTACGTGCGACCGACGACAGCTGATAATAAATCACCACAATGGAATATCAGTTATGTCTTGTGTGTCTTTGCTTACACCTGACTACAACCATTTAGGCAAGCTATCTGGCCTCTTTTGATCAAGAGCGTTACTCTACATTCATGTTTAGCCTATTTGATGCTATAAATTAACCAAGAAAAAGATGATCGGTTCACGAGCAGCTTTAACTGAGGCAATCTGTCACTACACATTAAAGAGCCACAAAATAATAGGCCTATTTATGGTTTAATTTTCTTTGACTGACCAAATTTGAAAGTTGAGACTTTATTAAATGTTACCTGCTTGGTCTTGTCTGTCAGCGCGTTGTCAGTGTCCTCTATGTATTTTTCACGACATTCATAACTATAAGCGCATTATTAATAGCTATAAACGAAAACTTTAGGTGTTGAACGTATTATAGCCTACTCCAACATCGAGTGCAAAGTGGGGAGTTGAAAAAAAACTTACGGTGCTTTGTCATCTGCAGCTGCTCCCGGGTGGCGCCTCTTCAGGTGCTGGTGCGTTGCCATGGTGTTAGAATGGAAGGCCATCTCCATTTTGCAAAAGACAACATATCACGGAATTGTTTCCTTTTAAATTAAAGAATTCCCATACTTTAGAGGAACAAGTGCCTTGCACTTCTGATAGTCTGAGGAGCCGCTCGAGTTGTTAATAATCTCCGGCGCCGCCATCTTTGTTTTGGGTCTGACGAATCGACGCAAACGTATTTTTTGCATCGACGTAATCGATGACTTCGACGCGTCGTCCCAGCCCTAATGTTTGGCTTTCACTTCCCACCCCGTATCGCTGGCTGGCCCAGACCATCAGACTCAGTTACGCTATTCAGTTTGCCAGGCCTCCGCCCCCTTTCGTGGGTGTTCGCTTTTCCGCAGTACACGGCGAGCATGCCAAATCCCTGCACACGGAAATCGCTACTCTCTTACGCAAAGACGCAATAGAGCCTGTCCCTCCAACCGAGATGAAGAAGGGTTTCTACAGCCCTTACTTCATCGTACCCAAGATGGTCGGCTTGACCGATCTTGGACTTGCGAATTTTCAACCAAACATTGCACAAACTCCCGTTCAAAATGCTCACGCAAAAACACATCTTAACTTGGGTCTGGCATCTAGATTGGTTCGCAGCAGTAGACCTGAAGGACACGTACTTCCACGTCTCAATTCTGCCTCGACACTGACCCTTCTTACGGTTCGTGTTCGACGGCCAGGCGTATCAGTACAAAGTCCTCCCCTTCGGCATGTCTCTGTCCCCTCGTGTCTTCACGAAAGTCGCAGAGGCAGTCTTTGCCCCACTCCGAGAAGCCGGCATTCGCATACTCAATTACCTCGACTACTGGCTTATCTTGGCCCTCTCCCGAGATTTACTATGCTCTCACAGAGACCAGGTGCTCAGGCACCTCAGCCGTTTGGGGATTCAGGTCAACTGGGAAAAGAGCAAGCTCACCCCGGTCCAGAGCACCTCTTTTCTTGGCATGGAGTTAGACTCAGTCTCAATGTCAGCACGTCTCACCAACAAGCGTGCACAGTCGGTGCTGGAATGCCTCGCCACCTTCAGGCCAGGCACAGTGGTCCCCTTAAAACTTTTTCAGAGGCTCCTGGGGCATATGGCATCCTCCGCGGCAGTCGCGCCGCTGGGGTTGATGCACATGAGGCCGCTTCAGCACTGGCTTCAGACTTGAGTCCCGAGACGAGCATGGCGCCGCGGCACGCACCGTGTGATGGTCACCCCCCACCTGCCACCAAACATTCAAACCCTGGGCAGACCTCTGCTTTTTACGGGCAGGAGTACCCTTGCAGCTAAAGTCGCTGCGTGCCTCTCACATCCCTGGCAACCTCAATGTGGTAGCGGACACGCTGTCACGACAATGCATGCCCAGTGAAGAGTGGAGGCTTCACCCCCAGTCGGTCCAGCTGATTTGGGAATGGTTCAGCAAGGCCCAGGTAGACCTGTTTGCCTCCCGAGAGACCTCCCACTGCCCGCTCTTTTATGCCTGATCAGAGGCTCCCCTCGGGGCAGACGCACTGGCACACAGCTGGCCTGCGGGGCTGCGCAAGTACGCATTTCCCCCAGTGAGCCTTCTTGCACAGGTGCTGTGCAAGGTGAGGGAGGACGAGGAACAAGTCACCCTAGTGGCTCCCTATTGGCCCACCCGGGCCTGGTTCTTGGACCGTTTGAGAGCAAGAGATAATGAGAGGAAAATGTTTTAGTTACCTGAAGCGTTAAGGGAAGTAGTGCCTTTCATTCAAAGTCTCTGAGAAGTTATTTTTATGTCTCTCTTTTGCTCCTTTCTGTGATGACCTTGCTGAGATTCTTTTAGCACTTACTGGCTTTGATCACATTTTACAATGGGCCCGAAATCCACTTTCTATTAAAATATCTAGCAGACTAAAAATGTCACGCTGACACATAATTATTCCAAGTTGCAAGGTTTCTGACAATTTGAGATATTAGATGAAATTTCATTATCATTATTGCTCTCATGGTGTTGTCATAACTTAATCCTTTTACACCATCTCTGTGAGCAGACATTAAGAAAAATATTTAAATTTTTCTGTTGAGGATATTACATAAACCATGGAACATTAAAGGAATAGTTAACAGTAAAATGAAAATTCTCTCATCATTTACTCACCCGCATGCTATTCCAGATGTGTATGACTTCTCAGCTCTGTAGGTCCATTCAATGCAAGTGGATGGTGATCAGTATTTTAAAGCTCCAAAAAGATCAGACAGTCATAGTAAAAGTAAGACACATCTGGGATGGCAAAGGCGAGTAAACGATGAGAGAATTTTTATTTTTGGGTGAACTATCCCTTTAAATGCTACACAGATGTTTTGTCTGTATTCTCCAGTATTCATTTGAATGTGCAGGACAGTCTAGTCTGTTCAATGACAGGATATTTATTCACTGTTTAAACAAAATACCTGTTTATTACATGCTGTACTTTCACCATGAGCTCTTGCAACATAGCCTCATGATGGAAAATGATCGTAAATGATCATATGATGGATGAAATTAACTCACGCTAAACTAACTACCTCATAAAGCACAATGAATAGCCTTGTGTAAACTAAGAACTGATTAGACTGAATGCTTAGAACTATCTCAGTCTTTTTATCTTTAGAAAAACACTATCCATTATGCATTGTCTATTTACATTATTACAGCCTTTGAATTGTTTTAACCTGAAACATAGAGCACTCCCCTGATATGGCACATGGTATTGGGGCACAAATAAGTTGCAGGCACATGCCCACACACACAAACTCCTGCATGACCCAAATCTGTCAGATCACAGAGGTTCTTTGCTTCTGTTTTAATTACACCTACAGGAATTAAGCAGGAAAATGTTCAACAAGATATTCACATTATTTTTGTTCAAAGAAATCGCATACTTCACTTAGGAACACACCACTGCTGGAAACCAACATTTTGAAAATTACTCAAGATTGCCATTTAGCTTCATAATGATTTACTTTGATCTATAAGTGTCAGCTTCAATAATTATCAACTCGTTAGGGTCAGTGAAAAAAAAAACATTTTTATTTATTTTTTATTTCATGATCAAACTGTGCAAAAGTAGCCTATAACTAACAGAAGAATTTATGCAGTGATAGTGTATGTGTTAGCATTAATGTTTTAAAGGACATTTTTTAAAATTGCTTAATTGAAATGAGGAACAGAGATGTTAGCATTCATACTGGAGCGGTCATTTTCTAAAGACCTGATCACCTATATCAACATTTGCCCTCAACTTGATGTTGGATATACATGATAAAAAGTAGTCATATTTAGGGGGCACTCAAGGTTTACACAGTGGACCCTTTTCATAGATGATACATTTCAGCTTTATTTAGCAACGTAAATCTACCAAACTTTTTGGTATTTCCATTTTTTTAAATCATTTAGTGTACATTCATAAAATTATACTTTGTATTATATTACCCTGGAATTAGTTTTAAAAAACGAGTTAACACACATTCGATGAGGTTTCTAACACAGCTGCAGAGAGTGACAGTAAATTTGTCGTCTTTTCTCTTCTGAGGGTCGCTCCCATTTTTATTTATTTATTTTTTCATTATTTGGAAAATTGTGGAAACTTAAAAGTAGAGATTTTCTTTTGATGGAGCAAACGGATAAGATAAAATTATATTTGCCAAGGTCTTCCATTCACTTCTATTCACCACTATGAAAGTTTACCCTACAACAGTTTGAACATGCTAATAGTACTGCCCCCAGTGGTCAAAGCTGGAGGTGTTGTTTAAAGTATGGGCATGTGTGTGCTCCAATTTCTGGGTAAAATGTCCACAGAGTGCTGCCAAAATCGAGGTGTATTTTTAGTTGTAAATTATGTAATTCAGTCAACAGGAATGCATCATTTATTAACACTACTCCCCAGCCCAAACCACAACCCTAACCTAACTGTCAATGGAGGAAATTTTTATTTTTAGAGTGAAATGTGAATGTGATTACTTCCTGGTTGCCATTGGACCAGAACTCATGTCTTAGAGATTGTTGCACAACACACTATTAGTAGCACTAAAGAAAAAAAAAATCATGCATGAATTGGTGCTAATATGTCTGATGGGGAATGGTGCTTGGCAGTAACTTGGCAGAATCGGGTTGATTTAAGGGTATATGAACTTTACATTTTCTGGCTCCTGAGATGGCTGACATCCCTGGCAAATTCAAGCAGTCTATGCTGGATTATAATATTATTTTTTTGAAAGAAAAGTATGAAATCATATATACAGTGCATCTGGAAAGTATTCACAGCACTTCACTTTTTCCACATTTTGGAAAGCCTTATTCCATAATGGATTAAATTAATTATTTTCCTCAAAATTCTCCAAACAATACCCCATAATGACAATGTGAAATAAGTTTAAAAATAAAATCCATTAAAAAATCCATTAAAAATAAAAAAATGAAAAACAAATCACATGTACATAAGTACATGAGCTCCGGTGCATCCTGTTTCCACTAATCATCCTTGAGATGTTTCTACAACTTGATTGGAGTCCAACAGTGGTAAACTGAGTTGATTGGACATGATTTGGAAAGGCACACACCTGTCTATATAAGGTCCCACAGTTAACAGTGCATGTCAGAGCACAAACCAAGCCTTGAAGTCCAAGGAATTGTCTGTAGACCTCCAAGACAGGTTTGTATCGAGGCACAGATCTGTGGAATGGTACGGAAACATTTCTGCAGCATTGAAGGTCTCAATGAGCACAGTGGCCTCCATCATCCTTAAATGGAAGAAGTTTGGAACCACCAGGACTCTTCCTAGAGCTGGCCACCTGGCCAAACTGAGCGATCAGGGAGAAGGGCCTTAGTCAGGGAGGTGACCAAGAACCTGATGGTCACTCTGACAAATTTCCAGCATTTCTCTGTGGAGAGAGGAGAAACTTCCAGAAGAACAACCATCTCTGCAGCACTCCACCAATCAGGCCTGTATGGTAGACTGGCAAGACGGAAGCCACTCCTCAGTAAAAGGCACATGACAGCCCACCTGGAGTTTGCCAAAAGGCACCTGAAGGACTCTCAGATCATGAGAAACAAAGTTCTCATGTCTGATGAAACAAAGATTGAACTCTTGAATGGCAAGCGTCATGTCTGGAGGTAACCAGGCACCGCTCATTACCTGGCCAATATCATCCCTAGAGTGAAGCATGGTGGTCGCAGCATCATGCTGTAGGGATGTTTTTCAGTGGCAGGAACTGGGAGACTAGTCAGGATCGAGGGAAAGATGAATGCAGCAATGTACAGAGACATCCTTAAAGAAAACCTGCTACAGAGCGCTCTGGACATCAGACTGGGGTGAAGGCTCATCTTCCAACAGGACAACAACCCTAAGCACACAGCCAAGATAACAAAGGAGTGGCTACGGGACAACTCTGTGAATGTCCTTGAGTGGCCCAGCCAGAGCCCAGACTTGAACCCGATTGAACATCTCTGGAAAGATCTGAAAATGGCTGTGCACCGACGCTCCGCATCCAACCTGATGGAGCTTGAGAGATCCTGCAAAGAAGAATGGGAGAAACTGCCCAAAAATATGTGTGCCAAGCTTGTAGCATCATACACAAAAAGACTTGAGGCTGTAATTGTTGTCAAAGGTGCTTCAACAAAGTATGGTCTGAAAAAATGTTCTGTGATTTTTTTCAATTGCTGTGAATACTTTCAAAGGCTGTACTTTTTTTTTTTTTTTTTCGTTTTCTATTTTTAATAAATTTGCAAAGATTTTAAACAAACTTCTTTCATCTTGTCATTATGGGGTATTGTTTGTAGAACTTTGAGGAAAATAATGAATTTAATCAATTTTGGAATAAGGCTGTAACATAACAAAATGTGGAAAAAGTGAAGCACTGTATCCATACACTTTATACACGGATGCCCTGTGTAAATAAATATAGTGTGATTCCTGGACAGGATAAGTGCTGAAGTGGGTAAATTGATTCATCTCTATGCTAGGCTGATGGCAGATGGCCCCTGCTGCACCATCGTGCTTCCCTTTTTCCCATTTCTGCTCCCAGAGGGGCATTAAGCTTGTGGGCACATAGAACCCTTCTTCATAGCAGCTGGCACAGACCACAGCCAGAATCTTCTCACAAAAAGATGAGAAATTACACAGCAGCAAGCATGAAAGAGAAACTAACTCGCAAAACTTTTATCCTAATGCATTTACAGACCTGCTGGCAGATCGAGTCAGACCAGACCACCCATAATAATGACAATCCAAAAAGGGGTGTCGCAAAGGCTAGAACTTGTGGGCTATGGTAGTGGTATAAACTATACTTGATGGGAAAGTTTACAATATGGAGTAAATACAAATAAACATAATAAAAGTATGCTGGATGCTTATTTGGCATTACTATTCTCTGTCAATGTAAAGAAATGCAGTTAATCAGAGTTTACTATCAGGATTGCAATGTGAAACTATCATCAGAACCTAATGGAATAAACTCCATAATGCTTCCATGTAGATATACATTACAGTGATAATAATACAAGGTTATCTGAATGTCTCATTGTTTGTGAACAGCTCAATAAGCACTTATACTTCAGTCAATTCAACACCAAAAAATGGAACCTGCTAATTAGGTCCATTGAGAAACCTGTTTAATGGAAAGAGAGAGAGAAGATAAAGACTTGTAGTTCAGAAGAGCTGTCTTTAATTAGGACAATCTACTTGAATGTTATACCAAGACTAAAAGACAGAACACTTGCATGCCACTGAACTAGATGCCTTTCTTTAATGTTTTTTTTTTTTTTTTTTGGCGGATCATTACTGTTATATTAATACAACTGTTCCCTCAAAGAGAATCTCTGCTATATTTCAGTAAAACTATAAACCGCAAAAATAAAATCATGGCCACACACGAGTGGTCAGTATCCTTATAAATGGGGCTGCCATTTTAGAATCACATGACCAGCTGAATACTACTTGCTTAATCTCAGTATCTGTCTTGTTATTGGACACTTTCACTCTTGGAATAAATTAATTGCGATTGTGAATAGTGAATTTCTACAATGGCATCTGTAACTTATTACTATTTATCTTGAATGATGCTACATTCACACCATGCATGGCAAGCCAAATTCACTTTTATTCATTCGCAGGATATGCATTGTTGTGGCAGCGGGGGCGTGGTCAAGCGCCCCCCTGCCAAAATCAATATGAAATGGTGCTGTCAGGTTTATCTGTCTAGTTGCGCCATCATGTGGACTTAGGAAACAACATCAATTTAAATATCTTGTTACTTAAAAATATTAATTTACTTTTAATTTTTATAATTTTTAAGATAAAATATTATAATTTTGTTATAGCTGACAGCACTAACAATTACCTTGGCTATATAAAAAAAAATTATAGACCTCATATATATATATAGTGATGGCATTATATTTCATATCAAGAATTCACATTTTTACTAGTGGAAATGTAAGCGCAGCATAGTTCTAGCGGGAAGACAAGCAGGTGAACATCATTACACCATTAGCTAGGTAACCGCTAGCCAATCACATGCAAGCATTTGCTTTATAAGTCTGCTCACAATCTATCGTATTGCTGTTTCAGTGGGCTAAAATGGCAACCTTTGGCAACAGCTACTATGCCCAACAAAGACTCAGTTTCACTTCATGACTAGCCAATACCTGCTCAGGACACAGATTTATTCCTTGCTCCTTACCTCACAACCAGGATCAAACAGCTCCACGGTGCAGTGAGCGTCTGCATACACAGGAGCTTCAATGGCATTGCTGCCCCCTCGGAAGGATTTTAGAAATGCTAGCCGACAAAGGCATCTCTATTGATCCCAATCTCTCAAGATCTGAGGTGAATCAGTTTGCTCTCGACATCCTGTGAACCACACCTTCTCTTCCTCAAGATGCAGCCATGTTTTCTCAACTCTCTTCCCCCTGCTTCTAAAACAATAGGGCGTAAGCGTTCCACTAAACCGGAATACTCAACCCAGTACTAGAAGCCATGAGATCAATCGCTGAGTCAGTTAAAATGATAGATTCCAGACTTTTACTCCTAGAATCCTCGCAACTTTCTTATCCTCCAGCTTGAGCACAGACAGTCCCTCACCCTATAGCTACTTTAGCTAGCCCTCTTAGCTAGACTTCTCTCTGGCAAGCTCCTACCCCGCTCACACGTCAGGTAGGAATTTCGTTTCACCCGCTGCAGCAAAGGTCTCGTCAATGCTCAGAGCTCAAATCATCAAAGTTAAAGACGTAAATTTAGCGTTTCTTTTGCTTCCCTCTCCCGCATGCGATCGTCACATTGTGGATTGCGAGGATGTGTCAGTGGCACTAAAGTCTTCAGATCCTAGACTTTTGCTCAATATCCCCTGTCACGAATTTGTCATTGCTTTTGGTGCCTATAGAGACATTCTCTGCAGTGCTTTTCCCGAGCGCAGAGAAGAACTAGACTCTTATCTCGCATTGATCGCCGATTTTAATCAGCAATATGGTGGCACGCTCTTCTACAAATATCATAAATCTTTTTCAGAAAAAATTTGCCATGTATATTTCCCAGTTCAATAAAATAATTAACTGGTCCATTTCTGACACCGAGTTGCTCATCAGACATTTGGGGGGACATCGAGCGCTCACTTCTGCCATATGCAGTTCTCGTGGACATTTGTCCGCAATGTGCTCTAAAACTGCATCCACTGCCTTATTGCCCAAGGTAGAGCCCAGAGGCCAAACAGCAAGACATGATGTTCGGGGTCGCTCTATTGACTGATCACAGCAGGCCCATTTGTAACAACTTTAATGAATCTGTGTGTGCATTTTCTAATTGTAATTTTTCTATTTTTTGTAGTTTCTGCAAGGACCTGCATCAGAAATCTGTGTGTCCATGCCACTTTATTAATGATATTAGCAATTGATATCCTACCAGTGAATACAAGCTAAAATGGCTTGCCATACACCACTAGGTATCAATATAAGTCCAAGATAACTTGAGCAAAAAGTTACTGAATGCACCTTTTAGTTGTTAAAATATTTAAGAACTGTAAAATTTGAAATTGTTTTCACATTTCACAACTGCATGCACGAAAAATCAGCTAAAAAGATCAACTGTGCAAATTTGGCATACTCTTTTAAACATACGGTACAATGATCTGGGACACACTAATTCTAATCTCGGATATTATTTAGGGTTGATAGTATGCAAATTCGATCTGAGGGTATGATTGTTTATGGGGGTATGATTGATTATTTTTCCCTCCATTAAAATATATCCAATGGACTGCGTCACCTACACCATTTTTATGGCAAGTGACAGTGGCATTTTAAATTGTGTAATTTCACACCACTCTGATGATGGAATGTAAAAAGATGCCAAGATGCCAAGATTTTCTTTGCCACACAGTAAGAACTCAGCAGGTGTCTGTCAGACTTGCTATCATCACTTCTTTGCTGAAAAAATAAATAAATAAAGATCATATATATATATATATTTATATATATGTATAAATATACATATATATATATCTTTTTGGCAATCATGTAAATGACAGTCTCTCTAAATTATGTTTTATAATTCAAAGGCCTTCGATTCAGTCAGGTAACCACACAAAAAAAGTAGACTGTGAGAAGATGATTCAAGATAATACAATGTAAGTCATGCACAAAAACTCACTGACTCACTGAAACATGTTTTCTGGGGCATGCTGATAAATTTGGAGCCATAAAATTTGCAACCTCTCATCTCATGCAGCTCTACTACTGGCTTGCATGTGAGTAATTTCATAAAGCTTTGCATGCAGCAAAAAACATTTACTGAAATACTCTCTCTGGCTTTGTTTTTACAAGGACATTAATTTACCTCCTCCATTCCAGGCTCTTGCCTCCTCAGTACAGTCATCCGCCTCCCTCTTCGCAATGGCCAACATCTTGTTACAAGCTTCTTCTGAGTTGACACTTCCTCTTTTTTTTAGTCATGAGATGTTTTTAAATAACCCTTCTACTCAGACTTGGCACATACATGTTGCTCATATGTCTGCCTGTGTCAACGGGGGCCTCATTTAGTGTGTGCAGATTCCCCAAGCACAGTGATAAGTATATGCAGCCTAGCTATTCATATGATTATGGTGAGAGTGTAGATTGGACTCAGAATCTGCTTTTTCTCATTTGGCTGCCTCTGGGAGCCATTTGGATGTTTTCTGAAAAGGCAAGCAAACACAGGCCAGAGGTTTATAATTAAAACGTCCCCATGGACTAGGTGGAGTAACGTATGTTCACATACACATACATTCATGTTCAGACACAATTTAAAACTCTGTATTACTCACTTACACTTATCTTACAACTTCTCACAGAGACACCAGACATTCTGCTACTCAAAGGTGTTGCACAACACATTGTGTGATCTTTTTACAAAACATCAAACGTCATGCAAAATATCTTCTTTTTTTTCACAGATTATTCTCTGAAGAAAATCTAATTATTTCTGCCTCAGACTGTCTCAGATGACTTTAGTTTCTTACAAACAAGTGCTTGGATTTGATTAGACTGAATTCTAGCCAGATTTGCTTTCCACGAATGGTCTCATCATGGGACAGAAGAACCCTTTTGGTGAAAAGAGTGCCCTTTTGGTTGGACCGCTACCCTGTCCCCTGTATTTCCAGCTCCCCTGAGAGGAGAGGAAGCCATTAGCTGACTTTATCTTACTTCATGTCATTAAACGGGAAGGAAATCATATTTTGGAGGCATAATGTCAAATAGGATATTAAATATGAGCACAGATCATTTCAACGACCTATGAAATTGATATCTGTCCTAGGAAGAGTCAGTTACAAATGTGACTGATGATCATGGCATCTCTCTCCCTATCCTATGACTTAGACTGTACTTTTGGCAAAATGGTAAAAATATCACTACATTTACGAATAGGTCTGAGCACTGAAAGGGGTTGGGGTAGATTTAAAAAAGAAATTCTAAGAAAAGTGCTTGAATAAATCATCTGTACCCATTACTGCACGATTCTCAACTGCTTGTGGAAAACAATGGTTAGCTATCATTTATAATTATGGTTAGCTATCATTTTATCTGCTAGTCTACCCCAATGATTATGGCTATAGAGGGAATGAACCAGGGACGTCATTAGGCCTATTTTAGGGGGGCTGAAGCTACCCCAAAATGTTCCTAAGCCCCCCTAAATGATAATAAGAACAACAATAACAATTCGATTTATCAATAACCGTATCCTCATTCATATTTAGAATTAGACACAACAAATGATATATATCCAGCTACAAAAAATAGCCGAAAAGTCGGAAGTTGGACAGAAGTACAAAGAGTCGTTGTGCTATCAAGATGATGCACCGCACCGTCTCGTTGCATTGGTGTGAACGGTGGCAACTTTAAGAGCGTTGCAGACCGAAGCGCTGCAAGTAACTGGAGGATTCATCTCGTCTCGTCGTTACTCTAGTTTGGTCTGAAGTTGAACTCGCTATGCACCCTCCCGCCCACACACACCGATACACACGCTATGCACCCTCCCGCCCACACACACCGATACACACGCTATGCACCCTCCCACCCACACACACCGATACACACGCTAACGGTGAAAGGAAGATTGGTAAGTGTCGTGATACAGAGTGAAAAGTTGTTTTTAATTACCTGCTTACCTTTTGCTACGTTTTCTTGAGGTAAAGGAAAGGGGATATATTGGTTTGCTATGGAAAACTGTAGTCTAGCTAGAGTGAACAAGCAAAATACAAGAAATGGTGAACTTAGCAAGCTAATCACAACTCTTTATTCTTTGCCAATAATATAACCTATCTCTATAATAGGCATATAAAACAATATCAATCCCCATAGTATGTTGTTGTCACTGAAAACTAAATGTCATAGGGTCCCTGTTAATGCTATTACTGTTGTATCCTTCAATTCATTGAGCAGATAAGATGGATATTCGAAGATATTTTAGCAGAGAGAGAAAGAGAAGCAGCCGCAGGAGATTGGCAGGCCAGTTGATTCTGAGGGAGCCGGTGTGATTGAGGTCAGTAATGGTCTATAGGTCTAAGGATTGTTTTGTTTTCTTCTAACAATAAGCATTTGTTGGCAGGTCTTGGCACTATGCATAACCTAAACTAAATTATTTCATTATATTTATTATATATGCTAGCTATACCAATTTAACTTTCTGCATTCATTGGCTGTGATAAATTAAATAAATACGTAGATGTTTACCTAAATGTAATTACTTTATCATACATTTACATGAGCAGACAGATAGCATTTAAGTAATTGCTTATAGAATAACTCATCAGGAGCAAAGTCTGGCCTAAGTAAATTCCCCCATGCAGCTTTGATGTGTCTAAAAGCAACATTACAGTAAATTTTCTTTAACAGAGTAGAAATGGAAGAAGAGGATATGTCTGTCACATTTTACTTGTTAACATCTTGGTTTCTTGACTGGTTGTTGACATAAGTGTAGCTCTAGAAGTGTAGCTCTAGATGTGAGTGCAAAGATTTTGCAAACGCAAGTTACAAATACCCTGGGGGCTAAGCCCCCCCTGTCTTCCAATCCTAGTGACGTCCCTGGAATGAACTGAGAGAAAAGTAATTTCACCATTACAATGAGAAAGAGAGGCATTTAAGAGGGGCATGTTAAAATACTGTCCTATTTTCTTACCTGCTAGCATCACCACCTGCTATGATTTTGAATCAGTATGATACTTGTTGATTTTGTTGATGTTTCAAAGCATGTATCTTGATAAAAGTTGGTATGTTTCTCAACCGAAGAAGCTTTTTTCCAATCTGGTAAAAACACAACCTAAATGCAGCTTTCGAGAACCTAATATTAAACAAATGCTACAATGGTATGTGACCAGAAAGCATCAACTAAAACAAATCTGTGGTAAGCACGAATGTGGATTGTTGCTCATTTTGGATATTGAAAGTCATAAAACATCTTTAGGGGAGGCTATATCTATTATCATATGTATAATATTTAGGCTTTTTATATACCCTATATAATTCTACCCTCCAATGAAAATATTCAACATCATCATTTTTACTAAACTGTAGCTGTTGGGTAACAAGAGGAAACCACACTGGCATACAGTACATTCAGGCAAGGGGCAACTATATTGTGAAGGCAGATTTTAATGGAAAGGTTTATGTATTCTTAGGACAAAGGTCTTTTTCATTATTCCTCTTTTTAACTCAGGGTAAACCTGGGACAAGTAAAGAATATGCTACATTTCTTTAAATTAACTTTCTTTGTTTCTTCGTCCTTGCTTATGGATATGTTTGCTGTGAGAGAACTTTGGTGAAAACAGGTAATGTGGCTCAACACTATCAGAATCATATCATAAATTAAAGATCTTTGCTGTGAGAGGTGTGCAAGTGTGGACTGGCCATCGGGAGCGGCATTTTCTCGGTGGACTGCAGGGTAATTTGGGCCAGCCCGTTGCTGCGCAAGTAATAGCCCGTCCTACAGTCGACATAGGTGGCCACCCTGGGCTCCAACATGCCTGTGCGGACCACATTACAGAGTGAATATTCAAAATACTCTGGCTGCGTTACATTTAGAATTTTTATCCTCTTCCCTCGCAAACCTCACTCTGACTCATGTACTCGGATGTTTATCAGTGCTTATGTTGCGCGAGTATCCACTACTGGCGGTAAATATGCAATGGGTTTAACTGGAACACCCTTAATCCTTGATCACTTGGAGCATGTTGAAAGCTGATGTCAATTTGTGGAATTATTTAGTGATTTTTGCACCTGAGAAAACAATTGATTTCAGATGCTTATGTATAAATCTTGTATATTATTATTATTTTTTCATTAGAATGAATTGTTAGAAAGGATTAATCAAGATTTACACAAATTAAAATTTTAACATAACAATGAACACATAGGTTATAACTGTGTGATAAACTGTTTAAGGTAGCTACAAGTATTATGTTGTTAAATCTCAATATAACTTTTTTAAATTGCTTAACTGACCTACTATAACTTCAATTCCATCATACATTAGAGTTGTGAAAGGGTGGGGTTTATGAAGTGCAATCTGCTGTCACATCACAATCGAGTTGCATTGTGGGATATGGAGCTGCCTGAAGCATACATCAGAGTAGGCTCGCTCCCTCTTTCAAAATAGAGGGATTGAGGGTCTGTCAACAGAAACCTCCCTTGCTCACTTAATAAAGTGTAACGGACTTCCGAAATTCATAAATTAATATCACATTGTAGCATATTTCCGAATGTGCGAACTAATCCCTTAACTCGTGTGAACCTTACAAATCACAATAATGGTGACAACCAAACACAACATATTAAGTATAAGGATGAGCTCTGAATAATCACAAAATGACAAATAACTGGAAGTTACAACAAATACAATAATAGCAGCATATATAAAATCTGCAAACAGTAAAGCTATGTGCAGTACATAATCATTTGCATAATTTATTCATATCGCAGGGAGCTGAAGTGTGTCTTGCTGAATAATGCTCATGCCTGATAAAAATGCAGAAAATAAGTCATGAAAAATATTACTTTGTGGCTGTTTGAGTCTTTGAGGATTACTTTGTTTAAAGGATAGCAGAAACCGCTCTTGTCAAAGCATAGGGCTTTTCACTTTTTCTCAAGAATAATCTGGGGATGGAATTATAACACTCCAGATATAAAGATGCAACAACTCACATAGAGTTCAAATACGAGCAATTAATCTGCAAAATATATGCAAAGTTCTACACTTTAAGAGGTATGTTTATTTTGTTTTACATATACTAATTTTTGTTTATATTCATATATGTACATATTCTGGCCAACTTTGTTTTCATTGATTTAAAAAAACAAACATTAACAAATAGTTCTGTGAGTAGAATTTTAAGCACTGTCATCAGTGTCCTGCTGTGTGACACTTTCTTCATCTAACTATTTTATACAACATTTTATGATCTTGGAAAGCTAAATATACATACAGTATATAATATATTATTATTATGCTTGTTGTTTCCACAACCTCATAATAACTAAGACAATAGTTTATTTGCACTTATAGAAAAAAGTTGATTAAGATCTTTACAATTTTGTGTATGTTACGTGCTGTGACAAGTCTGCATTTCTTCACTTTCTCTTGTACTTTCATGTACATTTTAACCTAACATCTGTATGTTGTAAAAAAAAAAAATTGGAGATGTTATTTGTCTGAGCTATAAAGTGCTTATTTTAGTGCTTTCTTAAAAAATCCACTCATCACATTTACAGTGGTTTTATATTTTTTAAAACTGACAATTTTGGCACTATGGGGCCCATTGTCATGACTAGCAGTTAATACAAATGTTTTTTTGTTTGTTTTTTCAAACAAAAAATGTTAAATTGAGCCATAAAATGAAATCAATGAGCTGGTATGTTATGGTGTTGTGTGGGCCAGGTTTGGTGGGCCGCTCTGGGCCACTTTTTAGTCCCAGTCCACACCTGGGGGTGTGTATGGTGTGCACCTGCATGTTTGTGTGTCATTGTATGGAATATGTTTCCAGAGGAGTGGATGTTTACTCAATTTTGATCCCTGAGGCAAGACTGCAATAAAAATTTGGTTGTTGAGCATTCCCTTTGTTTTCTGACGGTGCAGTGTCACATTGTCTACCATGCATGCACGTGAATAGTGACTAGCACAGACATAAAGACAACGACTGGTCCAAGGCAAGCCATTTCCCCTCAAAATACAACATTAAAACCTCACTTTCAAGCTGCTTGCTATTAATTCAAAATATTTAATTCACAGACATCCAAATAAAATTACTTGGACATGCAGAGTTTCTAAAATTTAAAGCTCAAGCAGCAATTTAAGGCTCAAGCAGATGATGGAATCAAGATGGCACAGTATGGCTGCTGCGTTGCGAGCTCTGACACAACACTGAAGTTTATTATATGTTTTGTTTACAGTTTTTTGCCTTGGATGCTGTCTGCCTTATTGTATATGACAGACAAATGCTTTTGGACTTTGGTTCAGCAATTACACACCGAAAATCGGACTTCAAATTCCTCAATGCTGACCCGCTGTTTAAAAACACGCCAGCAGAGCCCTTTGTCTGGGCAGTCCGGCAGCAGAAACGCAGAAGGAAAAGGGGAAAAAGAGCAGGCGTTCTCATCAGAGTAAGACATCGCACAAATCGACCCCTGCTACCCAGTATTCTACTGGCAAATGTTCGGTCTCTGGACAACAAGCTCTGAGAGTGCAGATCGCTTTCCAATGAGAGACGAGGGCCTGTTGTATTATCTGCCTTACAGAAACTTGGATGCCTGCAGAGATTCCAGACTCAGCCATCGAACCCGCAGGGTTCTCCGTGCACCGAGCGGACAGAGCGAAAGACCTCTCAGGTAAAAGCAGATGTGGTGGTGTATGTTTTATGATCAACAAATCATGGTGTGATCAGAGGAACGTACATTCTATCAAGTCTTTCTGCTCTCCTGATCTGGAATTTCTCATGCTTCTGTGTCGACCATTCTGGCTACCGAGGGAATTCACAGCGGTCATTATCACAGCTGTGTACATCCCCCCCACAAGCCAACACAGACCGGGCACTCAAGGAACTGTTTGGGAGTATAAGCCGCGCAAAAGCCAATTTTAAAACAATCGCACCAAAATACCACCAACATATCAGCTTCAACACACGAGGGGACCAGGTTTAAGACCACTGCTATTCTACTTTCTGGAATGGCTACAAATCCCTCCCCGGCCCACCATTTGGCAAATCAGACCACTCTTCCATTCTGCTTCTGCCCGCTTAGAGGCAGAAAATGAAACAGGAAGCACCCACCCTCAGAACGATCCAGTATTGGTCGGACCAATCAGACTCTATGCTACAAGATGTTTTGATCACGCGGACTGGGAAATGTTTCGGTCCGCCTCTGATGACATCGAGGTTTACGCTGATAGCGTAACGTGTTTCATCAGGAAGTGCGTAGAGGACATAGTTCCGACCAAAACAATACGGATCTACCCCAGCCAGAAACCATGGGATAACAGCGATGCTCGCATGGCACTTAATGCACGGACCTCTGCTTTTTATTCCAGGAATGCAGAGGAGTATAAACAAGCCAGTTATGCCCTCCGTAACACTATCAGAGCAGCCAAACGCCAGTACAGGCACAAAATTGAAGGACAGTACAATACCACCGACTCTAGAAGTATGTGGCAGGGAATTAACATCATTACAGACTACAAAGGGAATAAAAACTCTGCTGTGAACATCGCTGCCTCTCTCCTGTATGAGCTTAATACATTTTATGCTTGTTTCGAGGAAAATAACACCGCCCTCGCGGGGAGAGCACTCATGGACAACGCTACAGAGGATGGTTCACTCTCTGTCTCTGTTGTGGATGTAACCCGATCCTTCCGACGGGTGAACATCTGTAAAGCCACGGGTCCAGACGGCACCCTCTGGACACTCTGACACTCAGTAAGACCAAGGAGCTTGTAGTGGACTTCAGGAGGAAAGACAGAGTACACAGCCCCATCACCATTAATGGAGCACCGGTGGAGAGAGTCAGCAGCTTCAAGTTCCTCAGTGTCCACATTACTGAGGAACTCACATGGTCCGTCCACACTAACGCCATTGTGAAGAAGGCTCACCAGCGCCTCTTCTTCCTGAGATGGCTGAGGAAGTTTGGAATGAACCATCACATCCTCATACTGTAGAGAGCACTGTAGAGAGCATCCTGACTGGCTGCATCACCACCTGGTATGGCAATAGCACCGCCCACAACTGCAAAGCCCTGCAAAGGGCGCACCTGCCCTTTGACTCTCATAATGTTCAGACTTTTTTCAAGAAATGATCAGAACTATTTGTCCAATTAGTTCACTTTCAGAAAATGAGGTTTTGAACATTTTAAATTTTTTAAATATTTGAAATCTAACCTTCTTCACCTCAGTATTTTGAGGTAAACACAACAATGTCACGTTGTGGTGCTTCTATGACACTTTCGGCTCACGTGTGGACTTGCGTGCTCTTCGGGACTCATACCCGCTCCTTTACGTCACGAGTGCAATGCTTTATCAGTTGAGCTACCACGCAATTAATCTCACTCGAACAAGCTTGTAAATGGAGTTGGTTATGTAATGCAAATGTTAAAATAAGTCATGCGCTATTGTAAAAGTGTTTAGATGTCATTAGTTAGAATTGTGTGGATAAAAGTAACTGTTGTCTTTTCACCTTGAACCAAGCACACCTGCCAACTACATGACAACTTCCTCCAAGCAATCAGACTTTTGAACACTTGATCTCTCACGATCAATATACATCAGCACAGCACTTTATTAAACTTATTATCTCACACTGGACTGTCATAATTATATTCTCCACAATTCAACAACTATATATATATATTTTTTTTCTTTTTTTATTTGTATTATATTTTTATTTGTATTGTATGTGCATTCTATATTGTGTGTATTGTTTGCTGAACATTGTATATTATTATTGTGTTGTGTAATTATGTGTACATTTGATATGTAAATTGTGTTGTGTAAATATGTTGTTTATTGTAAATTGGTATATGTCTCATCACTGTCATGACTGCTCGGAACTGCACACAAGACTTTCACCCACTGTTGCACTTGTGTATATGGTCGTGTGACAATAAAGTGATTTGATTTGATTGATTTGATGTTATGAAGCACTTGAAGTTAACACCCCATTTTTCTTCTTACACAATTAACAACAGTGATTTTCTCTCCTGTAGTGCTCGTGAAGCAGTTTCGTGAGAGGTTCTGTGCTACACAGTGACATGTTACACGAATCAGAGTTAGATTCACACAGCTGACTAATGAGGTGGAGAAATTAGTAGAAGGAGAGGACCCCTTTCAGATTGGTCACTGTCATACTTTATGTGCTGAGAGAAAAATAGGCAGATCAAGCTTTTCGCACTTACATAGTCTGCCTGAGCTTTGAAAAGATGTCATGTGCTAGAAGGATTTCTCATGCATACGTTTAGTGAGATCCACATTTATCAATTTATTATTGCTTAACATAGATAATGTATAGATATATTGGTTCTGGATTTTATTTCCACCATATTTTTTACATTTTTATCCACTGAAAAAAGAGACTTTTACAAAACGCTTTCTAGTACCACATCTTTTGGAAAACGATTTCAACCAAACAAGTTTTCAACCAAAAACACAGTATTAGCATGGATGTGGCTAAAAGATTTCCAACTGGATCGGTATACACAAGCCTTTTCCCATCTGTGACAGGTTCTTAGCTCTCTTGTAAAGGAGGAAGCTGGAGCTGGATAAAGAATCCACATTTCTTTATTTTCTTTATTAAGAGTCTTTATTTCTACGCACTTTTCAGTATTTTGATCTCTGTTTGATTTTCAGCACAACCTGCACACACACAGCTTTGTGTGTGTGTCTCTTGTTCTTTCTCTCCACTGGCAGACTGGACTGCTCTTTTATATCCCTCTCAGCTCTCACTACAAACACAAACATCTGTT
Source organism: Moxostoma hubbsi (assembly GCA_032164185.1). Classification (NCBI taxonomy): domain Eukaryota; kingdom Metazoa; phylum Chordata; class Actinopteri; order Cypriniformes; family Catostomidae; genus Moxostoma; species Moxostoma hubbsi. Next base: position 16,024,863 of record JAVLUX010000012.1, on the reverse strand, counting down.
AGAAATAATTTCCCACAGGTGTCAATTCTTACCATTCTTCCTCGCGTGGCCTCACACTCCACAGACGTTGCTCAGCCATACCCCTCTCATCACATTCCCCCATCCCCTGACACAGGCTGGGAAGCCATCCGGCAGTACAGTACTGAAGGGTGAGGACGGCCCACTTGATGGCTTCTCTATTGCACTCCTCCCCCTCCACCATTTGGGACAGTATCAATCCCAACCCCCTGTCTGATCAGACTGTCTACAAGATAAAAGGGAGAGAGACATTAGGAGAGTACAATAACGGCACGCTGCCAAGTGCAGCTTTCACCTGCATGAACACCTGCTGACATGGCTCTGTCCACTGGACCGGATCTAGTGCCCCCTTTTTAGTAAGATCAGTAAGCAGGCTGGTGATGATCGAATAGTTAGGCACAAACCTACGATAATAGCCAGCCAGCCCCAGGAACTGTCTCATCTCCTTTTTGGTCTTAGGTATCGGGCAGACTGCAATCGCTGTGGTCTTATCAATTTGGGGATGCACCTGTCCATGACCAAGTGGAAGCCCAGATACTGTACTTCCACCCTTCCAATTGCACACTTCTTAGGGTTTGCCGTGAGTCTCGCTCATCTCAACGACTTCAGGACAGCTCTCAGATGCTGTAGGTGCTGTTGCCAGTCATTACTGTAAGTAATGATATCATCCAGATAGGTAGAGGTGTAAGTGGTGTGCGGTCTGAGGATTCTGTCCAGGAATCTGAACGTAGTGCTGAAACGTAGCCGGAGCCCTGATCAAAACAAAAGGAAGAGTGGCAAATTGGTATAAGCCAAATGGTGTGGAAAAGGCTGTTTTTTCACAGGATATGGGAGTTAAGGGGATCTGCCAATATCCCTTTGTCAAATCCAGTGTCGAATAAAAGCGAGCCACACCTAACCAATCAAGCAGTTCATCAATCCGAGGCATTGGGTATGCATCAAATTTAGACACTGCATTGACATTTCTATTATCCACACAGAACCGGACTGAGCCGTCACTCTTCAGAACCAGCACTACCGGACTGGCCAAGTCATTTTGGGATTCGTCTATTACCCCCCATGTCTATCATGGCCTTTAATTCTTCCCGAACCACTTTTCTTTTTTGTTTGGTAATGGGTAGGATTCACTGCGTACCACTATCTCTGAGGTGGATTTGATATGGTACTCTATGAGATTCGTATGATCGGGAAGAGGTGGGAACATGTCAGAGAATTCTCTTGCAACCTGGCAACCTCCATAACTTGTGATGATGAGAGGTGGTCTCTGCAAGTGACTGGGGTGACTCGATTGGTGATTTTTAAGTTCACCTCCAGCCCGAGCTCCTCTCCAGAACCACCATCACCAAAGTCACGGGGACAGCCTCTCTCCACTGTTTGAGGTGGTAAATCTGGAGATTGAGGTGGTAAATCTGAAGTGCTCAACCTCTATCCATTTGTTTAACCTCATAATCTATTTCCTCGACTCGGTGTGTGACCTCAAAGGGCCCTTGCCACTTGGAGTAATTTAGAGCTCGATGTGGGGAGTAATAAAAGGACTTTATCTCCCAGTGCAATTCTAGTTCCCATATTAAACAGTTGGCTTTGACATTCTTGAGCCTGGAGCAAATTCTCCAAAGTGTTAATTGCCCCTGTGTGTGGAGTTTTGCTCTCAGGTCAAGAACGGATTGAATTTTGTTTTTGCTGTTTGAAGGTCCCTCCTTCCAATTTTCCCATAGAACGCGTGGTTGACACCTGTACAAAAATTAGAATGGGAAGAACACTGTGGAGGCCTGCGGGACCTCTCAAACTGTAAATAATAGGGGCTCGAGCCACTTGTCCCAATTTCGAGCATCTTTGTGCAAAAACTTATGAATCATATTCTTTAGTGTCGCTGTAAGAGGAGTCTCTGGGAGGGCGGATGGAGCCGCTGGAGAAGAAGTCTCTGGAGGAGCAGGCAGAATTGCTGGAGGAGGAGTCTCTAGAGGAGCGCGTGGAACCTCTGGAGGAGTCGTCTCTGTGGAGCGGGCGTAGCCAAGGAAGACTCTGAGGGCTGTGGAACGAACTCCGTAGTTGTGAGCACTGGCAGCGACTGGGGGACAATCTCCGTGGTCATGATCATGGGCAGAGACTTGGGAGATGGTGTCCTTTTCCTTCTCCTTTTCCAGACAGCTGGGAGCGTAAGACCACAGGCATTGGCTCTGGGATGGTTGAAACTACAAGCATGGGTGCTGGCTCATTGGCCATGGCAGGCATGGGCACTGCCATGCTGGCCGTGGCAGGCATGGGCACTGGCTCATTGTCCGTGGAGGGCTTGGAGCAAGGAGATGTGAAGGGCTTGGAGCAAGGAGTCGTGGAGAGCTTGGAGTAAGGAGCCGTGGAAGGCTTGGAGCAAGGTGCCGTGGAAGGCTTGGAGCAAGTAGCCATGAATGGCTTGGAGCAAGGAGCCGTAGAGGGCTTGGAGCAAGGAGCTATGGAGAGCTTGGAGCAAGGTCCGTGGAAGGCTTGGAGCAAGGAGCTGAAGATGCAGGATTTGACCCGGGGCTGCCGCCATAATCCACTGTGTAATGAGTGTCCAGTCAGGATCAGCTGGAGACATCAGCTCATTCAGTACAATTTTCAGGCCAGTCAGGAAGAAAACCACCAGAGAGCAGTCTGGATAGTGCACTAAATTTGCTAGTTCCAAAAACTCACAGCCGTGATCCTCAACTGGACAGTCCCATTGCTTAAGAAGCAGAATTCTGACAGCCACTAGATCCATGTGGGTCAGTTCTTCTATAATGAATGGTTGCTGAGATGATACGGGTGACGCTGGATCTAAATGCAGGCTTTTAATGAAGATGATAATAGTGAACTCATAAATCAACAAACAAGAACTTACAAAGAAATGCAAAACAAGAGGGTATATATATATATATATATATATATATATATATATATACACACACAAACAAGGGCTAACGAGGGAAAGAATTCAAAATAAGAGTCCTAGGAAACACGAGGGAGACAGACTGTGACAACTAGATTTAATTATCAGATAATGTGAGAATTACAACAAGCCTAATTATTGAATCCTCCATTGTATTTTTAGTTTACAGATTTATTGTACGTCTATTTTAACATTAGATAAGTTTTCTTGCATTACCTAACTGCACCGTAATTTGATGACCAAACAGCTGTGCATATGAATAACAAATGCATGCAAGTTAATGTACTTCATTTATTTTGCTGCAATTTAACTTTGGAACTGTGCCAGTCCATCATGATGACGTTGTGGCAACATCAAAGAACAAAAGTTTTTTGTTGGTTACCAGTTGGCAATTTTAGCTTTTAGTGATTATTCTATGGGCGGTAGTCTAACCTAATTTATGTTGTAACTGTCTCCAAAAAAACTTCTAATGAGGCAAACTACACGATAATTTTAAGGGAGGGACCCACTGACCAGATTTGCAATCAACCCTAGTGCTATAACTCAAACTTATAAACTCCACAACACATATAAACCAAAAGATATATATGAAAAGACACACAAAATTATTTGCATTGACAATATCCCCAAAAGATATATAAATCACAGCAACACAAAAAAAACAAAGTCATACAAATGCACTTCTGTCACTGTAGTTTAGATATGAGGGAAAGAGGGTAACCCTTATTTGACCATTGTCCTATTGTCATTGCCTCTGTTGAGCTAGTTTTAGAAATGAGGAGAAATTGAAGTAATGTCCATGGAATGATGCAGTGTGATGAAACAACAATTCAAAGTAGTACATAAAGAGTCCCTATGACTGAGCTTGAAACCAAAGTTTCTCAGCCAAACTCAACCAAAGACTCGAAGCACTTGGGTAAACACAAGAGAAGACTATGCTTCCCTTTCACCAAACTAACGTCTCTCCTCTTACCTGGCTATACAAAACAGGAGGAATGCAACATAGAGCCTTCTAGTGCATGGTAGTGGCATTACACTTCAGTAACCAAGTTCCGTGAGGTTACAATGTACTGTGAGGCTATTTAAACAGTTGTGCATATTAATAATGAATGCAGACTAATAGTTAATGTACTTAATTTTTTTGGCAGAGAACAGAGAAGAAATGCAACAATAAAAGAAATTGAGATCTATTATGTGGCAATAGGTCTCAATTTCTTTTATTGTTGCATTTCAATGAAATTTCAAGACTAAATGACTTATGTGCCCACATTAAACTCTACTTAGACCAACTTAACACCTAATGCATTGAATTACATTTGTTAATTTAATTTAAAGCATTTTTAAAGATATATAAAAATAGTAAATTAATTCATTACATTATAATTCTCAGATCTACATATTTTTTCAATAAATACTTATATTAAATTATAGAATAATTGTCAAATTAATCAGTTATCAATCAAATAAAAACATAATTAAAATGAATATTTCTTGAGAGGGAGTGTTGGTGCGGTGCCTCGGCCGCCACGCTGCAGAATGGCTTCTGAGAATAAAAACAGAACAAGGGGAAGGAGAGGGAGGAGAAGGATAAAGAGAGAGGAGGGAGATGGGCACACCGGCACCTGAACATGCTGCCAAACAGTCCTCAGCCAGCTGCACTGCCTCTTTCAGCGATGCCGGGCGATGGCACTGGACCCTCAGCGATGCCGGGCGATGGCACTGGATCCCATAGATAGATAGATAGATAGATTCACATTTATATTATATTATGTATAAATGTATTTTAACAAATAACATCAAACATATTTTCATACATAAAAGTTTATCCTGTATAATACACTTCCGTTAAAAACATTTGGCATAATTTTAGCGGACATTTCAGGTGATTAAAGCTGCCAAATAATCACAGATGCAATAATATTAACAGAACTTCAACTAGAAGGTAATAATGTTACTTAACAAATCTGATGCATTTTCATCAGCAGACCCTCACAAAGAAATGCATGCTGTTTCATCAATCATTGGATTGGATCATAAGCAGAGAACATGAAACATAATTACCTGTCACATGTATTAAAAATGCACTCTTTTAACATTTTAAAATGTTTTCACTATAATTATCTAATTTCAAAATAGACTGCAGAAGATGAAAGTTGAGTTTTTAAGCTTTAATTTGACACCAAGATTGTGAACATTGATGTAAGCATTTGTTTTATTGCCACACTCAAATGGCCCACCTGTTGGCCAGTGATAGTTAACAGGTTTAAAAAATTGGCGTGTAAGACCACTGGCAACTTTCAGAATTATAAAAAATAGCTCCACCCAACAGGAAGTCTGACATTTTGGATATTTTAATATTGCAGTCTCTGAACATTAAATACTCCTCCTAGGGGATTCATGATACTTTCACCACATTTAGACAACATTATTCCAAGACATTGAAGATGCTAAATTGTGAACAGATTTTGAAATATCGAACAGTGTTGCCATGTCGAGGCATTCAATTAATGGCGAAAATGGGAAACAAGAAGTGTCTCATATCTTCTGTGTGTAATGTGTGATTTAGTATTTAATGTATGTTGGGGCTAATCACATAGATTTGACTAATGCGGCTTTTCCACTGCATGGTACAACTCGACTCAACTCGACCCTGCTCGAGGGTTTTCTACTGTGGATAGTACCTTGTACCTGATACTTTTTGTAGTACCACCTCGGTCGAGGTTCTAAGCGAGCCGAGCCGATACTAAATGTGATGCCAAAATCCTGCAGATCATTGATTGGTCAGGGAGAATCGTCACTACCAGCGTCAAGGGATTTCCGACACACAACAGCAACCCTCTAGTTTTAAAGTTAGTAACAGCGATAACAGTATCATTTGTCCTCACGACTTTCGAATTGTGAAAAAAGAAATGGCTGTGCACAAAACCACACCACAGTGAATAAATGAGGTGCAGTCGGTCCACTCATTAGCAATGAACGAAACGAAAAAGTCTCTCAGGAAGTGTATCAGCTGCTGGACGCACACGGGTACCACCGGACCTACCAACAGTGTAGGGAAAAGTAAATGTAAAAGTTATTACGGAACAATCAAGGAAAGTGGAAGTGGTTCGACCAAATGGACGCTATCTAAACCGGCGAGCAATGGGAGGGACAGTGCCCTGGACTGGCGTTGATCCATGATGGAGGATGGATTGTTTTGTTATGTTACTGTAACTCTATACTCTGCTTGAAAGCTTCACTTTATTTAGTTGACCAGCTACTGGAAGCTTGCTTGTAAAACAACCAGGCCAATTTAACTATTACACTTGTGTAAAATCACCATGCAACAACTGCTTTATGCAGCACAATGAACTAATAACTAACAGCTAGCGGTCGTGTTATTGTTTTGGTCAGTTTGTGTCATGTTTAAGATGATGTCACGGCAGTAGAGGCAGCGCAGCTATGACGATCAGCCTATAATCCCACCCACGTTGAGATGGCACTAAACGGCTGTGGAAATGCAAGCTCAGAATAGTAAAGCGAGTAAAGTTGAGGCGAGTCAAACCGTAACGTGAAGTGGAAAAGTGCCATATATTGGGTCACAGACATAGTACCAACACCTGGCAGCAATAAGTGTGACTCTTAAAATAGACTTTAACATTTTTCTTATATTTACCCAAACTGCTTCAAAATGGTTTAGAATAATGTCAAATGCCAAATGTAGGTGTCCACCTTCCATTGTTTTCCGAAAGCCAACAGGTGGAAATGGACCCATGGTGCTTGGGACCATCATCGCTTGAAACTGGCACACACACCAGAGTTGTAGGCCATTAATGCTGGGCAAAGTTGCAAGGGCATGGGGGGGCATTCAGGGGGGCTCTGTAGCGCCACCTAAAAGATGGGCATGTTCAGGGGGGCTCAATAGCACATAACTTTTGAGCTAACGTCACTAAACTTTGTACTCATATAGATCTAATCAAGTCGAACAACCTTCATATTGACGTCATAAGTTCTGCCCAATAGGAAGTCAACCATTTAGGATCGTTTAAAAAATACATGCTCTGGAAGTTGAAATAATCCTCCTAGGCATTTCATGTTACAGGTACCAAATGTGGGCGACATTATGCTGAGACAATGACAATGCTAAATTGCTAAAAAAAATTATATATTGAGTTGTGTTGGTCAAAAAAATTTGAAAATCTTGCATATCGTCTGCAAGCATCGTGTGATTTACATAAAAATTGAACCAAATTTTTGGCCTAGCAGACTGATCACATTGATGTAAAGTCAAGTCAAGTCATTTTTATTTGTATAGCGCCTTTCAAAACACACATTGTTTCAAAGCAGCTTTACAGAAAATCATGCATTATCAGAAAATAAAAAAAGTTATCATTGTGTAGTTTGATAAAATTTGATTGTGTATTGTGTTTAAAAATGAGTAATTAATTAATAATTGTATTTAGAATTTGTATTTGTTTGTTAATGGAGAAAAATAACCTTGGGAGAAACCAGACTCACTGTGGGGGCCAGTTCCCCTCTGGCTAACATCATGAATATAATGCCAATATTACTTATGTATAGTGCAAGCCATGGTTTAAAATTATTAAACTAAGTAAGTGTTAAGGGTCAGTGTTTAAACAAAGATTTTGTATGAACTGTAAGATTAATGACAAAAGTCTTTGAAGTCCATCCTAGATTAACTGCTGAAGTTCATATAGATGCAATTGTCCTTGCTAGTTGGCTGATGAAGGGTTTTGTTGGCAATTAATTGATAGTCTACATATTCCATTTCAAGAGCATATTCCATCATTAGACCGTGGTGATGCAGGCAGAATCAGTTAGGTGCATCGCAGTTCAACCAGACAGAAATTTAATTGAGGTCTATCCTGAAGTGGCTATTGTGGGACATGGTCGTAGCGCCACCAACTGGCGGAAGGAAGTGTTGCACGTTTAACAGACTTTGAACTATCCCGCTTATGTTTACCTGAATTACTTAAATGTCAAGACAGTGCAGATTTAAAATCCTCAAGTGATTCTTGATCTCTTAAATGCTGTTGCCAAGGCAATACATTAAATGTCATTATTCCTTTTTATATATACAGTATATTCACATGTTTTTGAGGTACTTGTCATGCTTGAATTTTCATGATATTTTGAACACACATCAGAGTTGTCGGCCATTAGGCCTGGGCAAAAGTTAACATGTGGGCGTGGCTGGGAGCTCTGTAGTGCCACCTTTTGACGAAAGTGGTGTGGCCAGTTTCTTCTACAGTCACCAGACTTGCTACATATATTGTTCTCATCAAGCCAGACAACTTTAAAAACTTACAGTCATTAGCTCCACCCAACAGGGAGTCGGCCATTTTGGATTTTTTTTTTTAAATGCAGGTCCTGAGCTTTTGAATACTACTCCTAGGGGATTCATGTGACTGTCACCAAATTTAGGCAACCTTATGCAAAGATATTGAAGATGCTAAATTGTGAACTGATTTTTTGTATATCGAATGGTGATGCTATGGCAAGGCAATAAAATAAGGGCAAAAATGTGAACCAGGAAGTTACTTATATCTTCCATGAGCATTGTATGATTATGAAATTCAGCTGTATGTTTGATAATGGAGCTGATCACAGCTATTATGGGTCACGGTCATAGTGCCACCAACTGGCAGCAGGAAGTAAGGCAATTTTAACAGACTTTGAAATAGCCCTCTCTTGTTTACAGGAATTGCTTCAAAATTCTTTAGAATAATGCCAACATTATGCTTATTGTTATATTTCCCTGGAATTAGTTTTAAAAAACGAATTACCACAGCTGCGAGAGAGTTTCATTTACAGCTGCTGAGAGAGTGACAGAAAATTTGTCATCTTCTCCAATCTGACTTGCTTAATCCACTGCTCTCTATTTTTTCCTCTTCTGGAAAGTCATTCAAATGTAATAGTGGATATTTTCTTTTGTTCTTGGAGCAAATGGGTAACTGAAAATAATATTTGCTGCGATCACCCATTCACAGCTGTCGAAGTTTAACCTGCAAACTTTTACTTCCACGTTTCAAAATCCGGCGTGTGAAAAAGGTCTATTTTATGAATAACTCAGCAGGAATTTGCATAAAAATGCAAAAGAGCCAAATCCACTTATCTGACCATGTCCTGATATGAATTTGAGAACAATCTGTGCTAGAAGTGGGGCATAACGCAATTCCTGCACTTCTATTATTACTCTACAGTGTACAGGTGACATGAAAATACATGCTACCTATCAGGATGTGCTACCAATGTTATTATCACATTAGGGTTTGGGTTAGGGTTAGTACAGCCTCACGCCCATTTCACATCGCAAGCTTGAGCAAGACGTGAGCATTGCGTCAGCTTAACTACAGCGTAACTGCAGCTGCAGACTTGACAGGGCTTTAACTCTGGAAGCGGTTCCATAGCGTCACCGCAGCGGTTCTATACAGAAAAATACTAAGAATTCTATGTTACTAAGGTGAGTATTTATTTTAATAAAAGACCATAACTTATAAAATCGGGAGTAGGTTATTGATAAGTATTACAAACTTGATCAAACTGCATGTGTTTATAGGTGAAAGCAAACTAGGCTGTGATTGGGTATTGCTGAAGCCTATAGACCTTGTTCTATGACAGTTTTTAATTTTTTTAAGCTCATAAGTTACTGTTTACTGTAGTTTTAAATGATAAAACTCCTGATTAAGAATTAAAATTAATATATTTTAAATTGGTTCAAAGTGTTAAATCTCCTGGAATAATTTTTTTTCTTTTCACTTGTTTTTCAGATGTGCTATAATTTATACAGTATGAAGACACACATTAGTACTAATATATGCTTATTCTGTACATTGTGTAATTTGTTGTGTTAATTCACATTAATTTTATCATCAACATTGCATGGTCACTTTAATTGAGCGCCAGCGTTGCAGCAAGAATAAACTCGGAGCCGAAACCCCCACTGCACTGCTTCTCACGTGACACTCACGCTACGCTCTGACACGCTTCTCGATTTTTCAATGTGAGTGCTCTAATCTGTTATTATGGACAACAAAAAAAAATATGCTCTGCAAAATGGCAAAAAATTTGTGACAAGTGCAAATATACAGTAACTTTTTAGCATGTCATCATTGCATTTTTTGCCAAATTTTATTCAACAGTAGACTTGCTTGTGATATATTGCTTTATTATTATTATTATTATTACAGTTAATATTACATTTTACTATACATTTGTAATATATTTATGTAACAATTTCTTCAATTTCAGGGCTCTAGCTTATATTTTGAAACATGCTTTTATTAAGACGTGTATTTTTTGCCTGAATCTTCACTTTCCGGATAAACAGTTTGCAACACTTTTAAGTCACGTCTGAAATCTCATCTCTTTACACTGGCCTTTGAGTCAGACAAATGCAATGTAGGACACAATTTCGGAGTGTTTGTATTTTGTGTTTTAGATTACTGGTATTTGTGAATGTGGTAATTTATGTTTTAAATTGTATTACTGTGAAACACTTTGGTAAACTCTGTTGTTTTAAATGCTATATAAATAAAGTTGAGTTGAGATTAAAGTGTAAATGCTGTGATTTCATTATATAAATATATAGTTTACATGTGCTGCATGATTCAAAGTAGATTAGTGCTCTGCTCTGTCATCTGATACATGTCATGAATAATTCTCAATATGTATGAATGGTCAGATTTACAAATTCATTCAATGTACACAGTTCTTCCACACTAAGATTGCAGCCTTTAGTGGTTTAATAAATCATACTAGGCCATGTCATGTTTTGGATTTGATTAATTGTCCATTTCATTGTATGTAGTAAAAGAGCACTCGTTCAAAATAAGCTGATGCTCGGTATTGCAGAAACACTGGTAACGTTACATCTTTTGTATTTTGGTATCGACTTGGTACCAAAGTACCGGTACTTTCGACAACACTATTCTCAATTCTAATAGTAAAAGGACAACCACAAGAAGAATTATATTATGTTGCATGCACACAGCAGGTCCTTTAAGGTACAGCTTCAAGATTTTGGCAACACTTTTAAAAATACTTTTAAGTGCCAAAGATGAACACAGAAGAAGAAAATATTCTTTAATTCAAGGAGGTCAGAGGAGTTATTTAAGCCGAATGGCCATAAATACTCAAGTATCCTTGCTGTAGCCTTCCATGAAAATGTGTATTTCTGAACTCTGAACCTCTGCCACTCCTGTCATCTAAAACTTGAGGTGAAAGAGTAATAACTTAATAATGACTGGATCATTGATACAAATGCTTTAGTATTTTAAAGTGTTAAGGCCTCAAACAAACCATCAGAACCCACGCTAGAACATTCAGTCTCATAAGAAGAGATGCAAACTCAATAATGAAAAAGATGTCACACACACAATAAGTCTATATGGAGTTAATCTTTTTAGATCCTCTGACATATTGCAGTCCTTATCGGAAAGCAAGAAGGCAGAAATGCTTTGGGCTTTATGTACTCATTCCTAACACAGCCAAAGGTAGAAGCAAAATCAAATCAGTCAATAGCAGCAAGCACCAAAGTCAAAGCAACTATTCATTCATTTTCCTTTCCTTTCCTTTCAGTAAAATATCACAGCCCAGTAAAAACCATTAGATTGTAATATACTAGAATGCTTGGAGTAAGCTGTGGTTCATTTAAATGTTCTATTAGTTGTTATCTATCTAAGCTAAACAGCCATGTAAAATGAAGCCTTGCATTAGCTATTGAATGTGTTGGTAATCTGTTTGTGGTTTAATATGAGGTGTTTTGCTTCTGACAAGCCGAGTTTTACTCAAATGTTATCCTTTTCATGAAAGCTTGTAGAGGATTTCAAGTGCATTTTCTGTAATCTGCTGAGCGATACTGATGGTGAAACAAATAACCCAACATTGCTTCAGGTATAATTTTTGCCTCTTCCCCTTAGAAGTTTCAAAAAATGAAATGCTCATGGACAGTTCCATCTCTCAAACTTCCATCCAACAGCTGACGGGGGAACGATTAATGTAAACGCAGCGTATTTCTAGTGGGAAGACTAGCAGCTGTACATCATCACACCATTATCTGGGTAATTCCCAGCCAATCACATGTAAGCCATTGCTTTATAAGTCTGCTCACAATCTATCACATTGCTGTTTCAGTGTGCTAACACGGCAACCTCCACCACAACCACCAGATGAGTCCCGTCCTGCTCGTGGGTAGGTTCCTCACCCCTGCCTCCTATATCCGGCAGGATATGACGGTTCCGAGTATAACTTCTTCGGACCGCCAGATGGGGCCTACGCCAAAGAGCGACATTACTTTTCTGTTTTATATTCATCAAATAAATGTCATCTTAAATCTCACTCAAGTCTGCAAGTCTTCCTGATAGAAGTTATTTTATTACATTTTGAATATGTGAGTATGACAAATTCTGTTTTTTATATAGCTCTGGTATCCCCCATTCTCCAGCAGGATCAAAACCTTTATTTTTTTGTGCAGTGACTGGTTCAGTTACATTACTTATGCTCTGACTGACAGTGAGGTTTCTCACCCTATATATCTCTCTGTATCACTCAGAGATGGTGTTCAGCGTCTGATAGAGCTTCAAAATGGGTGAAGATAGTGCAGATGCCATTTTCCTTACAACTTTTTCTAAATATTTTTTTAATGATTTGATTGGAGGCTAAATCCACACTATTTTCTGTTATTTTATAGGCTTTTTTAAAAAAGAGATGGGTTTTATTTTTCCTTTTTAGCCAGTTTCAGAATATCAGTCACACTTTGAAATGAAATCGAATTGTTTTTATAAAACGTGATAGTTCAGACTCTAAATTCAGAATGGACGAGCCACGCTCAAAGCCGATGTAAATTAAAAATAAACCCACAAATGTGACTGCACATTCTATATATTACTTTAATATGCCAAGTTGCCACATTGCTTGGCTACTGCAAACTGCAGCAGATAGGATAATGACCACTGCTATCCCAAATAAATTGAGTACAAGAAACATAAATCCTAATATATTGCCTACACTGCATAAAGGTTTTCAGTTAGGTGCATGTTTTTAATGATTTCCCTCATTCTACTGGACTTTTTCAATTCAATAAATTGATCTGAGCTTGTTTTAGTCCATTCTCATTGAATCAATTTGAATAAGTTGAATATAAAAGTGTATTTGCCAATTCAACATTTGTTGAATCAATTAAAATCTGTGTCAGTTAACTCTGATACTGACCAATATCAATTACTAAACACATTTTTGACAAAAAATATCCCCATTGATGTTGTCCCAACTAGCTTAACAAATTTGTCTAAACAAACTATTTAATATTGAACAATGTTACTGATTTGCCAGATCCCAGCATGCATTGCGGTATGAATACAGTGTTAGTGTTACAGGCTTATTGATTGTTGTTTTCAGACTCTGCATCTGTGCTGTTGTTGTAGTTTTTGTCATCACTGTTAGTTAATAGTTGTATGATGATATTCAGAGCTTATTTTTTTACCTTATGATGTTTGTTGATTGTCACCATTACTGTGGTGCGTGTGTGCCTGTGTGCCTGTGTGCGTGTGTGTGTTTGTGTGTGTGTGTGTGTGTGTGTGTGTGTGTGTCGGTCATAGAGATGGGCGATACCGCTAATTTTCCTTTCGATTCGATACCAAGTACTTTTAGGCCAATATCGTCGATATCAATACCAATACCGATACTCCTATTACATTTAATTTTTATTAATTCTTTGGATAAAATTAGTAATTTTATTATTACTTACATTTTTATATATATTTATGGGCATAAACAGAAAATTATTAGGCTGCTTTGTTTTCCCTTTAAGAATTAGTTAGTATAAGCCACATAAAACCTTAAAATTAACCATAGATATTATTATATGGTTATTATTACTAAAACCAAGTTTTAGTATCCATATGGATACTACAGTAAATGTATCAAAACCTTGTTTACTGCCAAACAAAAAACAAAAAAACAAAACATGATTTCTACAGTCATGGATACTAATACAATATTACTACAGTAAAGCCATGGTAAGTTTTCATAAGAATATAATTTATTAAAGTGTATTACAGATCATTATCAATGTTTTAACAACTCTGAATTAAATAAACCTATTGTCAAACATGTCCATTATATTACATGTCACATCTAGGTTTGTCATTACTTGATGTGAATAACAGATGCTGTTTTTCTGTCATTATCTCAGGAAAGCACTGCTCCCTCTTTGAACAAGCGCTATGACTGAAAGGGTGAGCGCTGTCTGCTGGAGTATTTTAGCATTTCTGCACGTCAAGATGAGCAGAAGAAAAAATAGTTCCGATGCCATGCAACAATTCACACATATAATAATTTTTTCCACTTCAAAGCTTATGAGATACATTAATATTCATGTTATCTAAATAATAAGATCACTAGTTAAAAAAAAGAACAACTTCAGAATCAATATATTTATGTGAGGATCGATATTCTTGATACCACATCAATATCGGAAGCATCGATACTTTAGTATCGATCCGCCCATCCCTAGTTGGTCAGTCAGTCAGTTAGTCAATCAGTCAAGTGTTGAGATCTGCCTCCCTTACTATTTGTAATATACTATGTTGGTTTAGCAATCTGCTAATTCCTTAAAATGCAAAGAATATACTGTGTACTTTGCTTAAAGTATGCAGATAAAATGATCAAAATGAAAGTTGTTTTATTATATTTTTGTTAATTGAACAAAGCAGATCACTTCTGCTTTCCATAGTTTCCATAACATTTTCAAGTTCAATGAACTTGTCTGGTCTTACAGTGATATATATTACAGTAATTGGCAGAATAATTGTATTAATTGTATAGAATTTAATTGTGATATTAAAAGACATTAATAATAAGTGTTTATTGAACATTTGTGTCTTTTATCATATTGATATTGCTGCCAGTTTATAAAATGGGCTCTGCTTCTTGTCACACTTAAGAACACACCATACCCATGGTAAAATAATTGTAACGCACAGCCTCTCGTGGCTTATTGCTTTTAATAATATGAGGATATTATTATCAAACTAAAAAAAATAAAAAATACAAATAATAACAATTTGACATTTGATATTTTTACTTTTTAAACATAAGAATGCAGAATTTTCTGGGGTTAGTTTGTGTAAACTAATCAAAAGTACAGCCGGTGCAACAAATAATATAGTAGTCTTCCCTAAGGTCTTACATAACCTAATTTAAAACAATATTTAAAGGCCAGACCTCTCTCTCTCTCTCTCTCTCTCTCTCTCTCTCTCTCTCTCTCTCTCTCTCTCTCTTTCTCTGTAGTCCTGAAACTCAGCATCTGTTCCTGTCCCACTTTATTCTAATTTTATAAGGGGTCACTGAGAATTGAAAACTGTGACTCCATTAAATTCCATCTGACCATATGTCCACCTTCTCTTCAAAGACAAAAATAATATGTAGTTTCTAAACTCTGTAAACAACATCTAAAATGTTTTTTTTTTTAAACTACCCTAATTGATTGAGGCAATGACATGAAAGTACAACAACTAATTAACATGTGTTGTATGTGAAATTAAAGGGATTGTTCACCTTAAAATGAAAATTATCTTGTAATTTACTCACCCTTATGCAATCCCAGATGTGTGACTTTCTTTCCTCTGCAGAACACAAACACATATTTTTACAAGAATATTTCAGCTATGTAGGTCCACACAATGCAAGAGAATAGTGACCAGAACTCAGAAGGTCCAAAAAGCACATAGAGGCAGCATAAAAGTAACCACTCCAGTGGTTAAATCTATATCTTCTGAAACGATATGATAGGTGTGGGTGAGAAACAGTTCAATATTTAAAAACCTTTTATACTGTAAATCTACACTTTCACTTTCATCCCCACAATCTGGTGTGGAATTGACTTTCACTTTCACATTCAGCCTTCTACTGGTTGGGGCTGGTGGAAGCTGGAGATTCATCATAAATCACCCACACCTATCATATTGCCTCAGAAGATTAAACCACTGGAGTCATATGGATTACTTTTATGCTGCCTTTAAGTCATTTTGGGACCTTCTGAGTTCTGGTCACCATTCACTTGCATTTTGAGGACCAACAGAACTTAAATATTCTTTATTTAATAAATTTAAATACATTTATAAATCTTTAATAAATCTTTGTTTGTGTTCTGCAGAATAAAGAGTCATACACATTTGGGATGGTGAGAGAAATTTTCATTTTTGGGTAAACTTTTAATATTTTAAAATAATATTTTTTTTTAATATTGTAAATATTATAATATATATACACCAATAAGATAGATATACAGTATAAAACTATTCTCCTAGCACACAGCATAAATGTAAAATCAGTTAAGCATAGGGATTTATTTTCTGTTTATTGATGTTTCATGAGAAGGTGTTTTTCAACGATATGCACCCAACTACAGTAAACATATCTACTGACTTGAATTCTTCCTGGAATGTAAATCTGAGATAGAGTTTCAGAATCAGGCAATAGGCATAGGCATCTGAGTCAGTTGAGTACTGAACATCACATCAATATTGGAAACAGATACAATTATTTCTGATTCTGCCTTTGTTTGATCTGTTCTGGTCTGAACTGAGTGAGAAAATTACAAAATCTCAAAACATTGTTAATTCATAACCATATAAGATAAGCTTACTTTAGATACTTGAAGGGTGAAAATAAAGCTACAAGTCTTAGAATACTCTATTCACTGTAAAAAAAAAAAAAAAAAAAAGAAGAAAAAAAAGGGACTTCAAGAGAAGTACAATCCATTTATTTGTTCAGTTTTGTTTGATCATCAGCTGTGCTTGTAGTGGCCTGTAAGTCATTTTGGACATTTCACAAATACATGGAATTGAAAATGAGAGAAGCCTGTTTCATAATATACAACAAAATTAAGAAAAAAGGGTTTGCCCTTATAAATGTACAACAGCTTCATATATCATACTACATTATAATGCTATGATGTTTAAAACAAATGGGAGACATTATACAAGCATAGCCATTTGTTTATATTCAAGATAAATAAATGTATCATTTATCATCACTGTAAAATCCAATAAATCCCTTCTCTGTGCATATTTATATGGCCATTTTTGTATGTTAGAGAGCAGCATTTTGTAATACCCAACCACATCTGGACTCTCTACTCCCTGACCAACAGTGTCTGTTTCTCTCTCAGCTAGAAACAACACACTTTTTGGTAATTAACATTTTGTCTTTTTTTCTCACAAAATAAGAGGAAACAGACATTCATGGTTCATAGCTCTTTAGTCACAATGAGAGAAGCCATATGTGCAAACTCATCATATACAGTATGTCTCTTGATAACTCAGGAGTGCCTGCAGCCATAATAAAGATAAGTCCTATAATGCAGTGCAGTGCTACCCAGTTCAGGTGGGTGTTTTCAAAGCATCTTTAGCTTAAAATACCACCTATGTGACCAGGATATGTTGTCCTCACAGAATCAAAAGCATTACATAAGTTGGAAAAATGTCAATGTCATTGTTGTGCACAGATTGTCAATGCAAAGATATTCAGGCAGTGGTATTAAAAAAAAATATATATATATATATATATATATATATATATATATATATATATAAAAAAATAAATATATATATATATATATATATATATATATATATATATATAAAAATAAATATATTTTCCTTGTGAATATCCAAGGGCTTTTCTGTCATACCAACCATATGTTAATGGCACTGGATGCTGTGATTGGCAACTGGCTGCCATTATCCTCTAAAAAGCCCTTTTCCAGGACCTGCACAGGATCTTCTGAAAAGCTCGCCGGAAATCCTGGTTGAAGATGGTGTAGATTACAGGGTTGAGGGAGCTGTTGCAGTAACCGATCCAAAAGAAAAACTTGAAAAGGGTCTCATTGATGGCACAGGGCTTCCGGCAGATCCCATGCAGACAATAGCTGAAGAAGAACGGAAACCAGCAGACTACAAACACACCCATGACCACAGCCAGTACAAAGGTGAACCGTTTCTCTCGTGCCTGTGAGATTTTCTTTCTGGAGATGGTGTTTCTCCTCTTTCTGCGAGACGAAAACAGGTCCAGGGACTTGCTACTGGCACGTGACTTCCGGCTAGAATGCTTGGAGACGGAGCTGTTCTTGCGGCTGGATCGCTGGTCTTTTCGTGTGGGCGCCGTCTCATTTTTCATCCGCTTGGACTTCTCGTCAGATGAGCTGCTGTCCTCTAGCTCAGCATCTGGGTCATCCTCGCCTGTTCTACATTCCCCAGGTGCCGGTGAGGCACAGTGTCCGTTTTCCCGCCTGGAATCCTTGCGGCTCAACCCATTTTCCAGCCGTGGTGTTCCTGAGCCGCCATCTGGATCACGGTGTTTTTCAGACATATTTCGGGTTCTTGTCTTAGCCACCTGGTATATTCGGATGTAAACAAGGATCATGATGACACATGGGGCGAAGAATGACCCAATGCTTGAGTAGAGGATGTACCACGTGTGGTCGTTCAGCTGGCATTGTGGTTCTCTCTCATCACCCTCATTATTACGATCCATGGAGATGAGTGGTGGGAAGGAGATCACAGCTGCGATCAGCCAGACCACCACAATCATTCCCTTAACTCTGTGAGGTGTTCGCTTGAGGTTATACTCAACTGCCTGTGTTACAGACCAGTATCTGTCCAGACTTATGGCACACAGGTGGACAATAGATGATGTGCAGAAAAGAACGTCTAGTGCTAAGTAGATATTACACCAAACTTTCCCAAAAAACCAGTAGCCCATTAATTCATTGGCCAGAGAGAAGGGGATTATCAATGTGGCCACCAGAATGTCCGCACTGGCCAGGGACACAAGAAAAAGATTCTGTGGTGGCTTGAGAGCTCTGCTCGTTAAAACAGCGATAACAACCAGCACATTTCCCACTATAGTAAACAAGATGAGGAAGCTTACTAGCCCCGCAAGCCCTATTATGGTGGTCAGAGAGTATGGACTTGTAGAATTCCCAGTGGATCCATTACGGTTGTCAACATAAATGTCCATTTCGCTTGAAAAGCTAAAGTTATCCATATTGATATTGAAAAAAAAAAAATCTGTGCTGGTCTTCGTAATTAAACTAATTATCCTATCTCAAATTTCACTTTAAGTTAATGGTATTGACAGTTTCCTGTTTGTTCCTTCTTACCTTTTCTTGCAATTTTAATCCCATTTGCGGCTTCTTTTCACAATTCCACTTGTTTTTTAGATGGCTTTGTAAAGAGAGACCCATCTCGTGTTGGGTTTGAAGTTATCATCACCGCCGGACACCGTGTCTTACATCCGCGCGACCTGTTCGTCCTCTCGCGGGCGTCTCTCTCTCTCTCTCTCTCTCTCTCTCTCTCTCTCTCTCTCAGCATCCTCGCGCCCTGCCCGCGCGGGACTCAACTATCCACGTGCTGACAACATTAAACTGATGGAGCGCCCCGCCCCTGGAGATACAGACGGAGAGAAAGGACTGCTGAACCACCCTACCACCGTTTAACGTCATTTTGAATGTTAGAATGGGCATTTAACATAACATCACATTGCAGTTTGATGGATTACCACATTTTGTCTTTACTTGTCTATGAACAATACTCTAGCGTGCGCAAAAGATTGACATTCTTATGAGGCATTGGAAAAAAAAAATGCACTTCTTTTGTTTTATAGTGATGTGCCTTGTCAGAATAACGCGGGTTTAGGAGGTGAAAATGTGGATGTGAACTATGAATAAACTGTCGCTCGCGGCATTTGTGCTCGCTGGATGTCACTGTTGTAACACTGGCATTTTGTGGACGTCAATATAGCAATACAGATGACCATGTTAGTTCGAGCGTGCTAAAAAACGTTAAAAAAAAAAAAAAGAAAAAAAGAAGAAAACAAATTCTGACCCTGATCTTTATAAGGTCCCCAATTAAATGCCTTTGTTGACAGTTAATTTTTAAACTTAGCGTAATTAGTAGATGGCAGTCAGTAGGATATGAAAACAATATGGAAATGAGGTTTGCATATGATGCTATTGCTAGGCGTGAAATCACTATAGAAAGAAAACAACAGAAAATTTATACATGGTAACATATGCAAAACACATACATGAATTATGGCATATTTTACTATATGTGTTCACTGATATAAAAAGTTACATACCTGTACATGCTACGTATACAGTATTTCAAAATACAAAATTTGCCGTTTTCATATATTTAAAATATTTTCCCAAATAATAGTGGAATTTGAATATGTACATAAATGCTCAAATAAAAGAAATCATATGGGAAGTTTTACTCATTGCAAGGACATGTGATAAATCACACAGTAGTCTATCAGGGTCTGATCATTGTCACAATCTGATATTAAGCTGCAGCCTATATAAATTAAGTGTGTTGAACTTGTGTAGTGTATACAGTGCTAGACAGTGTTTTAAATGTGAAAAGTCACGCTGAATTATAAAGGGCACTCAAAGAACAAATAACAAACTTGTGTTATGGAACCCAAATGCTTGGTCGGAAATGGCAGCGAAAGAACACAAAAAGCACAAGTTATTATTTAAAGTAAAATTTGATGGCATTAATTAATGATTGTAATAACCACTGAGTAAGTGTGACATTCAATCTCATTTTAAGCAGCTGAGTGGGTAACTTGAGGTTCTGCTTTAAAACCAAACTACACTGGAAGAATAATAATGACATTGATCGTTTTGATAATAAAACATTTTCCGTATTCTGTCTAATTCTTGGAAATTTGTTTTAGAGGTGTGTCTAATAAGTCTTATTAGACACAGAGGCAACACAGTAGGTGTGTGTGGGTTAGGTTTTGCCTCTATTGCGGGGTTGTTCAAATGCCCCAACAAAGATAGTAAAACCTGAAATCAACTGCATTATGGGAAGCAGCCAACAGTACAGACTAAATAATGTTTAAAGCAGCTGTGGGGTTTGTGTTAGGGACAGAATATATTTATCATTATCTCTGTATAAGAACAATAGAAGTCAAAATAATGTTCCCAAAAGACATGTGTGAGTGTGTACAGCCAGAGTCATTCATGTTTTTGGATGTCTATTTGTGCATTTCTGTGTAGCTACTTAGAGCCATGCTTGTGCATGAGTGAATTCATGTTTATGTTTGTGTGTATAATCAATTTAGTGAATCATACCTGTCTGACATGTGAGAGTTTTGGTTCCCTCTTTCTCTGTATTGTGTACTGTATGTGTTCATGTGTTTAGGTGGGATGGCAGGTGAGCCTATTCCTGACAATGCTGTTAAGAGAAGCAGAAGTTGACCCTCAAGCTCTGCACTTCTCAAAGGTGATTTGTATTGAGTCTTCCTGGATTGTGATCATTAAAGGTCCCCCTTGGGCCACACTTGTGTCTGTTTAATTGAAGTGTGTGTGAGTGATCCACATCATTACCTTGAGTAGAGCCCCATTCTGTCCTTTCTCCCCTCGCCCCATGTTTAATTCACATGTGACTAACTTGAATACAAAATGATGTCAAGCAAACTTATGCCCTTATCATGATATGCACTAGAGGTAGATGTACAGTGCATCCGGAAAGTATTCACAGCGCTTCACTTTTCCACATTTTGTTATGTTACAGCCTTATTCCAAAATTGATTAAATTCATTATTTTCCTCAAAAATTTACAAACAATACCCCATAATGACAATGTGAAAGGATTTTGTTTGAAATCATTCAAATTTATTAAAAATAAAAAATGAAAAAAATCACATGTACATAAGTATTCACAGCCTTTGCCATGACACTCAAATTGAGCTCAGGTTCCACTGATCATCCTTGAGATGTTTCTACAACTTGATTGGAGTCCACCTGTGGTAAATTCATTTGATTGGACATGATTTGTAAAGGCACACAGCTGTCTATGTAAGATCCCTCAGTTAACAGTGCATGTCAGAACACAAACCAAGCCATGAAGTCCAAGGAATTGTCTGTAGACCTCTGAGACAGGATTGTATCGAGGCACAGATCTGGGGAAGGGTACAGAAATATTTTTGCAGCATTGAAGGTCCCAATGAGCAAAGGTCCCAATGAGCATCATCCGTAAATGGAAGAAGTTTGGAACCACCAGGACTCTTCCTAGAGCTGGCCGCCCAGCCAAACTGAGCGATCGGGGGAGAAGGGCCTTAGTCGGGGAGGTGACCTAGAACCCGATGGTCACTCTGACAGAGCTCCAGCGTTTCTCTGTGAGAGAGGAGAACCTTCCAGAAGAACAACCATCTCTGCAGC
The DNA here is from genome assembly GCA_032164185.1 of Moxostoma hubbsi. Lineage (NCBI taxonomy): Eukaryota > Metazoa > Chordata > Actinopteri > Cypriniformes > Catostomidae > Moxostoma > Moxostoma hubbsi. The sequence continues at coordinate 16,002,703 of JAVLUX010000012.1, read as the reverse complement.
ACTCCACCAATCAGGCCTGTATGGTAGAGTGGCCAGATGGTAGCCACTCCTCAGTAAAAGGCACATGACAGCCCATCTGGAGTTTGCCAAAAGGCACCTGAAGGACTCTCAGACCATGAGAAACAAAGTTCTCATGTCTGATGAAACAAAGATTGAACTCTTGAATGGCAAGTGTCATGTCTGGAGGAAACAATGCACCGCTCATCTCCCGGCCAATACCATCCCTAGAGTGAACATGGTGTTGGCAGCACCATGCTGTGGGGATGTTTTTAGCGGCAGGAACTGGGAGACTAGTCAGGATTGAGGGAAAGATGAATGCATCAATGTACAGAGACATCCTTGATGAAAACCTGCTCCAGAGCACTCTGGACCTCAGACTGGGGTGAAGGTTCATCTTCCAACAGGACAACGACCCTAAGCACACAGCCAAGATAACAAAGGAGTGGCTACAGGACAACTCTGTGAATGTCCTTGGGTGGCATCTCTGTACAGAACATCTCTGGATAGATCTGAAAATGGCTGTGCACCGATGATCCCCATCCAACCTGATGAAGCTTGAGAAGTCCTGCAAAGAAGAATGGGAGAAACTGCCTAAAAATAGGTGTGCCAAGCTTGTAGCATCATACTCAAAAAGACTTGATGCTGTAATTGGTGCCAAAGGTGCTTCAACAAAGTTTTGAGCAAAGGCTGTGAATACTAATGTACATGTGATTTTTTTTGCATTTTATATTTTTAATAAATTTGCAAACATTTCAAACAAACTTCGTTCAATTTATTATGGGGTATTGTTTTTTAGAATTTTTAGGAAAATAATGTATTTTATCCAGTTTGGATTAAGGCTGTAATTTAACAAAATGTGTAAAAAGTGAATCGCTGTGAATACTTTCCGGATGCACTGTATAGGAGGATAGAAACCTTAATTAACTTCAGGCTGACACAGAACAACCTAATAGCTATCCAAGACATCAGTTTAACACTCCTGTGATGTTTGGGTCATTTTTAATCCATTTAAAAATAATAATAATAATATAATTGTAATCTTCTATTTAGTCCAAATTGCTTTTGGATTCTCCACAGCAATGGGTAAATGAATGGGTTAAAAAATATATTGCATTTTCATGATACTTGTTTATATGTATGCAATGTCAGGGTGGTTTGCTAGGTCTTTATTTACCTGAACAGAAACTTTGGGATTTTTCCCCAAAACAGAAAGGTTTTAAATAGGCTTTTAAAAAAAAAGATAAATAGAAACCTGGGTTTTGATGAGAAGAGTGATCTGTCTGAGGATTGAAAGATTCATTCTAGCAACACTGTGATTTAATGTCTTATAATAATAATAATAATGTCTGTGATAACTTATGACTATAGAGATGTGTGTGTGTGTGTGTGTGTGTGTCACAAGCCCACACAGTCTGATGCCACAAGTCTTGTGGCAGGTTTGATTTTAATTCCCTAGACAGCTGCAGCACAGTGTGAATTGTAATTTGCTCAAACAGCATGATTTGTTCAAATTGATGTTCATTGCTGCAATCATGGCCACTTTTTAGACTGTAATGAATAGATTTTTGGGTCAAACCAGCAAAACCAGTTGAGGAAATGTGACATAGTGTTTTTTGGTACAGTGCTTTATCGTGACAATATATTAAAATAATTTAGTTGGTCAGTTAGTTGCATTTTAGTATTTCATCTAAAGTGGCTAACAAGCAAATCAGTTGAAGTCAAAGCTGCCCCTGAAGCAATTTGTGAATCAAGAGCACGATGATTAGTTGTACTATCATCTCAGAAACTCTCTAGTAAGGGTATCATGTGTCTAGCTTTGTCTCTGTGTGTGTTTGTTAGACACTTTCTAAAATCAGTGTCCCGAGGAGAGAGAGAGAGAGAGAGAGAGAGAGAGAGAGAGGCAGTGTTGTTTTCTGTATGTTAAGGCTGCTCGGTTATGACAAAATACATAATCACGATTATTTTGGACAACATTAAGGGCATGATTATTTAACACAATTATTCATTGACTTTGGAAACATCATGGATTTATTGAACTTTAAAAAAATAAATAAAAAAAAACACTGTTTAACAGTGGATTTCCTTGAACTTGAAAGGTAAGCTGCACTGGTTAGGGGAGGAGGTTATTTTCATATGATAATTATTTTATGTCAGCATGGTAGTCAAATAAAGGAAAGCCTCCATCACCATCATTTACAGCAGGGCTGCTCAAACTTTTATGGAGTGAGATCTACTTTTTCATCATGTTATTGCAGCAAGATCTACCATGTAATATAAAGGCTATATATTGTTACAATACCAAAATTTCAGTAGTATGTAGTGAAATTTGACGATTCTCAATACCAGCTTCCAAACCACTACAAATAATAACACTAACGTTAACTAATGTTAATTATGGAAGAATGGTAATTATTTAATAAAATAATAATAATAAACAGCAATGAACAGAAATAAAATTCAGTGCTTTTTTTAACAGCTTTAAAAGTTTTTAACAGCAGTAGACTATCAAGCATTCAAGTAAACATTCAGAATGAAATGCAACATAAAACTATTACTGGCCTTCACTGTATGATTATAATACATTAATACATTTTAAAGCTACTAAATTTATCCAGTCAAGAGCAGTGAGTGTTTTCACATTTGCTTGTTATGGTTGTTTGGTTATCATAATGACACACTAGACGGCAGCAGGTCTATTAGCTTACATTTATACTTACAAAGTCCGAAATTTGAATACAAATCCACAATTTTCTCCACTGTTTACATTCACTTTAGACATAACTCTCTGTGTTTACATGAATACCTACCAAGACTGGCATTTTGGCGGAATTTTGAAATGTGTTTGACCATTCAAGTGCTCATTAGCAGGAGCATTTTCGGAACACACGTGCATGTTCAGCACACACACATACCGTCTGTCAATCAAACAGGGCACAGCTGTTACTAGATTGCTAGTGAATTATAAAATTGCTTTCAACAGCAGAATAAGAATATGAACTTTCTAATAAGTGACACAGGCCTAGGCTATTACAAATATAGTCAGTTATTTTTTTCATTATTGACATTTTAATCAGTCTGAATGTACGGTCGTACAAGTAAAATTCTCTTTCACTTGCCCCTTCAAAAATCCACTTGTCCCAGACATGCGTTTATGTCGAGCCCTGATTAAATATTGTATCCATCATTCTCTGATAAAAAAAATCCTCCTAAAGTAAATGTATGTTGTTTTAAAGGAGTTTTAGATATTATTTTGGAAAACAAGCCAAACAAAATAAAAACAAAAATCAAAAACGTATTTTGTTCTAGTTTATAAAATGCTAAAACTACACTCTCTCACATTTATGTTCACTTCGATCCATCTTTAACTCACAAATAAATATATACATTTTCTTAATAGAGCTGCTTGTGTATCACTGATTTTCTTCACGATAAGATACACAGTGAATGTGACACACATATCATGATCAACTACATTGCGATCCATCACGTTATAATCTAGCTGCAGCAAATGCGCGCGAGTGACAAGCGTCCCGAGCCAGAGTGTGCATCAGCCAGGAAAAGATTCAATCTCTTCCCCAGTCACTTAACGCAAGTCATAGATGCAGTGTTGACAGCACAGAGAAATGCCAGTTTCGGAGTTCATTTCCATAACCTGCTTCCTTATTATTTGAACTTTAATAAAGGATGCTTTAAAGATATAACGCTGAGGTGTTTCACTCCGAAAAGGAATGCGGCACAAGAATCGTTTTATCTCAATTAGCTTGTTTTCATAATCATTGGAAGCCAAAACTAATAAAAAATTTGTATTACTTGCCCAGCGCTACTGTATGTCTCGGAAGAAGATCATTTAGATTATGACAATTTAGGTTAGGTTAAGGTTTAGGATAAGGTGTTAGGTTTTGTTGATTTGAAACTAGAAAGATAATTATTTTATATGAAATACCTCATTTGTTATGATGAAAATTGAACTCACTTTGAGTGCCCCACACAGTGGACATTTCACCTCGAAACTGCAGCAGTATCTGTAATGAACCACGTAACATTATTTAGCAAAAATGGCAAAAGAAATTGTTTTGTAATTTCAGTGTAAAAGGACATTGGTTATCACTACTAATCATGTGTATGCCATATCTCAGTGATATCTCTAGCTAACCAATTTATTCCTCTTTGCAAAGCACACTGACTGCTACCTTTTGGAAAAAGCAACTGAATGCCCCTATTTTCCACACCCTTGGCTTGCAGTCCCATCTCACAACAGGAGATGTTTTTGTTTTTGAATGCTTGAGTTATAGATCTTTTTTTGTCCTCTTTAGGTCCTGTTTTTTTTTTTTCACCTCTACGGTCCACTTTACACCGGCCCTTACAGATGGAACTCTTAAGGATGCAGAGCTTGCCTTGATGTTAATACATTTCTCCCCACTGAGGCCGCTGTCCCTCATTGCTAGTCTGTTATTTACTGTGCAGAAACTCCCACCTGGAGACTCACTAAATACTTCTCAGCTGTTGTTTGAAAGCCAGGGCTGCTTTTCCATAATCACAAATGGCATGTGAGTGAGATGAATGCATAGTGTAAGCTTTCTGAACAGTCCTGAGGTAGAGCTGTGGGAAGGTGCTGCCAATGGATGGAGAGATGGAGGTAGAAGAGAGTGATGGAGGAGAAAAATGTTGTTGTAGATAAGGATGCCAAGTTCATTAGGAGGCTCTTGAGGACTGACAAGTACAGGATGTGAACAAAGAGAGTTTTTTTTAATGAGGGTGAGTGTGAGGATGGAATAAGACTCATATGTGAGTTTGGCATGTCTTCTCTTTTCATGCAGGTTAAAAGGTGATGACAGAAAATAGGATGAAATAGAAGAGGTGAGAGAGAGGCAGAGAAATATGAGAAATAATGGGAGTTTATGAGGTAGGGGAACATATACTAGATAGTGGATGAGATCAAGTGTGTCATTTTTATGCATTGTTGCGCTGTGTGCAACATCCAATTTCACTGAAAGCCACAGCGGTTATCACTTTCATAACTTTGGTCCAAGAGATTTCTTAAAATTTTCAACAAGGCACTTTTGTTTTTATTGCACATTTGGGCCACATTTAATGGCTATGGCATATTTATAAGAAAAAAAATGGCCTTTTGTTGAATTTTTATGGTCTCTTAAAGTACACCATAAATGTCAAATACAAAACATATTTGGTCTGAAATCTTGCCTCTATTCAAATGCATTTAAAAAATGAGCAGTTAAATCACTGTTCTGACTAAGAATCAGATTGAAGTAAGTCACGAAAAGTATAAGAGGGAATTCAACTGACTAATGTTAAGTCCTTGTCATGTTAATGACATGGAGTTGATTGATAGCACCAGACTCAGCACAACTTACCCTCAGGTTTGATGTCTGTTAATTCAAAGTGGCTGATTTCTGATTGCTGATCTCTTTGCGTCAACAATATTTATTGGCATTTTCATGATGCTGGTGGGCAGTTCTTAATTTAACATGCTCTAGTTTGGGCAGTAAGGATTAAAATACCATCCAGTGTGCACTGACTGACAATTCTGTCAAACATACTTATTGAGGCTCATGTGGGCAAATCGAATTTTAGATTGATGATTGCTAAGGACATATCATGATATTTTAAAATGTACTCCAAAATACCATAATAATTGCTGCACTGCCCAAATGGATATCTTGATGTGATGCCTTACGCAAGAGATTTTAACACTTGACACTTTATATTAATGTTTTCTTTTGTAAAGGGGTTCATTAATTAGTAAAAAGTAATGTACAAGAACATAATAAATTATTTACGAGCAGCTATAGAAACATGGATAAAAGGGAAACTTCCATCTGATACTTGACAAATAGAGAGAATTTTAAATTATATGTTAGAAATGCTTCATAAATACACTTATTCATCAAAAACAAAAATGCCCTAATTCATGATTTATGCAACAATATAGCAAAAATAGACTCGTATTGTGAGATTAAAGGAAGGGATTATGTCTATAGTCTGCTTTGTGTTCATATTAATTACTGTGATGTCTTGACTCTCTTGTGTTGTCTATTTTATTGTCGCCTTAATGTCAAAAGAATGGTGTTACTCCAAGCGCTGTCCCAAATTACCTAATCCTAGTTACCTAAAGTCCTCTACAAAAACGCTTTTCAGGTTTTCATGCTCATTCACAGCATATTGTATACTATCACATTAAAAGGCTGATCACCATTAAACCATACTGAATTTTAATGTACTGTACTGTACATGTTACTAATGTTGGCAAACCACATAACCGCATATCAGTGATTTATAAGGTATTATATAATATATAAAGAATGATAATCGCTTAACAAAGGGAACATCAATGTAAAGTGTTACCAATTTTAGAGTAATGCTTTCTCCTATATCTATGTACATCCATTGGCCAGTACAGTTTATCAGAATATAAATCTGAAAAAATTATTCTCTTGATCTCAAAGGAATAAAATTGTGATTGTTTGGCTGATTGTGTGAAGCAAAGCCTACATGTATGCATGAGCTGTTCCATGAAGAAAGTCATCATGTCACCCAAAGTTCCTCTCCTAATTGTTCCTCTCCTAAAACTCACATTCCTTTATCACTCTTAGCTAATACTAACCCCTATTTAACTCTTAATCTCACTTTTTTAAACACACAGACAGCGCTGATATTTCACATGTACTTGAATCTGAAATTGCAGTTCTTTGTCTGCTGTGCTCAAGCACATACTTGAATCTGCTCGATCTGAGTTGAGTGTTTGTTATTGGTGTTAGTGTTGACAAACCATTTATAGAGTCTGTTGTATTTTCTTGGAAAGGTTAAAGCACATCACAGATGTGTTTGTGTGTTGGTACATTGTAGTTTCATTATTTGTTGTGTCCCATTCAGTTTATGGGTGGATCTTTGCCTTAAAACAGACTTGAGCTATAAGAAATAAGCCCCCTCTCCCACTTGTATTCATTCAGAAACATACCCCAGGAGGTGAGAGTAGAGAATGTAAAATATTGAATAGAGGATCAAGGATATGCCATTTTACTTTTCCCCTTGCTGTCACTGTTGTCACCCAATCTGAACATATGCGTTTCTTCATGTGTGCACACGCACATGTGCAGTATTATTCATGTGAGTATGTTTTTGTGAATGGTTTATCTGAATCTCAGGGAACATTTTCATCTTAATGTAGATATTCCATCTTAGCTTATTTACAGTATTGTAATTTACTGACATCAAGGTGGCAAGGTTATTTCATGAATTTATATTAATTCATTACAGGTTTATATTGATACACTTGGGTGAGTCACACATTTTGTAATCTCTTTTAAGCTTGAATAAGGGTAAACATCCATCATGATCACACGGGAAGTCGGCATGCTATTTCCGAAAGTTCCATTACCCTAGGATCGGCAACAGTATGAGAGTGGTGGTGGCGTAGTGGGCTAAAGCACATAACTTTTAATCAGGTCACTGGTTTGATCCCCACAGACATCACCATTGTGTCCTTGAGCAAGACACTTAACTCCAGGTTGCTCCGGGGGAATTTTCCCTGTAATAAGTGCACTGTAAATCGCTTTGGATAAAAGCGCCTGCCAAATGCGTAAATGTAAATGCCGACTCACTGACATGCCCTATCTCTCATCAGACATATTTGGAATGGCTTAACAACAATTACTTTCCCTCATGGCTTGTCTGGTAGTGGATTGTGCAGTTGCATGGGAGATCACAGTTCAATCCCCAATCAAACAAGAAAGTAATCACGTTTGTATAAACAATCCCGCGCATGATAAGGAGGTTGCATTTTTGTCCCTAACATTGTATTTTGTCTCTACTGAAAGATAAGGTTAGATTTGGGTTTTGGTTGGGGGTTAGGGGATAAATGAATGTCACACTTGTTTATATGCTCTAAAACACTTACCGCTTTAGCCTCTGGAAGCAGTGTTTTCAAATTTGGTCAAAGTATACTGATTTTGGCTAAAGAAAAATTGGTACAGACATGCCAATTTCAACCCGATATCACGCCGAGGCGTGAAATAGACACGCCGGTCCACTCGCGGATGCGTGTCGGTGTCACGCTTTGCCTCCTCCAGGCGTGTACATGACACGCGCGCGTCTACGTAGAATACCGTCAGGGGGCGATCGTTTCCTCGACGCCAACAACTCTCCGCGCACCAAAGAGGAAGCGATACCGTTGTCGTCGCGTTGCACGTTCGTGCGGGCGGGATGCCGGCCAATTTCGCCGGTTACTTTCACTTGTGACCATATGTGACAAATAAAGGTTCATTACAGTGCTGCTTTCATGAAGAAATCCTAACGTTGCTGTAGCCTAACGTTGTTATATGTGTGTGTGTGTGTGTGTGTGTGGGCTGTCGAGTATCTTGTGCTGATGTAAATAAATACATAAATATATATATATATATATATTTTTTTTTTTTTTTATTTAAAAAGTGTATTTATGTACAAAAATATATATCCCGCTAACCGGAACTGGAGAACGCGATATATCGCTTCCTCTTTGGTGCGCGGACAGTTGTTGGCGTCGAGGAAACGATCGCCCCCTGCCGGTATTCTACGTAGACGCGCGCGTGTCATGTACACGCCTGGAGGAGGCAAAGCGTGAAATAGACACGCATCCGCGAGTGGACCGGCGTGTCTATTTCACGCCTCGGCGTGATACCGGGTTGCCAATTTTTATGTGAGGTATGATTAAGATATAATATGAAGTAAATTATTGTATAATAATTTTATATACTGGATATAAGGAAATAAATATGCTGGTAAAAGCTGATAGTTTGGTGTTTGTGCTTAATATCCATAGTAAGTCTTTTTATTGAATTGCGTTTACTGCTTATCTAACCTTGTTCCTCCAGTTTTATCAAGTAGGATTCAGACTAAATGACTAGTGTTATGTAAATGTAAACCTATTACCAAACCATACAGTGGTATTTCATGTACTGATGAATTCTGATATGAATTCACTCTCCTTTTCTGTGATCGCTTCAGCTCTCTTCAGTTTGTCCATGTTGAGATATTAAAAGAACCTTTTATAATTGCATGACTTATCCAGACTCTAAAGGGTTAAATGTCTTGTTTACATAGAGTTATTGGATCCTGCTGCTCTCCAGCTCTGAGCATCAATTTGTTCAAGAGTCATAGTAGTGTTGATCCAAAAAACCTCAGGTGTCCAAAGGACCATGCTAAGTCATGTGCTTAGAATTACATACAAGAATAAAAAAAATCAGAAGGCTTCCATGTGAATGCAGTGCCTCACGGCTGTGTGCTTCATAAGGGTTTCGCAGAATATCTATCTATCCATCTATAGGCAGCTCTATGACTTTGAATGGATACAATTGGTGAAATTACTACTTTTATGTTCCTGCATGTCTCCAATTGCACATAATTTATATAATTTCTTTACATTAGTACATCATCCCCAGCACACTGAAATATTGTGCCATGCTGCCTTTCATCACCTTTCTGGTACAAGCTTTCTGTATGCCAAATGAGTCTTTTGGTGTTTGAGCTTAATATACATTTATTGACTTAAATGGACAGTTTACCCATAAAAAGAAAATCCTTTCAACATTTATTATACTCTCTCATTTATCAAACCTGTATGACTTTCTTTTTTGAGTGGAAAACAGAAGCATTTACTTATATTGTATGGAAAAAAAGAACAGTGTCAACATTCTTAAAAAGTTCTCATCATGTGTTCCACGAAGGAAGAAAGTCATATGGGTGTGGAGTTTAATTATAAAAGCTTAAGCTAAGCTTATTATAATATTTTAGTGATTCATATTTTTTAGTTATAGTTTAATATAAAAATTAAACTTTTTCAGCTGATGAAAATTGAGGAATGCAAATTGAGGGAAGCATAAGAGATGTTTGGAGTCTCCCTCATCTCTCACAGTACTACAGGCTGTTCAGCTCTACTGAGCATACAATATACCTTCACTGTTCTGCAATAAAGCAGATTCATGCCCATCTGTCACTTTTTCACATCATTCTCCTGAAATATTAAAGAAAGTTAAATCAGAAAAAAGGGAATATATGTTAAAGATGTAAGAAAAAGAGAGTGTTCAAGACAAAGGACAAATATAGTTTGTTAAGTTCTCTTCGACCTTTTGTCTCTTGGCTGAAAGGTATTTTACAGTAGACAATTTCAGTAATTTTATGAAATTCAACTACACATCCTATCTCCAAAACTCTGCCCTCTAGATACTGTAAAGGGGTTATGTCTGTAAATGTTGTGTGCAAATATACTGTAAATATATTATGTATACACTACCGTTCAAAAGTTTGGGGTCACTTACTCATTCTTTATTTATTTATTTATTTCACATTTTAGAATAATAGTAGTCAGCAAAACTATGGAATAATAGAAATGGAAATATGGGAATTATTTTGTGACCAAAAAATCCAAAATAAATCCAAAACTATGTAATATTTTAGCATCTTCAAAGTAGTCACCCTTTGCCTAGATTTTGCAGACATGTACTCGTGACATTTTCTCAACCAACTTCTTGAGGAATCACCCCGGGATGCTTTTTAAACAGTATTGAAGGAGTTCCCATCTATGTTGGGCACTTATTGGCTTCTTTTCTTCATATTTTGATCCAAGTCATCCATTTCAAAAACTTTTTTTTTTTTTAGGAAATTTTAGATTTGTAATTAAATAAATGTATATGTTTTGGCAGAATAATATTTTGTCTACAAAGTTAATTTCAAACTTTTAAGCATACAACTTCAGATCAAAAGATTTTTAAGATCATGAGAAACATTTCAGACAAGTGACCCCAAACTTTTGAACGGTAGTGTATATTATTATTATCAGTATTATTTTTAATAATAGTAGTAATGTATTATAATTACATTATTAGTCATAATGTAGAGTTACATTACCTTTTTCGACCCTGCCTCTTGACCATCTGTCTCACACACTCATTTTCCATGCACTCCCTTTTAGACTTCAGCATACAAGCCCACTGTGTTATGTTTGGCTAATATTTTTGCAGCACGAACACCCTGCCATTACACTTGTGGAACTATTTTTTCCAGTAATTATTTCTAAAAGCACAAAGTCCAGGCAATCATTAATAGCTATATGTCCCAATTTATAAGATGCATGCAATCAAACTACAGTTATTAGATTGAAATAAAGTCAGAAAATTTTTGCTCCCTAAAACTAACATATACATACAAGATTTGGTGATAAAGTAATGCAATTTACAGCTGACAACAGTGAAAATAGTCCAGACTGAAACAAGCTGTGAATGTGACGGGTTAATAAATCTGTATTCAGCTGTAGGTCAAGTTGTAAGGGACATTCGGCCCACTTCTTCCCCTCTGTTGTGTGTCTGCTTCAATTTGTGTCCCATGTAGGTAAATACGGGATGTTCGCCGGGTGAGGATTCCTCCTAGATCATTTGCTAATCGACCAGGGGCGGGGATACCCCTTGACTGTTGCAAGGGGTATGGGACAATGGGCCATCCCAACATTTAATTCAATCAAAATATGGGATACCCTGGCTATTACAAGACAGCTGATACAACTGGCAAGCTTACTAGCATATACTACACAACTGTCTTTCATTGCAGTCCACAGTATGTGATCTTCTTGCGCAATTAAATAATTTAATCTCAAATCAATATTTTGTGAGCAAATATGTTTTTCTTTGTTACAGTAAGTAACTGTGTAATAAGCACAATCCGCTCATCATTAGAGTCCTGATCATGATTTATTTTGCAATAAAAACAACTGACTATACAATTTCTTACAGATCAAACAAACACAGATCAAACCTTAGAATTAAATTTGCTACTCACTGGCGTTATGTTGTGTCCAAAATATATGAAAATACTCTGATGTCACAATGCATGCAACTGCTCTTCAGAGTTCTTCTGAGGAGCAGATTTTATTGATGGTGGATATGGGCAGCACTGCAGTTTTGATAATCTTTTAAGCATTATATTATGTAATAATATTTGTTGATGTTAATAAAACTTATTATAAAGGAATATCTGTGATTTACAGTGAATAGATTATGTAGGTTTTTTCAGAATTATTGGAAAATCATGTTTTAACTTGATTCAATATACCCGTATGATTTTTTTTGTACAGTTCGATATAACAGGTTGATGAATACACGCTTACAACACTTCTATAGCCTGACAAATGTGGTATATGAAAATGAACCAAATAAAATAAATTACTTCAATATCATCAAATTCCAGGTTCAAACTTAATTTCTGCTATTTTTGATTTAACAGTTGTTACTGATTTAACAGTGTTGGTGTAGTGGGCTAAAGCACATAACTGTTAATCAGAAGGTCACTGGTTTGATCCCCACTGCCACCACCTTTATTTGTAAACACCAAATTTCATCTATAGTTGGGACTGCTCTATCTTTCACTGTGTAAAAATCGGACTGCACACATTAGTGCTTGAACACTCTGCTTATGACAAGATTTGCGTCACACATCCTGTATCCAAATGCTGAGTGTTCATGTCTGACCAAAGTATACTTTGGGCTTAAAAGGTCAAACTGATGTCTAACAAGCATGTGGAATTAATTTATTTTCATTAATAGTATGAAATGTAAAGTATGTCGTCATAAATATTGATTTTGAACGATATGAAAATAAATATTGTGATAATAATTTTGGCCATGTCACCCAGCCCTAGTTATGCAATGTATATTATAGAACTGCAAAGCAGTTCAAGCAAACAAGTAGGCAAGTATCTATATACACAGTAAAACAAGTCCTGTATCACATAACCTGAAAGGCTGCTCAGCAAGGAAGAAGCCACTGCTCCAAAACCACTATAAAAAAAAGCCAGACAACAGTTTGCAAGTGTACATGGGGAAAAAGATTTTAAATTTTGGGGAAATATGCTCTGGTCTAATGAAACAAAATTTGAACTGTTTGGCCATAATGACCATTGTTATGTTTGAAGGAAAAAGGGTGAGGCTTGCAAGTTCAAGAACACTATCCAAACTGTGAAGCATGGGGGTGGCAGCATCATGTTGTGTGGGTGCTTTGCTGCAGGAGGAACTGGTGTCCTTCACAAAATAGATGGCATAATGAGGAATGAATATTATGTTGATATATTGAAGCAACATCTGAAGACATCAGCCGGGAAGATAAAGCTTGGTCGCAAATGGGTCTTCCTAATGGGCAATAACCCCAAGCATACCTCCAAAGTTGTGGCAAAATGGCTTAAGGACAACAAAGTCAAGGTATTGGAGTGGCCATCACAAAGCTCTAACCTCCATCAAATATTTGTGGGCAGAACTGAAAAAGTGTGTGTGAGCAAGGAGGCCAACAAACCTGTCTCTGTTCAGACCAGTTCTGTCTGGAGGAATGGGCCAAAATTCCAGCAACTTATTGTGAGAAGCTTGTGGAAGGCTACCCAAAATGTTTGACCCAAGTTAACCAATATAAAGGCAATGTTACCAAATACTAACAAATTGTAAGTACATTTCTGACCCACTGGAAATGTGATGAAAGAAAGAAATAATTATCTCTACAATTATTCTGACATTTCACATTCTTAAAATAAAATAGTGACCCTAACCCTAAGACAGGGAATGTTTTCTAAGATTAACTGTCATGAGTTGTGAAAAAATTGTGAGGTTAAAGAATTGCTCCAAAAATGTCATTAGAAACAGGAAAGCAATGGGGTCCTATAAGAGGGCTGGGGTCCCTCATAGTCACAGGGTCCAGTTGAGGGGTCCTTTTATAAGCTCTGGGGCCCACACACACACACACACACAAACACACACACACACACACACACACACACACACACACACATATATATATAAATATTTGTTTTCAAAGTTGATGGGTCACGAGACTTTGCAGTGCAGTGCAGCTTGTGCTTTTTCATGTTGCAAGTTTTATCTCGTAAATGGATTTCGTGATATATTTTTGTTCTTGTGTTTGAACCTGGTTGAAAACAGATGTTATAAAGGATTCATTATTTTACATGTAAATGTGGAATGTAGCCAAAACACATTAACATTTAACATTTACCTTTATGTTGTTTTCTTTAAAAGAAATACATAGAAGTCAAGCTGTGTCATGTTGGCTGTAAGCATCTCTGTGCAGATTCTCTCATATTTTTTTGGTGTTTGGCAACAACTCTGTCTAAAAAAATTTGTTGCCGTGCCAGTTTTGGGTAATTAGGAGTCTTTTATCGTTTTGTTTCTGCAAACTTTGTTTTAGCTTATGCAAATCATTGAACTTTCTTATTAGATGAAATGGATGAATTAATGTTTTGGCAGCCAGAATGGAATAATGAATAGATTAACAGACAGACAGAGAGGGAAATATTTGCATAAGCTTATCGTGTTCAGTGCTAATTAGGCATGTTTTAATCTAAAACTCTTGTACTTTCTAAAATCACAAATCTGTATTCTGATTATGTTGTTCAACTTCAATGTCCCTGGTTGCTCCACTTTGTAGTCCAATCTGAGCATTTTTTTCTTTTTATAAAAATTTTTATAATAAAAAAAAACACAGAGACACTAAGGTGCAAAAGAAGCTCATACTTGTATGACTTCCAAAATTTTATCTTACAGTTGACCAATTCACAACAAAATTAGTAATAAAGCTAATCCTTGGGAGCCCCAAACACCTCTGATCTTTGAGTGTAATTTGCATGCCACTCCCCCAGACATATGAGAATTAAAAGGAGCTGGCTTACAACCACAATTCAGATTTTTTTTTATCAGAGCTGAGTGGTTGTGTTTCAGCGAGCTGAATTCCTCTGCGGACAGCGGTCCTTCTACCAACGGGTTTGAGGCCGCGTCTGTTAGCACTGGGGGCGATTAGGGGATTTTAATGTGAGCCACTCCGCCGGGTAACCTCTCACAGACCTCAACAGTCCCCTGGACGCAGACCCCCCACCTCTAGCCAAGCCACGACTGTCCCCCGGCTGGCCGGTTCTGATGAGTCTAGAGGACGCCAACGCTGGACCTCCTCCTCAGTCACTAACCCACCTCCTGCCAGTTGTGCGGAGGTAGGTAAGTGCTTCCAGTCTTTCGCACTTTCACTTCCAGACACCGTACTACCTGCTCCGCTGCGAAGCCCCGCTGGGTACGTCAAAAATAATCGTCACTTTAGTGCCCCTAGCACAGAGCTTGGATGCGTGGCTTTCACTTCCCAACCCGTCTTGCTGGCTGGCCAGGACCATCCGACTCGATTACGCAGTTCAGTTTGCCAGGCCCCCACCACCCTTCGTGGGCGCCCGCTTTTCCGCAGTATACGGCGAACATGCCAAGTCCCTGCTCACGGAAATCGCAACCCTTTTGCTCAAACACGCAATAGAGCCTATAGAGTTAGACTCAGTCTCAATGTCAGTCAGTGCTGAAATGCCTCGCCACTTTCAGGCCAGGCACAACGGTCCCTTTAAAACTTTTCCAGAAGCTCCTGGGGCATATGGGATCCTCCGCGGCGGTCGCGCCGCTGGGGTTGATGCATATGAGACCGCTTCAGCACTGGCTACAGACTTGAGTTCCGAGAACAGCATGGCTTCGCAGCACGCACCGTGCGATGGTCACCCATCAATGTGGTAGCGGACGCGCTGTCAAGACAACACTTGCCCAGTGGAGAGTTGAGGCTTCACCCCCAGTCGGTCCAGCTGATTTGGGAACGGTTTGGCAAGGCTCAGGTAAACCTGATCGCCTCCCGAGAGACCTTCCACTGCCCACTCTGGTATGCCCGAACAGAGGCTCCCCTCGGGACAGATGCGCTGGCACACAGCTGGCCCACGGGGTTGCGCAAGTACGCAGACGTTAAATACCTCCCGCCCAAGCCTGTTCCCCTCCTGGGATCTCTCAGTGGTCCTCTCGGGCCTACAGAGACCCCCCTTCAAGCTGCTAGAATCAGTTGGACTCAGGGCCCTCTCCTTAAAAACGGCCCTGCTGATCACGCTCACCTCCATCAAGAGGGTCGGGGACCTGCAAGCGTTCTCTGTCAGTGACACTTGCCTGGAGTTCTGTCCGGCAGATACACATGTGATCCTAAGACCGCGGCCAGGCTATGTGCCCAAGGTTCCTACCATGCCCTTCAGAGACCAGGTAGTGAACCTGCAAGCACTGCCCTGGGAGGAGGCAGACCCAGCCCCTTCGTTGCTGTGTCTGGTACATGCTTTGTGTGCCTACTTGGACCGCACGCAGAGCTTTATACACTCTGAGCAACTCTTTGTCTGCTTCGGTGGACAGCGGAAAGGGAATGCTGTCTCCAAACAGAGACTCTCCCATTGGGTGGTGGATGCCATTTCATTGGCCTTTTGCACCCAGGCCGTGCACCCCCCTTTCGGGTCCGAGCACACTCAACAAGGAGTGTTGCGTCCTCATGGGCACTGGCCAGTGGCATCTCCCTGGCAGACATATGCAGAGCAGTGGGTTGGGCAACACCTAATACCTTTGAGTCAGTCTCATCCCGTATTTTCTCAGGTCTGAGCCGGTAGAACTCGGTAACAGGCTTACGGATTGACCGGTTGAATCACTTGCACCTAGCGCCTTTTCCCTCGGCTGAGGTAATACCATGTGCTTTTTCTCCCAGGAGAGCCCACTCACTCGGCTCCCTGGATGACTCCTCCCTAGCCCTGTGGGTCTGTAATTCGGCAGAGGAATTTTCCGACCCAATCCATTTCAGGTACTCAAATCTACCCTGTACTTGAATAGGTGCTCCACAGGTTAGGGCTCCTATGTAGACGTTCCGCCTGTAGTATTTTCCGTGGTACGGTCTCTTTACGAGTGGACTTGCGTCTCCCTTCCCGCTGCCCCCCCCCGGTCGCCGTGTCTGTAGCAAGTCTTCCCTCTGAAGAGGCGGGATCTACCACCGTGCCACTTCCCACATGTGCCGTAAAAGCCCATGTGGTGTATTTCGCCACTTTACCTCCCCCTCTCTGGGCGGGTGTGGTCTCCGCTGGGTCTTTTATCCCTGAAAGAATAGGAAACTTGGTAAGAACCCCTTCCCACGATGCGTGTAAGGGCCCAAGCCGATTTGCTCTATACAAGAAATATAGAGATAAAGGAGACCCGGCTAGGCGACTTTGTGGGGCACTGGGGAAGGGTACGTGCAGTCTGATACAGCTGGTCATTTTGGCACGTAAAGTACATGCCTGCTCCTGTGTCAGCAGTACACATACACGGCTCAGCGCATGCGTGATTTAATTTGGACCCCTAGTGTCGCTTCTTCGACACAACGTCGAAGTGAGCGACAGACGGGGAACGTCTAGGTTACGTATGTAACCTCCGTTCCCTGATGGAGGGAACGAGACATTGTGTCGAAGAAGCCACATCGCTGAGCTGAGCCACTGTTGTGGCCAGACTATTTCCGGCTCCTCAGAAAAATCCTGTCTGAAACAGATGCATTTTTCCGACTTTTATACCAGTATGTCCGGGGGTTGGGACATGCAAATTCTGTCCGCCAACTTCTCATTGGCCTTTTTTCATAGATCAGAGGTATATTCGGTGCTCAAGAGAGACCCCTAGTGTCGCTTCTTTGACACAACGTCTCCTTCCCTCCATCAGGGAACGGAGGTTACATACGTAACCTAGACGTTTCACATTTATGCTAATAATCAGAAACAATTGTGCCCTTTTCTAACCAGTATTGCTACAGTATAGACTCATAATGGCCAGGACAGGCAGATGCCAACCTTATGGGAGGTGAAGGAATATCCTTTTCAGAATACAGTCTCAAAATTTCAGTCCCTGTGTAGGCTAATACATTCTAAATTGGATTACATCACTCCCTCAACAGGTCTGAAGTGTCTCATAAGTGCCAGTTGTTTGTTTGTTTGTACAAAGAACTATGGGAAATTAAGCAGAAAATGATAGCAGCCACTGAGAGCAAAAGAGTAGATACCTTAAAATCTGCATATCAGAATGTCTCAATGTTTTAGAAAATAATTACGGTAAGGTGCCATTGCTGACATAAGGCAATGCATTAGATATCGTGAACCAACAATGAACAATATTTTACACAATATTCAATGCAATTGTTCATTATTAATTCCTGTTAGTTCATCTTGCATTAACTAATGTTAACATAAGCAACATTTAATTTTGAAGTTAACATTAACCAAGATTTAAAAATGGGCTTAGGTGAGGGTTAGTTTTATTAATGTTAACAAATGTAGTAAATGTAGTTAACTAATGTTAATATATAGAGCCTTATTGTAAAGTGTTGCCAAACTGACTAAGCCAATGTAGATGTCCACATCTTTTTAAAGTTCAACCCCCTTAAACTAGCTCAACTGGTTTGTCCCTTGCCTTGTGTGTACCAATACACTGCTGCCACCTGGACAACTAGCAGGGCCATTTCTGTGAACATGAGCAGATCTATATGCGTGTGTGCGTGTGAGATAAGCACTCTGCATTTGTACATTTTTTTCATTTTCACACATAGTTTTGCAGGTGTAGTTGCATGCTTATTCAACAGTGCCTAGTTACTTTTGCGGTTCTGTTCTGGTTGATGCTTGTATGCCCTTCAATGCAGGTGCTGGTGCCAGTTTTTTTATTTTTTTTATTTATTTGGTTGGTTTTGTCTAGACTTTGTTTTTACCTTTACTTGTTTTGTCTTTGCCCTTATATTTGTTTTGTTATACGCTCTCTTCCCTTTGTTTCTTTAATTTATTATTGGGTTTTTCTGAGAATTTAGTTGGTTAAATTAGATTCTTTTGAGGGATTATTATCCTTGTTATAATTAAATTGATTTGTTTCGTTTACTAGGAGTATTCAAAAGTTGGGCCTTTTCTATAGCCACCAGGGAATACAGCGACGCTGCCACAGGGAGGCTGGTTGTGGTAACTTTAGTTAATCACTAGTAGATTGGATCACTGAATTGTGCTTTGTGAGACAGAAGTGTGTGTGTGTGTGTGTGTGTGTGTGTGTGTGTGGTAAGTGGTGTGTTGGGCCCATCCCAGTACAGTGTGCCCCAGTCCTTTTTAAATCTTAAAAATAAAAATTAATTTTTGACTGTCTTAAAGTGTTGGTATGTAACAGGTATGTATTTATATTTAAAGTTTCATTTGTTTGTTAATAAAATCTATATTTGTGTAGCCAAGTGGAGAAATTTCATATTATTTAGTCATAAAATGGATGTGGCTCCTTTAAGAATTTTGCAACACCCGCTTTCCAGCACTCTTGCATTACACAAATGTGAGCTAGTTAGAACATGAGAACATGTATTTTGCAAGAGAGCTCCCAGTTTTGTTCATTGTTTGATATAAAATTATTCACTAAATGTTGTAAAATTGCATTAAATTTGTTTTCACAAGAGTCACATGTTAAAATTAAATGTTGTTTTTGTGTTATTTTTGAAGGATGCATATAGATTTCATGTGTAGAGATTGACCATGTTTATGCACATGCAAGAACTGGGTATGTACATTTAGAATTAATCATATCTTACTTAATGATTTATGTTTTCCAGTTTAGTGAAGAAGTGCAATACGTGTTATATGTGAAAACATGTGTAATGAGAATTCTATTGTTTTAAACTTTTGTGCATGTCCTTAAAGCCTGGTTAAAAAACAACTTATGTTAAATGCATAAAATGTTTTGAGTCATTTAAGCAAGTGCTTAACAAGTACTGGGGTGATATATGCTGAAGCACATGGTTAGGATAAATTTCTGTTTGTGTATTCATATAGCATTGGCCTCTGCCATAGTTAATTTTCATATTTAATTTCCGTATTTCGTTGTACCATATATCAGTTTTTGGATTTTCTTGTATGTATATATACAGCCCCATCGACCGCTGTTTTTTCTTTTCTTAAAACAGCCATCAGATTAAATCCCCCAAATATATTTTTGTTTCCTGTGGTGATTATTTTCAACACACTGGCTACATTTGATTGGGCAATAGACTGTCTCATACTTTACTGGGTATAATGAACCTGTGTCTTTGATTGAGAGGTTGTTCTGCAAGTAAGCTTAGCATATTTGGGTGAGAGTCCCAAGGTGGCATAGTTGGCTGCGTTAAAACTTGACAAATTTGCTCTTAAACTTCACTTCCACTCACCACACCAAATCAGTAAAATACTGTAATGGTACTAAAAAACTTGTTGTTACACATTTGTGTTTTATTCTCTAGCATTCTTTTTGTTACATTATATGTTGCATTTAGATAATTGCCTGTTGTTTCACAAACACGGTCATCTTAATTAATTCAGAATGTGATAATAGGACTGGAAGTTTCTCTATACAATCGAATACTCTTATCAAATGTGTTTTACAGGAAATAATCTTACCATTTTAGAACAAAAAAAAATAGTAAAATTTTTTAATACTCAAAACATATAAAATACCTTCAACTAAGGATCAGAGCAGCAAGAAAATCTTTTGTTTCATCTGTGGGCAGACCCAAAGGAATTCAAATTTTAACGGAAACAAAATTGCTTGCTCAAGATGCAACTTTTTTAACGTCATGGTTACTGTCCTAACCTCCATTCCCTGGTGGAGGGAACAAGATGTTGTATCGATGTAGTGACACTAGGAGTCGCTCTTGAGAGCCCCGAACACCTCCCATTTTTGAGAAAAGGTTTAATGAGAATTTGCGAGTGGAATTTGCATGCCACTCCCCCGGACATATGGGTGTAAAGGAGCTGGAACACCACTCCATTCGAGTTTTGTGCTAAGAAGCCGAGACAAGGTCCGGTCATTTCAGCGGCTAGTACAGTGTTGTGGCAAGAGGGACACTGTCGCTGTGTTGTCGGACCGAACCAAAATATGCTTGACCTGGATCAATGGCAATAGCCTCCGCAGGGCGAGTAGTACAGCCAGCAACTCTAGGCAGTTGATGTGCCAACCAACTTGCAGTCCTGCCCAGAAACCGGCGGATGCGTGTCCATTGCACACAGCTCCCCAGCCCAGTTTGGAGACGTCTGTTGTGACCATGACATGTCTGAGCACTTGCTGTAGGAGAACTCCTGCCCGTAGAAACGCAAGGTCTGTCCAAGGGCTGAATAGCTCTTTTCCTAGTTGACCTGAAGCCCTAAACGGCTGGTGTGCCGGAGCACCAATTCCCTGTGCATGCACAGCAACTCTCGAGAGTGTGATAGAATCAGCCAGTCATCGAGGTAGTTGAGTATGTGGATGCCCACTTCCCTTAAAGGGGCAAGAGTTGCCTCCACTCTGTTGAGGGGAAATGAACAGACCAAAGGGGAGGACCCTATACTGATACACCCTGCCGTTGAAAGCAATCTGTAGGAAGGGTCTGTGTTGATGTAGACGCTAGAAATGTCCCGCCCATTACTGAAACAGAAAGTGTGATTCGTTAGCAAATGTCCAATCGCACCTGAAACGAACAATCTGATTGATCACTCAGCTGAGTCGGGCTGCCTATCTTGCCCGTGTCTTCAGTTGTGCCCCACCTCCAGCTGATCTGTGCACATTTAGAGTGGATCTCTGTACACACACACACACACACACACACACACATAGAGAGAGAATTCACTCAAAGGTGCTGGGGCATCACCTAGTAGGTTACGGTATACAGGTCAAAATCCTACTCATTGTTCTGGCGGCCAGACCTATCATTACTCATTTTAGGTGAGCATACGCAAAATCCTTACAAAGACAGGTAGGCAAATGGCATATGCCCTAGACTACACTACTGCTCTACACTCACGGCAGGTAAAGCTCAAATCAATTTGCGATATTGAGCAGTATTTTAAATACTCGACTAGCAGGTGCAGAATGCTCACTCAATTAGTCGATTACTCATGCACATCTCGAATTTCAGTAAAATGTAAAGATTTCAGCCCGATCTCATGAAAAGTTGTACAAAATTTGTAAAAAAAATGTTGGCTATTTCGTATCGTCTTGCACGATTTTGTTCGCATAAACTCGCACGACTTCATCACGTGCAACTTCTCTAATGCAGAAGTAAGCACGAGTTCTGCACACCAGGCGTTAAGGACATACTTATTAAAATTATGCCCTTACGCAAGCTCCTTATCCAAACTTAACCAATCAGTAGAGTGTGTAAACATGATAGGAATCTGTTGTGTGTGACAGAAGCAAGTAATTGTCGCGTATTAGATTTAAACAATGTCCAGCGATGTCATTGGCTATAGTGAAAGTCATAGGGATTGAAACAAGTGCAGTCGCACGATATTATACGGATTAGCCAAATTTTGAAAAGTCCTGATGATTTCGCCATGAGATTGTGTTGAAATATTTACTATATAAATCACACCTTAAAGATAAATAACATTTAAACTTATTATAAAGTGCATTATTTTCTAGTATTTCATTAAAGAATGGTGCCATGCATATCGTTAGAGATCTGGGCCAAAGCTGACCTTAGACCCGTTCTTGGATATCACATCCCTTTTGATTTCCAGCTAGCAAGATTTTCAAAGAAGTGAGTGAATGAAGGCAGTTTTCGACTTGTTCAACAGTCGTTTTATAGTTAGGTTTAAGGTTTAGGTGAAGATAATATTAGTGTTAATAGCTTAAATCACTCAATATTAGTGTTAGTGTTAATTAATCAAATCTAATCAAAATTTGTGGTGTGTTGTGCAGAGGTGTGCATGACTTCAAGTGTAGTTTCAGCCATTGGGGGAATTTAGAAAATTTTGAAAGCAAAGACCATTCTACCTCCTGTCACCAATTTCAAAAAAACATATTACAGGTATACTGCACTGCTGAGATTGCTTACTTAATACACACTTTTAGGCAGGTTTTACTTTAAAATACAGTCACATTTCAACAGGGGTTTTTAGCTCACACATCGATGCACACACATCGTTTCTCATACCGTCAATCTTGCAGCATTACCTGCTCCAGTGGGCTACAGCTACCTTTTACTAAATTAAATTGGCACAAAATGATCAACAAAATATACTAGACACTCATCCGCAACACAGGGAGGTTTTACTGTATGACTGTAGATCATAGCATGTCTTTCAATCTCACAAACAACGGTTTGATTGATAGCCAGAGCACAGTACACCTGGATGTCTGTGAAGTGGGAATAAGCCTGCAGTTTCATCGACTCTTGGCAGCTTGTAGAGTAATGGATGGTAACAGAGAGAGAGAGAGGGGCTGAAAGAGAGGGCACTGGACAAAACTGGAGAGAGAAGATATTGTAAAGCTTTACTGGGGAAAGACAGAGTAAATGGAAATAGGATGGATTAAGAGGGATTGAGGGAGTAGGAGATCATCGAAGAGAGGAAAATAATATGGTGATAGATTTGCATTTCTAAAACAGCACTTGGAGCATCTACGATGGTGGAAACAAACAGTCATTGCCTACCCTCCTGCAGAATTAATGTTTGTTCTGCACACAGCTGCAAATTACTACACTGAACTGCCTCAGTCACTGTGTGTATGTGTCTTTTTGTTAAAAAAAAAAAAAAACTGGTTTGTGCAGGCTGCATTTGAATAACACCTTTTTGACCCTTCCTGAACAATTCTCTTTTGCCACCCACGAGTACTCTTCACAATAATGACAAAATGAGTTATTCATATCCATCCAGGGCAGTTTCATCATACATAGTGAGGTCTAACTAATAAAAACCTCTCTTATGTTGTTGTTGTTTCCATTCTGTCAAACCAAAGTGAATATACTGTATTGTATTGCCAGTGATACAGACTTCAGAGAAGGCACTGATGATAATGAGGCTATAACATCAGTACTAATGAGCTTTATGTTGACATGTCACTCACCTTCAAAGAGACAAGTGGGTGATAATTGCATAAAACTGGCAATGCAGGGCTTCTAATTAGAGCAATTTCAAAACAAGCCAAAAAAATGACTTCTGTTGACCAGACAATAGTCATGACATTATATGGCCGATAAACGACTGTCTAAATTCTAATGGGTATTAATATTTGTCTTGGTTAATTAACCATAACTGCCTTATTGGTAATTATAGTTCAGTGTCTCTCAGTCAATTTCTCATCTAATCTCCTAAAGGCCCCAGGACACATATGGTGAAGTGTGTCTTCATTCTTCATTCAGGCTCAGAGCCAAAAAGAAGTTTGAAACAGATGAGCATGGCATACTGTTTGCGAGCATACAGACACCAGCCACACTGCTGTGGGTGGCATTTGAGGTACATTTATTGTATTTGAGGTACATACATTTGTTCTATGAATAGAATTCACACAAGATCAGTAAAATAATCTGTATTAACAACTCAATGATGTAAGTACATCAAGTAGATGTAAATTGTATTGTTTACATTCTGAATTCATGGAGCTTATGAGCTAATGCTATACGTAACAATAAAATGTAATTTTGTAATTTATGATGACACTGATACTACTGCAAAGACAGGTGTGTGAATCACTTTTGCAGCACATGGCCTATGAATGAAGCAGAAAAACAAAAGAGTGAATGGGCACTAAAGAGTATTTGAATAGATTTGATTCCTTTTGTAGACTAATTCAACAAAAACGATTGCATTACATGGTCTTGGAAAATGTGTCTACATGAACAATCATACAGATATAGGTCCATTTGCACCAGCTGTCTAATAACGCTGCATGCCAGTGTGTTCCTGTTGACTGATCTTAACAGACTGAATGGGAATTAGTTGTTGGCCATATGGTAGGTGTAGACTAATGGCAATGAGGTGTTACGAACCACCGGAACAAACAAAAAATGCCTTCTTTTTGGACAGATTTTGTTCTAAATATCATCAAACCCCTTCATTCTTTGATTTCAAAGAAAGTATGCAGGGGTCTTATATCCATTTATTTCTCATTCTTCTTATCCAAATGTTGATGTTCGCTGTCCTTTTCTGCATAACGCGGCACCATTTTGTGGTCCGTTCTGCATAACGCAGTGGTTCATTTCGCTTATCACGGCGCATTCGGCGCATTCCGTGGCCAACCCACCGGCCCACTCGGTTCTCCCGATGGCCAGTCCGCCCCGATCGGCCCCAAGGTGCGTCGGCCCACCAGGAAAATGCCCGGTATGCCAGATTACCAGTCCAGCCCTGCTAGGACCTCTATCCCATTTCCTTCTTATTGCTTAAGTGACTGGGTGGTCCAAGGTACTGCACACCAAATGAAGATTGTAGATGTGACAATGTGCAAAGTCATTTGCTAGCTTTTGATTTCACAAATTTCAGAATATGCATTTTTGCCAGACTGATCTTACAGAATTTCAAAACAGTAGGTTGACTTTTCTTTAGCTAAACCCGATCTGTACTCACCCAAATTTGAAGTACTCCCCACAGTGGAGGAAGTGTTTTTGAAAGTAAGGGCATGTGTGACTCCAGATTGTGAAATGCCCACAGAGGGAGTTTTAAAGAGAGTTGTAAAGGATGTAATACAGTGAAGAGGTATTCATATTTTATTAATTGCACCCCCAAACTCCAACCCTAAATCTAACTGTCAGTAGAGTAAATCTATTCTCAGAGAAACCTCCAAAACCCTGCTCATTATGTGTACACAATTACATCTTGGTTTTGACACAGGACAAGGACTCAGATCTCCCACACTGCTGATGCAACATGCTTTCGGTCACACGACAGGAGAAGGTAAACAATTTTGATCTGATGCAAAAATGTCTGATGAGAGATTGTGCTTGTCAGTGACAACCTGGGTGGCAACCTGGGTGCAATAGTCTGGTGGAACTACAGAAATTTACGACAAAGTGGACAATAGGTTTCAATGCGGTGGTGTAGGGTGTAAATACAGTGTGAATATGTACTGTTGTCCTTGCGACCGCTGTTTTAATCTGCGCTTTGCCCCAATCTTTTTCACACCGATTTCCTGTTTCCTGTATTAATATTTCCTTAAAATAATAGATTAAATTAATATAAATGTTGATTTCAGCGCAGTGATATGGTCACATTGAATGTCGGGGAGTGGAGTGTCAGAGGAGGGTTTGATCAGAAGGCTGGGTCTGTTGATCTTACTTGTTCCCGCGGCTTGGAATTGCATGTGTATAGATTCCATCACAGTATTACTAATATTGTAGTAACCATGTTTTTTTTGTCAGAAACCATAGTTTAAATGTAATTAACCATGGTGTTAGTACAGGGTTATTTTTTCTATGGTACGTTTAGGGTTAGGTTTAGGGGTTAATGTAGTGTGTCTGTGGGACTCTAAATAAACACAATAAACACACTTCATTGATCCCCATACTGCATGTTAGTATTTAAATATGGGTGCAAATAATATCTGACACTTTTGCACATGGGTGCAATTAGTATCTGCCATTTTTTGCACCCGGGTTGGGGTGCAAACAATACAGTATATGCCATTATTTGCAATGGGGTGTAAATAGCATATAACATTGTTTGCACCAGGGTCCTGGTAAGAGATAAATGTCAGCCAGCTACCTGGCTAGAAGTTGTTTGTACCTGCAACAGAACATCAACAAGCATGGTTGCGGTATCAAGAAAGTCTCATTGAACCAAAGAAATGGAGGAAAAATTAGTGGAACATTGGCTAGAGCAACAGTGCCTATTTGATGTTTTCTCTGAACTGTACGACAACCGGGTGGAGAAAGAGAAGAGTTGGAGAGAAATTGCCAATTCTCTTGGACAGTCAGGTAAGCAAATAGGTAGATTTTTCAGTAGGAGGTATTTTTTCATTTTGTAACATACAAACATATGATTAAAATCATACACATCATATTTTGAAATGCATATGATCGTGCATTTGTTTTTCGTATCTCGTATCACTTCTCGTGTGTACTCTGCTGTGAAATGTTATTTGTTGTCCAGGCAGAGTCGTCAGGGATTCATCAATTGTGAAATATTTTGTAGTGTGTTCACACCTGTCGCTAATTCGTTGTGTAATTTGAAAATGTCCATGACATGACAAATTGTGTAATATGAACGGTACCACGATCTGTCATCTTTGAAATTCGTGTAGTGTGTAGGGTGTTTCTCAATGCTAAGAATGTGCTCTCGTTCTTGTGTACTTGTGAAAATCAGTCTTAACTACCTTGAAAGAGCAAACTCGGAAGGCATGAGGATGTAAAACGCATCCATGCAAATTTTGAGATGTGCTGCGATATGTAGATTCAACAAGCTCTTAACTATTGTTTTTCAGAGGTGGGTGATGACATCAAACAAGTCCACAAGAATGTTATAATGCAGAAAGAACGGACTTAAAAAGCCATAGTGTAGATATTGTAGTGAATATTAGCTCACAAACTCAATGCTATCTTCATTGACTGGTGATATATTAAGTGTCAGTCACAGCATTGGAGGAAAAATATAAAATGTAGACATCATTTATTACTTTTTACTCAAGGAAGCAGATATTCTGTTGAGCAATAATGCACTCCAGCTGTTATATTGGTTGTATGTTGAAGGTGTATTCAACTATTTCCAGTGTATATACAGTAGTTGAATGCTACATTTATATAGTGCTTTTCTGATATTGCACTCAAAGTGCTTTACTTGTGAACAGGGGACTCTTCTCAACAACCAGCACTGTGCTGCATCCACCTGGATGATCCGACGGCAGCCATAGAACACCAGTACGCTGACCACACACCAGCTATCTGAGTAGAGAGTAGAGTGATAAAGCCAATTAATGGAAGGGGGTTATTAGGAGGCCATGATTGAGAAGGGCCAATGGGGGGAATTTGAACAGGACACCCCTACTCTTTGCAAGAAGTGTCCTGGGAGTGTCAGGACCTCGGTTTAAAATCTCATCAAAAGGACAGTGCCTTTTTTACCACCTTTTTTACCGTGTTCCCATCACTATACTGGGGCATTAGGACACACACAGACCTCAGGGTGAGCACCCCCTGCTGGTCATACAAACAGCTCTTCCAGCAGCAACCTTAGTTTCCCCCAGGAGGTCTCCCATCCAGGTACTGACCATGCACAACCCTGCTTACCTTTAGTGGGTAACGAGTTGAAAGCTGCAGGGTGATATGGCTGCCAGTAGTACAAGTATATCCACGAAGGTTTTCGATTAGGGTCCCCATATGCTCAAAAATGGCCCTGCTCAGCATGATGAGGCTGATGCCAGGGTACTAATATTTTGGGAAGCAACATGCCCGCTTACCTGTGAGCATGTTGTTTTTGCAGATTTGTTATAATAAATGGCCTTTTTTGGACTGGAAAGGGAGTTTTAGTTTTTTTAAATTAAAAAATTGCATCACAATGATATGACCCAGTTATACTTTTTGAGTAGGGCATATGAGTATACTTTCTGGCTGATAAGTTTTCCTTTGTGTTTTTTCTTTTGTGTAAAGCTTTCAGCACGAATGAGTAAACATTAACTTGGGATGACTTTGATGGATAAAGGGATTTGTTTTTGCTCTGTTCGGAAAATAACTTGGTAGAAATAGCTTCCCCTTGAAACCATCAAAGTCATGGGTCTCTATATTGCACAAATGCAAGACACACAAAATTGATACCTGCCACAATACTTGGAGACCAACAAAAACCCTGTTTGATTATTATTATTATTAGTATTATTATTATTATTATTATTAATACTACCAGACATAGTGTTTGGATGGCTATTATGTATGTCAAGGACTGCTTTGGTTAAATTGATAGTTCACCCAATAATTACAATTCTTTAATCGTTTACTCACTCTCATGCCATCCCAGATGAGTATCACTTCATTTCTCCTGCAGAACAAAAACAAAGATTTTTAGAAGAATATTTCAGCCCTGTTGGTCCAATCAAGTGAATGGTGGCCAGAATTTTGAAGGTCCAAAAAGCATATAAGGGCAGCATAAAAGTACATCATACCACTCCAGTGTTTAAATCCATATCTTCAGAAGCAATATGAGGTGTGGGTGATAAACAGTAAAATTTCACTTTCACTTCCATGTTCTTCTTACTTTGTTTTTGGTGATTCACCTTCATCGTGCATATTGCCAAATACTGGGCAGGGAGGAGAATTTATTGGAAACAAGGACTAAAATATTGATCTGTTTCTCACCCACACCTACAATGTCACTTCTCAATGTATATTTTTAACCACTGGAGTCATATAGATTGCTTTTATGCTGTCTTTAAGTGCTCTTTGGAGCTATAAAGTTCTGGCCATCCTTCCCTTGCATTGAATGGACCAACAGCACAGAAATATTTGTCTAAAAATCTTAATTTGTGTTTGGCAGAAAAAAGAAAGTTATACACATCTGGCATGGCATGAGGGTGAATAATTTTTGTGTGAACTTTTCCTTTACTATAAATGATCATGTAAATCATGAATAATAATTTTTAATATTCAAGAAGACTATTTCACATCCATGTTACCCTGCCTCCAGACAATAGCACCTACCCTTGTGTGTGTGTGTGTGTGTGTGTGTGTGTGTGTGTGTGTGTGTGTGTGTGTGTGTGTGAAAGAGAGAGAGAGAGAGAGAGAGAGAGAGAGAGAGAGAGATGTAGGGAGAGACAACCCTTAATGCTGAAAATGCACTGCCAATATGTCTTCTATCTCTTTCTTTCTTGTGTCATTCATTCTGATGCTGTGCCTCTATTCATTCTGGCAGCTGCTCAGAACATGTCCTCCAGCTCCCATGCCCAGCCCACCAACGTCCCCCCCCCCCCCCCCCCCCCACTCTCCAGGTAACCTGTCAGCACCTTTCTCACTGCTGCACACACTCAAACATACTTTCACACACACCCACACATGAAATGTGGCATCTCTGTACTAATTTGTTTACCACGATAGACTGAGAAACATCAACGAAGCCACTGATTGCAATCTAGTATGCACAGAAATCAGCTGATCTTCCAGCAGTGTGTGCTCTGATGAATGTAGTTTGAATGTAGTAAATTACAGCTTTATAAAACACTCTAGAAGTCTTAGTTAAGAAATAAAGTGATTTCGTTTTGACATTAGAGCAGTTCAATGGTGGCTCTTCATCATTTCAGGCTTTAGCATAAAACAACAACAACTCCCCTGGGGCCAGTTTCCAATGAGCGTTTGAACAGCGCTGAAACACTTTCTTATGATGTGTTACATTCATACGAGCAGACAGAGAAGTAAGTTTGAAGTAAGTTTGGAGCAGAAGAAATAGAAATAAACCTTGTGTAAATTGTCAGCTTTACGCTAAGCTAAAATGCTATTTCTAGCCATATTACATGCACGTTACCTGGCACGATCATATTTTTTTATCAAGAAAATTCATGTTTGATCATAATTTCTTTTTTTCTAGAAAGACCTTTGATATTAGGACAAAAATTGTATTCTTGATAGTAATTTTCGTATTATTTTCCTGTAAAATATCTAAAAATCCTTAAAACAAGATCAATTTGATTTATCTTTTTTAGAAACAACACTGCATATTGATATTATGGTTTTTCAGAGAATGTATTTTTAATGTGTATTTTTTATAGTCAAAGAGTTTTTATAGTCAAAACAAGTGATAGCCAGTGCTGATGAAGTTATCCAAATTATTTAGAATACATTACTGACCTTGAGTAAGCATGTATTCTGTAATCTGTAGTGGAATTCAAAAGTAACCCTCCAAACCCTGTATGTATGTGCATGTATAATCAAGACCTTTTGCCATTGAGCATTCATAACATTGTCCTTAAAAGATTGTCTCCACAATCTGGAGTGTGCATAGTTTTTCTAAGAGTATACCATTTATACGACAGTAGAGACCTTTGAGCTGTCTGGCCAGTCTGCTCTGTCTGTCTGTGGCAACTTGTCGCTGTGGAAACAAAAAATATACTTCTATTTGCTGGCAGCAGTTGTCATATTTAATTAGATTTGTTTCTTGATAAGGATTCACTGGCTATTCAGTCACTTCAGGCTATTCATAAGCTTGATATCATTAAAGGTATCATTTGTTCTTTTATTATTTGTTTGTTTGTACATAGAGAAATTTAATGACTTTAGCTGACTTTTTCTGGCTAAAAATGTCACGGTTAAAATGGTGGTCTAAATGTCAAGGGGCTCAGTCACTGACTTTTATTAGGAATATTGCCAGTTCATTGATAGTGCTGCCCCAATACACTTGCAACAGAATGAGTCAGTGAGTCAATTTCTGATTTTATTTCCATTATTTATTGCCTAGACACACTTGGCATCTCATGTCACTCCTTCCCATCCAGTTTTTCCGTTCCACTAAAAAAAAAAAAAAAAAATCCACCCCCTTAAATTGAAAACTTACATGTATGTTTAATTGCTGCGTTAAAGTTTAAAGTAGAATCAAAGTGGTGATAAAGTTACAACTTACAGTGATAAGTTAATTGCACTTTTGCAACCACTTTAAATGTATTTATTGATGATGAAAATCGAGCTGAAAACCTGAAAATGCACAAGATTGAGTAGATATTACAGAAAGTATTGTGATAGGGTTAATAAATAAAAACGAAGATCTGCTTATCTGCTTGCATCTTTTCATAAGCATATCTTCCTTTCAGGGCAAGCAATGACTATTAACTCTAGTTGAAAAATATTTTCTGCAATTTGATGTGGTTTGATCACATGCGATTTCCCAGCCATGTTTTCTAGAACTGTTCTGACTTCATAGTGTCATCAGACACCCAATTACCAACTGGAATAGGATAATAATAAGATAATACCTTGTTACTATTCTGTAAATACGAGGAGGCTCTAACAGCTTAACACCTAAGCTTGAGGCAATCGAGTGTGTCTGTGCTGCAGTCGATCGTTATTCTATCAGGTTATAAAATCTCAGTTGTCTTTCTCATACTCGCTGGGAGCTGTTTGTACTTCTCTTGGGTAATAACAGATAAACGTCTCCTTCATATGAACTTGTAGAGAGATTGGGACCTGGCCCTTACCCTGCAAGGTCCCCAGTAAACCTTGATCAAATTCGTGTTCGCTTTTTGGCAATTAAATAGCTAGCCAGGCTGGTGTTAATCGCATTGACCTTTGGATAATGTCATTGCTATTGAACTCTATGAAAAGGTCCCCAAATCAAATCTCAGAAGATCTGAGCAAACAGGAACAAGAGGAAAAAGATCCAACCGCACCTTGCTTTTACTGGCATTGTAATATATTTCAGAGTGCTCTATACACCCCGTTAGAACAGTCAAATTTTGTAAGAAGTAGTGAGGGGTTATGCAGAAGAAAAACAACATACTGGTTTGGAACAACATAAGGGTTAGTAAATGATGACAGAATTTTCATATTTCAATTATTTTGTTCTAATGTAATGATACAAATATTTTTACATTGTGTTTAGCATATTCTTCAACTGTGGCTTATGGTGGAAAGCAGATAAGCTGAAAGGCACCACATGTAGTAGTTCAGTGTGATTGGTTTTGTGTTTTGGATTCAATTTTTTTTATATATATTAAGCTCTTGATTTCATTGTGAATCACCTTTAGCCTCACATGGTGTAGGGGTGTTTTTCTTTTTCTTTTTTACAGCAGTAGAGAGCACGAGATGAGTGTTCTATCAGTGCTGTTGTTAATTAATTCTTGTGTGTGAATAAGCTGACCAATGGAAGATTAAAGAATGATGATCGCTTGTCCTTTGAGAGCGCATAAGCTATCTGTGTTCTGGCACAGAACAATAGCTTCTAATAGAACCAAACAAGCTGCAATCTTAGATAATCCAATAAATTATACAGGTTAAATGAGGCAATGAGAGAGCCACAGTACATATTCATATTTCTCACTCTCTGTCTCTCTTTCAGTAAAAAGCATTATTACTGTTTTCTTCTGTGTTCTTCTCTTGCTCTGTTTTTCTCCCACCTCCAAAATCCTCCCACATTTTCCTTTTCCTCATCATTCTTTGTCCCCAGTACTTCACCTTTCTTTTTACATTTATTTTCTGTTCAATCTCCTACTTCCTTTTTCTCTGTTTAGCCTTGAGAACATACAGGGAAGTTAAATTAAGAAGTCATTTATAGCTCTTTGCCACGTGACAGTCAGAATTAAGTAGTTAATTATGATTAATTATGTGTAATACAAAGAAAAATGTAGGCAGATGCATTAAAAAAACAAAAGAGAATAAAAGAACAGAGAAGGAATGATGCTGAGGGGAAGTTTTTTCTTGTTTCGAAAGTGACAGTGAAGATGGTGGTTTTCGTCAGTCTCCCACTGACTTAATGGGCTTTAATTCTTCTCATGCATAGTCTATTGAGAACAAGATGATGGAGTGATCAGTCATGATGTGTGAAAAGTAAAGAGAATTTCCTTTTGTGGAAAAAAAGAGATTTAAATGCGTCACGTTATGAAGAATAAAATTGTCCTTAATATGTCCTTGTCATTGTACTGTAATAACATATGGTAACACTTTTATTTTAGGGATCAGAAATTAGACAGTAATTAATGACAAATAATTGGACTTGTAAGTGGAGGTATCATGACCATTCAAAGTAAGGGGCACGTGCCCCTTCAGATATTTGAGCCAAGAGGATTTTAAATGGATTACTTGAACTTCCAACATATTTTTACCTTTGATAATTAAATTGAAAGATTACTGCATGTAAAAAAAAAAAAAAAAAAGAATGTGTATGTGGCAGAAATCTTTATTCTCATTAAAAAAATAATTATAATTTCAGTCCAACTGAGCCCACTATAGGCGACGTCCCGTGGCTGCCTTGGCTTGCACTCACAGGGAAGGTCGAGTCCATATGGGATGCACCATGTTAAACTAATTAATTAAATCAACTTATGTGCAGTTAACCTTTAATAACTGTGTCTGTCACAGTGGAACAGTCAATCTTTTTTTCATAGTCTAATATAGATTATGTCAATATTATTGTTTGATCAGTCGCTGTTCATTTCCTTTGGTGCTGAAATGCGTTTGACTGGTTTTGCTGCATAACACTCTCTTTTCTTCATGTTTAAAGAAAGCAGCAGTTCCTCTCCTTTCCAGTTATTATAAAAACTGTTTTTTTTTTTTTTTTTTTTTTTTTGTTTAGTTTAGTTTTTTTAAGTAAGGAAAAGCAGTTTTACATTGTTCCTCTTTAGAGGCAGATTTTGTATCCATTGAAAAATCCAGAGGGCGGCTGAATGGATCGAGACGACCCATCCTGTTTACATTCTCTGTCTAGGGGAAAACTGTAACGTGTCATAAAGTAATAGCAATTGTAATAACTGGTGTGATGAAGAGTCAGTATTCCATGTTCCCCTTCTGTCACTCACTCGAAGTTGTGTCGAATGAAGTGACACAAGGTGTCT
Source organism: Moxostoma hubbsi (assembly GCA_032164185.1). Taxonomy (NCBI): domain Eukaryota; kingdom Metazoa; phylum Chordata; class Actinopteri; order Cypriniformes; family Catostomidae; genus Moxostoma; species Moxostoma hubbsi. Next base: position 15,968,624 of record JAVLUX010000012.1, on the reverse strand, counting down.
TCCTTGGGAGCCACGTATACCTCTGAGCTTGAGAAAAGGCCAATGTAAAATTGGCAGACAGAATTTGCATGTCACTCCCTTGGACATGCGGGTATAAAGGGAAGCGGGAATGTGTCTGTCAGTCAGATTTTTTCTTCAGAGCCAAGCGGTTGTGCAACAGCAAGCTGAGTTCACCATTGTTCCACTCACCTCTACTGGCAAGAAGCACTGATGTTGGATCCTATGGTGCATTTCCAGCTGGCGTTCTCTCTCTCAGAATGCTGTGCAGTCCTTTTCAGGACGCGTCTTTTTAAAGATGTCTTTCCGCCTCTGCGTAGTTCCTGGATGCGGCTGTTTTCTCTCCGCTCCTGATGGTCATAAGCGCTGACTCACATGTCTGGGCAGCGATGACATGCAGACAGCGTTTTCTGAATGGTTCATGTTCTCAGTGCGAGAACATAGCCATGGCAACGTTGCGGTCACGGCTTTCTTTCCTCATGAGCTAAAGCCACTTCAGCCACCCCCACGTCACTCCTTATTCCCACGGGATTGAGGACGGCCCGGCTGGCGATGAAGGCGATTTGGCACGCTCGCTTGCTTCCGTCTGAGCTCTGGATAAGTGCGGCTCACCTCGCGGCCAGCCAGCATTTTCCCTTGAGCACCCGGAATTGGATGACGACATCGGCGCTGCATCGGAGAGCATCACAGTGGCATCTGATGCTGATGACTCGTCTGGGCTGCCACCTTTGGGTCTGCTCGCCCAGTTTGAGGCTGACTCATGGATGTCCGCTATGCTTTCCCGGGCCGCAGTGAGCGCAAAGCTGGACTGGAAGCTTCCATCCCCCCCTCACGGCTAGTCGATCGACTCCTCGGGTCAGGGCGCCGCTCATAGCCGGCACTTAAATATCTGCACTTGGGTAGTCCTGACCCCGACGTGCCGCAGGAACTGCGCTCTGCCACCGACCTTGCTCTCAGAGCCACGAAGGTCCGGCGTAGACAGTAGGGAAGGCGATGGCCACCCCTGTGGTCCAGGAACGTATGGCTGAACGTGGTCGAGATGCGCGGCGTTGACAAGACGTCAGACGTTCGCTCCGGAGCTGGTACCAAGACCACTCTGTTCCCTGGTGGAGGGCTGGCAGGAAAATCATTGTTTTTCCACACTGTTAATAAAAGATCGATTTCCCCACTTCCTGGGTCATCCAGCTGGTGCGTTCTCACGGCACCCTGACTCCAAAATCTTACAGTCCCGGCTCCCCGGATGAAGTCACCTCGCCTCCGGACCCATGACTGCTCAGCCCCGGCAGGCCAGTGCTGACGAGTTCCGAAGACTCCTTTCCATGACCTCTTCCTCAGTCTCTAACCCTCCCCCTGCCGGGTGCGCGGAGTGAGGTAAGTGCTTTGAGTCTTCTCTCTGCACCCAAGCCTCGAGACGATCTTCTACCTCCCGACGCGCTATTACCTGCTCCCCCCGCCGCGAAGCCCCAACCATTATGTCAAAAGCACAAGTACAAGGTCCTCCCCTTTGGCCGGTCCCTGTCCCCTCGCGTCTTCACCAAGGTCGCAGAGGCAGCCCTTGCCCCGCTACGGGAAGTGGGCATCCGCATACTCAATTATCTCAATAACTGGGTCATTCTGGCTCACTCTCGAGAGTTACTATTTGCTCACAGTGACCAGGTGCTCAGGCACCTCAGCCGCCTGGGGCTTCAGGTCAACTTGGAAAAGAGCAAGCTCACCCCAGTTCAGAGCATATCTTTTATTTTAAATGTATCGACTGTCACGTTTATGTGTTTTGTTCTTGTTCCCTTTACAAAAAGCTTCACTATGATGCTGCGCTTTGCTAAGCGCTATGGGGAACAATCTTATTGTGAGCAGCTTTGAATATGTGTGTAACACGTCAATGAAAATTGACTGGAATTTATAGCCTCGGCTGGTGAGATCATTGAATGCACCTGTGACTAGGCTATAAATAGAGGCGTCACCAGAGTGTCGTCAGATGATTTTTCTTCAGAGCATACTATGACTGTGTGTCTCAAACCTGCTAAAACCTCTTTCTTCCCTTTGTTAGGAGTTAGAAACTGTTAGGCAGTGCGCAGAAATTTCCTTCTTCCTTCTTTCTCTGTTCTTTTTAAAAAGAAAAAAAAAAAGAAGATATATATATATATATATATATATATATATATATATATATAAGGAGAAGTGAAAAATATATCAGAGAACAAAGGCAAACGCTGCGTGTTTCCTTGCCAGCGGTCTATGACCGACAAGGACACGCATGAGTTTTGCTTTGTTTGTTTGGGGGAAGAGCACGCTGCTCTCGCGTTGGGGCAAGGCGGGTGCGCACATTGTGACCTACTTCCGGTCGGAGTGCTGCGCGCTCGCCTCGCTTACTTTCGCGAGCCAGCACCCACACTTCATTCGTGGGGCTCTCGCATGGATCTGGCTGAGGAGCGAGAGACGGGTTCTTCCCTTTCGCTCGCTCTCTCCCCAGATCCAGCCGGTCCTTCACGCGATCTCGAAGCGTGCTCCGGCGCTTCTTCGGTTCACGCGGAGAACATTATATCTTTTGGTTCAGAGTGTGAGCTATCCGCGTCAGAGCATTCCAAACGCGATTTTAAATCTTCTGAGGAGTTGCTCGACGTGATCACTCGTGCAGTGGCCAGGCTTTAATGAGACTAGCCACGCGACTAAGAAACCCCCAAACACTCCAAATTAGAGGACAGATTTCTGTCTGGTGGCCGAGGGAAGGGAACGCCTTATCAGTCCCTTCCCTTCTTTGATGATCTCCACGACGAGCTCACTCGTTCATGGAGAAAACCTTATACCTCGCGCGTTCACGTGCCCTCGACGTCGTTATACTCGACTATCGTGGGCGCTGACGCAAAAGGTTATTCAATGTTGCCGCTGGTTGAAGAGACGCTTGCGGGCTATCTCTCACCGGGTTCGGCGTCATCACTAAAAAGCCCCGCCCTCCCTCTAAGCCATGCAGAACTACCTCCATGCTAGTGGGAAGGGCTTATCAAGCAGCAGGTCAGGCTGGTGCAGCGCTGCACACCATGACTGTGTTACAGGCTTACCAGGCTGATCTGCTAAAAGACCTGAGTGCGGGTGAAACGCTTGGAGACGCCATGAACTCGGTTATCTCCAGATTTCAGGAGGCAAAAAGCCACGAGGAAGCCTTTGGGCAGTTTTTTCCTCGCCGCACTCAGGGGGCGGGGCCGTCGGCCACCCGGTCTCGCCCCGAGGCTGTTAGGAGGGAAGCTCAAAAACAGAGCGTGGCGAGTCGTGCTCCCCCTCACAGAGACAGGGGACAGGCTCGTCGTCCTCAGCAGCCCCCTAAGCAAGACCTCAGGGCTATAATTTCCAAAAAGGAAGAAACCCTGATGGTCTTGTACCCAACCTTTTGGGGGTAGCCCCCTTCGGGAAGGGGCGCGTGTTTTATTCACTTCGGCCCTCCCGATACCCTCAAGAAAACCCTTCACTCCCGCCACCCTTGGTGTTTCAGGTGACAGAGTTTTCCGACAGAAAGTTGGGTGTACCGTTGCTTCCTGCCTTAAGTCCAGGACACGGAACACTCAACACCCCCTCAACAGGAAGTGCTCGCCGCCTTTCCGTGTTTCAACGGCGTGGTCTCACTACCGTAAACCGGATTTCTTTTTATGTCTGCTATGAATAGCAAAAAAACAAAAAAAAACCTCAAATCTCCTGGTTAAAGGGGCCATCGTATGTGTTCCCCTTCCAGAGAGAGAGTTGGGTTATTACACAAAATACTTCCTGTTTCCCATGGAGGGTGAGGGGTGGCGTCTGGCTTAGATCTTAAAGCTTGAACTGCCCATGGGTGTTCAAGTCCTAGATGATGCCTATCAAGACGGTCGTGTCTCAAGCCCTACAACTCGTTTGGCTGGTCACCATCGATCTTGTGATGCACTTCTATACTTCATTTAGAAGTTCTGCCACAACATGGAAAGTTCCTGAGGTTCGCTTCCGGAGGCGAAGTCTTCCAGTGTCAGGTTCTTTCATTCGGCCTAGCCCTTTTTACCCACACATTCACAATGCATGATGTAGCGCTGGCTCCTTGTGACTCCGGGGCATCTGCATTCTGAATTGTCTAGACGACTGGCTGATCCTAGCGCAGTTCCAGGAACTGGCAGTTCAGCACAGGGACATCGTCTTAGCTTCGGTTTCGCTGGGGTTGAGGCTCAACGCCAAGAAAAGCGTCCTCTCTCCCACCCAGAACACTGTCTATCGGGGCATCGTATGGAGTTCAATCACAATGCGGGCACAACTGTCTCCCGCTAGGATTGACTCCATTCAGATCACCCTGAGCAAAGTCAGGCTAGGCCAAGGTTGCACTGTTAATCAGTATCAACGATTTCCAGGTCTCAGGGCGACCACGTCCTCGGTGATCCCTCTGGACCTGCTGCTCATGAGACCGTTGTTGTTGTGGCTCAAAGCCAGGGGTTTTTCTTCCAAGGGCCAAAACCCTAGGCTAATAAGGGTTACGCGCCTCAGTCTTCGTTCCCTTTCTACGTGGTTCAGACCCCGGTTTTCTGCCTTGGGTCCCACACTAGGTGTGTCTTGTTGTCGCAGGTTGCTAATGACAGATGCCTCCCTGACGGGCAGGGTAGCGGCCTTAAGTGGTCGTCCAGCTTAAGGGGATAGGAGGGTCGTCAGCTCGGTTGTCACAGTCACTGTCTCGGGTTGATAGCTGTATTTCTGGCCCTGAAATACCTCCTCCTGAGGCTGCCATGTCTTGGTGCGGGGAGTGGAAACTCCACCCCGAGGTAGTGGAATAAATTTGGGAGGAATTTTACAGTGCAGAAGTGGACCTCTTCGCCTCTCAAGAGACTGCGCAATGTCCCCTCTACTTCTCTCTGAGTCACCCAGCCCCCCTGGGTCTGGAAGCAATGGCACATACATGGCCCAGAATGCACCTGTATGCATTTCCCCCGGTTTCTCTGCTCCCGGGGGTCTTAGACAGAGTTCGCCAACAAGGGTCTTGCCTCTTGCTGATAGCGCCTTATTGGCCGAACAGGACTTGGTTCTCAGAACTGATGTTCCTCCTCGACGGCTCGCCTTGGGCGATTCCGATCAGGAAGGATATTCTGTCTCAGGCACAGGGGATGATACTTCATACCCGTCCCGAACTGTGGAATCTTCATGTTTGGCCCCTGAAGGGTACCAACTGAGGAACACAGGGCTGTCGCCTGAGGTTATCGAAACCATTCTTAGTGCAAGTCCCCTTCCACTAGAAGAATTTACGCCAATAAGTGGGGTGTCTTTGAAAAGTGGTGCAGTTCACATGATGCAGATCCAGTTAACTGCCAAATTGTTTCAGTTCTGGGTTTTCTGCAAGGAAAACTGTCAGCAGGCATATGCCCCGCCACTCTCAGGGTCTATGTGGCCGCCATTTCGGCTTGCCATGCCCTGATCGATGGGGTGCCTGTAGGGAGACATCCTCTGCTCGCTCGCTTCATTCGTGGAGCCATGCGGTTGAGGCCCCCTGTCAGGACTAGAACTCCTTCCTGGGACTTGGCAATAGTCCTGGAAGGTCTAGTTGAGACCCCCTTTGAACCTCTAGAGTCAGCATCTGACAGACTTCTGACTCTAAAGAGGGTCTTTCTTATGGCGATTACCTCTCTCAAGAGGGTTGGGAATCTACAGGCTTATGTCTTATGTCTTACTTATGTCCACCGCACTAGCCAGTGGCGTAAGTCAGGGCAGTTGTTTGTCTGTTTTGGGGGCCGCAACAAAGGGGCGGCCACTACCAAACCGACTACGTCACATTGGGTGAGGGATGCTATTGCCCTGTCCTACGAGGCGCGCAGTCAAGCTTCGCCAGTAGGTATCAGGGCTCACTCCACCAGAGGTGTCGCTTCCTCTAAAGCCTTGGCTAGAGGTGTCCCTCTGCAGCAAGTTTGTGATGCGGCAGGCTGGTCCTTTCCGCACACATTCATGAAGTTCTATAGTTTAGATGTTCACGCTACTCCAGGCTCTTACGTCCTCGAGTCGACATCTCAACCCCATGCCTCTACAAGTTTGTGATGCAGCAGGCTGGCCCTCTCTGCACACATTCCTGTGTTCTCATGGTCTAGGTGTTCAAGCTACCCCGGGCCCTTAGGTCCGGGGGTAGGAGTTTTAGTTGGGTTTGTGTTGCGGCAGGCTAGTTCCTTTCCACGCACAGTCTCAGACTTTATTGGCTAAACTCTTTTTATGCCTGAACAAGTTTGTGATGCGGCAGGCTGGTCCTTTCCGCACACATTCTTCAGGCCCTATGTCTGGGCTCCCATGCCCCTGAGTTCATTTCTGATCTCAAATTTAAGATGGTCTGTGTACGGCAGGCTGGTCCTTTCCGTACACATTCCTAGAATCTTACGGTTCATGCCTGAACAAGTTTGTGATGTGGCAGGCTGGTCCTTCCCGCACACATTCTTCAGGCCCCATGTCTGGGCTCTCATGCCCCTAAGTTCATTTCTGATCTCAAGTTTAAGATGGTCTGTGTACGGCAGGCTGGTCCTTTCTGTACACATTCCTAAAAATCTTACGATTCATGCCTGAGCAAGTTTGTGATGTGGCAGGCTGGTCCTTCCCGCACACATTCTTCAGGCCCCATATCTGGATTCCCTTGTGTTCCTTTATGATCTCAAGTCTAAGAAGGTTTGTGTATGGCAGGCGGGTCCTTTTCGTACACATTCCTAAATCTTACGATTTAGATCCTTATGCCTGAACAAGTTTGTGATGCGGCAGGCTGGTCCTTTCCGCACACGTTCATCAAATTTTTTTGGTTTAGATGTTTTAGCTACCCCGGGCTGTTTGCCCTTGGGTCGATGTCTCAAGCCCATGTCTGAACATGTTTGTGATGCGGCAGGCTGGTCCTTTCCGCACACATTCATCAAATTTTATGGTTTAGATGTTTTAGCTACTCCGGGCTCTTACGCCCTTGAGTCAACATCTCAAGCTCATGTCTTAGACCTCTTGTGTTTTTTGTGAGCACACTTCACAACCGTAGGGGTCCGGACAGCCCCAGTACGGCGGCGTGGGTATTCCGTTCCCCATAGCGCTTAGCAAAGCGCAGCATCATAGTGAAGCTTTTTGTAAAGGGAACGTCTCGGGTTACATGTGTAACCCTTGTTCCCTGAAAAAAGCGGAACGAGATGCTGCGCTTCTTTGCCGCACTGGGACATCCCAGGACTGCTCTTCAGAAAAATATCTGACGACACTCTGCCTCTATTTATACCCTAGTCACAGGTGCATTCAATGATCTCACCAGCCGAGGCTATAAATTCCAGTCAATTTTCATTGACGTGTTACACACATATTCAAAGCTGCTCACAATAAGATTGTTCCCCATAGCGCTTAGCAAAGCGCAGCATCTCGTTCCGCTTTTTTCAAGGAACAAGGGTTACACATGTAACCCGAGACGTTTTCATGTCTTTTATTTTCAAGTTTAGTTCCTGTTCAGGTCATGTGGTGTCATGTCATTTGATTTCCTGTTCCCTCATATGATCTTGTCATGTGGTTCCCCTGTTCATGTGTCTTGTTATCATTGGTTCATTGTTTGATTACTTTGTTATTTGTCTTGTCTTTTCAAGTTCATTTAGTCATGTTATCTTGTTTATAGTTTAGTCTTGTCATTGGTCATCTTTGTCATGAGTTCTCTCATGTACAAGTATTTAAGCCCTCATGTTTTCCATTGTTCTTTGTGAAGAATTATGTTTGGTAACATTGTAATGTTTTGTCAGGCCAAGTTAATGTCAAGTCTAGTCAAGTTCATGTTTTATATTTCTTTCATGTTTATTGGATTTCACGTTTATAAATAAATTTGCACTTGGGTTCTTCACATCATCATCTTCACCTAATCAAAAATATAGCTTTGCTACTGAAAAGCTACTTGATGTAAAAACTAGCAAATCTACTACATCGCTACTCAGAAATGTAGTTAAGCTAATAGCTTCACTATTTGTAGCAAAGCTACTGCCAATCACTGCTTTTATATTCATTTTATACTTATAAGTTGCACATTCACATAGTGTAATCAGAACCTATTAAGGATGTATTTTGCATCACTAGCTATTGGTATCTTTTTATTTTTACCTTATAAGTTAATTGTTAGAAAAATAAAATATGTAAAGAGGTTGATAGGCAAGAATAAGAAATCAACAAACAAAGGCCTAATAAATACCTTATGATTCCAAACAAGTCCATAACTAGTCCCTTACAAGCAGGGGTGTCATGCACCAAATTTCTGCAAAAAAAAAAAACCCACCACCGTCATTTATGCAAAGTTCATATTGCTTCAACAAGCAGTATAAATCACAGGAAATGGTATAAAACACCTGTTTTAATGGTTTCTTTCGATTCTATCCATTTTTTACATCTTCAGACAGTGTTTATCACTTTCTTGTGCTCTTGCCACTTCTATTGCACATGTTTTACGTACACGACATAAAAGGCAGGGCAAAATGTGTCTCAGCTCAATAGAGAGTGAGATGAAGCATAGCTCTATAGAAGGTGAACATGCAGCCTTCCCCTTAATGAGGTGATTACTGTAAATCTCCATGTTCAGTGTAAGTTATAGATAATAAAACAAATAAAAAAACTAAATGAACTTACTAAAAGAAAATTAACCAAATACAATTGTTTTTATATTGTGTCATGCATTTATTTTTAAATCATCCATGCAAACTCTAGATTTGAAGTAGGTGTCATGGCTGGGGGGCTTGGTTGATAAAAGCATTCTAAAGTAATATTAGTTATTTTTCACATGTATCTATTATCATTACGTGGCTACAACCAATGGAAACCAAACCTGCAAATGTGTCCAATCATTTTCCAGTGATGAAGAAGGTCTTTATTAAGTTTGAATGGCACTGCAGATAAAGATTTTACCACCGAAAGTGTATCAAAGACTTAGTAGCCTACACGAAAACACATTAAAAAAAGTACAGTGGTGGGGGCCTGGGTAGCTCAGTGACTATTGACGCTGACTACCACCCCTGGAGTTGCGAGTTCAAATCCAGGGTGTGCTGAGTGACTCCAGCCTGTTCTCCTAAGCAACCAAATTGGCCTGGTTGCTAGGGAGGGTAGAGTCGCATGGGGTAACCTCCATGTGGTTACGATTAGTAGTTCTCGCTCTAAATGGTCCATGTGGTAATTGAGCGTGGATCGCAAAGAGTAGCATGAGTCTCCACATGCTGGGAGTGTTAAGATGCCCGGCATTAACGTGTTTTTTGGTCATTACCTGGGAGCGCCATGTTAATACAGTGGTATACGACGGTAGTCATATAGTGAAGTACCATAGTAGTACCATATAATTCTTTGAATTACCTTGAAGCACCATGTACATTCAATTTTATATGATTGTGGTAATCATATATCAAATTGCCATGGTAGTACCATGGTATTCTTTTAAGTAATTTGAAGCACCATGTAAATACAGAATAGTACATAAATATGGTAATTGTATCTCAAAGTACCATGGTATTACCATCTGATACCATCAGAAATCAAATTTGTATTGCCCAGATGTGCTCACACAAGCAAACACACACACACACATACACAAGAAATTTGGCCTCTGGTCAGACACTTCCAGTACATGCACAAATACAACAGCAAGACAAGATAAAATTACAAGATAAGATAAAAAGTACAGTATATGTACAAAGTTTTTATACAGGAATGTGCAACTGAAAATATGTTCAAATGTGAATGAGTTTGTAGAGGTAGTAGTATAAATATGAAAATATGAAAAATAAAATAGGGATTTTACATGTTGAACGCATGTGTTTGTATAAGAAGTATGTCTAAATATGAATTTACATATTTGTACGTGCACATACTGTACGTTTTGCACCATACTGTAAAGTTGTATTCTTTATTGCACTAAACTGTAATATACTGTGCCATGGCTTTGATAAATGTCATGTGAATATGTATTTTAGATGCTCTGACTATGACAGTATTCTCTGTGCATCTGTTTGGAAAAATATATGAAGTAGCTTAAATGTAGCAAGCAACTTTTGGTGTGTAGCTTGCAGTGTAACTGATTTCCTAGCTACTGTCACTGAAGTGTAGCATTTAACTTAGTTTAACTAATTTTTATTTTGAGAAATTGGTAGCTTAACTTGTTAAATTTGTTGAGTAGCTTGACTAACACTTTACAGAAAGCAGATATTTTGTTGCTTAGTTTAAAAAGCAATAAAAAGCATCCTCTTTGCACAAAGGACAAATAGTGTTAGATACTATTTTCACACCTAATTAAATACTACCATACAGTATAGGGGCATCACTGCAGCATATTTATTGTGTTTATTTAGAGTCCCACAAACACCCTACATCAATTCATAACCCTAAACCTAAACCTAACCATAACTTTCCCTGCTTTGTTGAAATATTATGCATTCTACATGTTTTAAATACTTACAAGCCGCACATTCACACAGAGTACTGAGAACCTTTAAAGGGTGTATTTTGCATCATACTAGCTATTGATATGTTTTGTTTTTAGCTAAGAAATTAATTGTTATGACAAAAAGCAAATATAAACGAGCTATAAAGCAAGAATAAGAAATCAGCTACAACATGAACATGAACCATCCACAAACACTGTCTCAGCGTGCCTACGCCCCATACACGTGAGACCGAAATCGTGGCCATCAGAGGCAGAGAGATATCGACCACAGGAATTGCACATAAATGGAAAAGCATCTTTAAAAAAAACACTCTTTGTCAGTGCTATCTTTAAAGAAAATATCCTCTTTTTTTCTCTTTTAGTGTGGCTGCTGAAGTTCCCAGGGGGTGTTCTCTGCACTTATCTGTGCGAAAAAAAAGGGATAACCCGCTATAATGCGCCAGTGGATTTAGCTCTACAATGATCGGCTCCGAAGAACAAATCTGAATGAGTGGATGCAAGCCATCTCCTTTTATGCCCGTATGTCTGGGGGAGTGGCATGCAAATTCCACTCGCCAATTCTCATTGGCTTTTTCTCAAATATCATAGTCACTTAAAAGTGTAATTATTGGTCATGCATTACTTTGTAATTTCTGATCCCTAAACTAAAGTGTTACCAAACATACATTAAGTTTCATAACTCAAAAATTCCTCTCCACTCCAAAAAGAAAATGTATTGTTTTAATTCTACAAAAAATGACACGTTTTGAAATCGTCCAAATCGTGACATCAGGGTGTGGTGTTCATTTCAATAGCTCTGCTTCCAAAATATACATAATCGTTGCTGTGAAAGAGAAAGTGACTGAGGAGCTCCAACACAGAAAAAGGCAACCTACCTTGTGTCTGAAATCACATACTGTCACAGTACTGTCACGCAAAGAAATATTGACACTCTATTACAACTTCAGAAGTGGAAAGTAGGATAATTCCAATATCACGTGAAGGCAGCATCAGTAAATTGCTTGCATGTTCCCCTTCTGTCACTCACTCGATGTTGTGTAGTGACACAAGGGGTCTTTCTTGAGAGCCTCGCATACCTCTGAACTTGAGAAAAGGCCAATAAGAAATTGGCAGACAGAATTTGCAATTGCAATTCAGCAAGCTGAGTTCTCACTACTGCTCCACTTACCTCTGCCAGAGCACTGCTGTTGGATCTTACGGCACATTTCCAGCAGCTTTCTCCTTCTCTGCACGCTGTGCAGTCCACGCCCCTGGGTGCTTCGACAGCGCTTCTGTGAAAGAGCTTATACCCTCTAAAAAAGAATTGTTTTCCCCTCTAAAAGAGAGTATTTTCAAAAGTAAAAGAGCAATACACAGCAGACATTGAACGTCCTTTTCAGGACGCGTCTTTTTAAAGATGCCTTTCCGCCTCTGTGTAGTTCCTGGATGCGGCTGTTTTCTCTCCGCTTCTGATGGTCATAAGCGCTGCCTTGCGTGTCTGGGATGCAATCACATGGAGGTAGCATTTATTAATGGTTTATGTTTTCATTGCGAGAACATAGCCATGGCAACGTTGCGATTGCGGCTTTCTTCCTTCCGAGAGAAAGCCACTTCAGCCGCCCCCCGCTGCGCCTTCTTCCTATGGGATTAAGGCCGGCTCGGCTGGCGATGAAGGCGATTTGGGGAGCACAACATGCTCAGTTTAGCTGGATAAATCCCAACGAACCACACCCACTTTGCCCAGCATTTTTTGGCGGTAAAGAGGCAGACGGCAGTGATCTCGCACATCATGCCGCAAAGCCGCCCCAGCGCGGTCCGCGCCCCATCTGCCCACCGAGGGCGTCTCTTGCAATTTCTTCCAAGCGTCAGGCAGCTCCACCTCAACCTGGGCCCAGCTCTCAGCCCCATTGTCGAGCGCCTCGCAGGTGGCGCACGCCCCCTGTCTCCAGGACTTCCTCTAGGACCCGGAAGGCTCCTAAGCACTCCTGAGACAGAAGACCCAGGGAGTCAGATGTTCGCTCCAGAGCTAGTACAAAGACCACTCCATCCCCTGGTGGAGGGCCGGGAGGAAAATCCTTGTTTTCCTTATTTTCCATTGCCACACCCGCTTCGGGCTGCGGTACCACCATTGTTCATAAAAGAGCGATTTCCTAACTTCCTGAGTCATCTAGCTGGTGCGCACCGTTCTTACGTCACCCCGGCACCAAAAAAGCACAGTCCCAGTTCCCTGGACGCAGTTACTGCCCATCACGGACGGGCCAGTGCTGACGAGTTCCGTGGATATCTTCACATGGCCTCCTCCTCAGCCTCTAATCCGCCCCCTGCCGGGTGCGTGGAGCAAGGTAAGTGCTTTGAGACTTCTCTCAGCACCCATTCCTCAGTACGTGCTTTTGCCTCCCGACGCATTATTACCTGCGACCCCCCCACCCCCCAACGCTGCTAAGCCCCACCCGGTACGTCAAAAACGATCGTCCCCTTAGTGCCCCTCGCATGGAGCTTGGCCGCATGGCTTTCGCTGTCCAACCTGTCGCGCTGGTTGACCAGGACCATCCGACTCGGCTATGTGATTCAATTCGACTCAGCAGTATTCACTCCACTTCAATGAGCGCCGAAAATGCCAGCACTTTACGTACAGAGATTACAAATCTGCTACTCAAGGACGCGATAGAGCCTGTCCCTCCAGCCGAGGTGAAGAAGGGTTTCTACAGCCCTTACTTTATCGTATCCAAAAAAGTCAGTGGGTTGCGGCCAATCTTGGACTTGCGAGTTCTCAAACGGGCTTTACGCAAACTCCATTCAAAATGCTCACGCAGAAACAAATTCTAACCTCCATTTGGTATCAGATTGGTTCACAGCGGTAGACCTGAAGGACACGTACTTCCACGTCTCCATTCTGCCTTGACATCGACCATTCCTACAGTTCGCGTTCGACGGCCAGTTGTATCAGTACAAGGACCTCCCCTTCAGCCTGTCCCCACGTGTCTTCACCAAGGTCACAGAGGCAGCCCTTAACCCGCTATGGGAAGTGGGCATCTGCATACTCAATTACCTCGACGACCATTCTCGAGAGTTACTATGCGCTCACAGGGACCAGGTGCTCAGGCACCTCAGCCGTCTAGGGCTTCAGGTCAACTTGGAAAAGAGCAAGCTCTCCCAGGTTCAGAGCATCTCTTTTCTCGGCATGGAGTTAGACTCAATGACAGCGCGCCTCACGAACGAGCGCACGCAGTCGGTGCAAAGGTGCCTCACTCTCTTCGAGCCCGGCACAGCGGTTCCTCTAAAACAATTCCAGAGTCTCCTGGGGCATATGGTATCCTCGGCCGAGGTCGTACCACTTGGGTTGAAGCATATGAGACCGCTTCAGAACTGGCTTCAGACTCGAGTCCTGTGATGGGCATGGTGCCAGGGGTGCATTAATCACCCCTTCCTACCATCAGACTTTCAACCCATGGACACACCTCTGTTTTCGAACATTAAAAGAGAGCATGAAAGAAAATAACACACACAAAAAACAACACATGACATGACCCCTTTATTATAAACAGATTCTAGATAAAGAGCTAGAAGTTAGAAAGGAGTAGGGAGTGCATGAGACAAGTGGCAATGATAAAGAGTGTGAAAGCCAGTAGGGAGAGAGAAAGAAAGGGAACTACAGAAAGTAAAATGAAAGGGAAAAGATCATGAGGGTGAAAGCAATGAGACTAAATAGACAAACAAATAGGAAAGAGTTCATTGGAAAAGGGGAAGTTCAGAACAATATCGTGAAGCATATGAATTATATAAAATTTGCCTGTTCCTGTGTGCAATATAATGTCACAGCAGAACCCATGATTGCACTAGCAGTAGTTCTAGAGGGAAATATGTTTATGATTGAAATTATGCAAAATTTAAAATATCTGATGGGGGATGCCTCTTGTCATTAATTCTATTTAATAAAAAAATAAAACGATCCTTTCTCTGTCTTTTTCTTTTCTACTATAGATACCATTGGAACTAGGCAGTGCAATACTGCAGATATTGTTGACTTTTGTATGACAAATTGCTTGCTATGTTCCTCAATTATAAGTGATTTTGGATAAAAAAACATCTGCAAAATTATTAAATGTACAATGTAAATATAACTAATCTGAATCGGGTCGATTTAAGGTTATGTGAATTGTTGTAAACAACATGTTGAATTCCCATGTGATCAGGTTGGAGTGATATAAACTTGGAAATTAGAGGGCTCGAACTAACTGTTGTATAATTTGATGCCAAGTGAAGTGTATATTATAGAGATAAACGTGAGATCTGTGACTGTATGTGTACTGGCAAGAACAGCAATTGTGCTTGTGAATGGTCATGCAATTGTGCATATATACTGTATGTGCATATGTGTGGTTTTTCCAACATGACAATATGGCTGGTGGCCATGGAGCTTCACATGGGAGACAACCTAATTGTCATTCCCTTGCAGTTTAGCTCCAACATAATAGGATTATGCTTATATGTATATTTGCATCTCAAATATTGCTGGTAGCATGAATTGTCTACCATTGGTGACTGTTTCTGCATGGATACAACATGGCTTCCACTCACACATAATCATAAATGATTAATTCCACTCATCACATACATCACTTATAGCCACGCCGCGAGTTCAGAGTTTCTCCATGTAACACACACAGGCAACACAGGCACATGCACATGCTAACAGAAACCCTTATACACACAGTGAGTGTGCTTGGTTTAATAGAGACAGAAATGGGAGATTATTTGACTGACTCAGAGGGGAAATCACATCAACTGTGTAATTGATCTATTGCTTGCTCTCGCACTCACACACTCTCTCCAGTCTCTCTCCCTCTTTTTCTGGATATACATATGTATATTTCTGCAGTGGTGGAAAATTATATTTTATTTGTTTTTTGTAAATCTTTAATTTTATGAAAGTGGACCCACAAAAAATGTCTGTTTCAGCACCACAGTGAAAAGCATAATATATGTTTTATATGATTTAGTAAGCCTTTTGTTTCAGAGCCAGAGAAAGGGAGCAGTACTCACTAAATACTTCATAGACCATTTGCAATATTTTCATTGTCTTCACAGATATAATCCCAGGATTCCTTTATTAGAAGTAATTATATTTTATAATTAGCTGATCAAGAAATGGATAATAGATAATCAAGCCTTCTTTGAAAAATCTTCTTTTTTCTCTTGCAATTTTTGCTCTGTAGCTATTTAGCCCTCATATGTAAGTGGAAATGCACTATAAATCAATTTCTTCATAGCAACTACACACACTTAAAAATAAAATGTTTTGTCAAGTAACCAAAAATTAGCTGCATGTTTTCTTTTGTTTTTTTGGACATCAAATCACTTTTACTTTAGTACATGATGATACATTTTAACATCTTAATTAGCTTTTTATTACCAACTACATTTTTTTTTTTTTGCAACTTCATAACATTATATATGTGCTATGTCTCATCACATATCTCATCACCTATATCTCATTATGTGCACACTAGCTTCTCATTGCATAAACATTTTTCTGCCTTTCACCCCACCTTCACCCCTGATCCAGCACTCCTGCCCATTCTACATAATAAATAATAAAATAATATCTAGATGAATAATTAAAAGCACATTTAATTATTGAAATGACTGGGCCTGCATTTTCTCAGACACAATTTGACCCCGTAATATGAAATTTGACCATGTGTTTTTTAAGGGTTCTTTGCTGTACAATACAGAGGTCTCTACACAAAGCAATTTTTTAATTCATGTGGTAATCTTTCTGCTAAGACATTTCCTTCTGTATTTTATGCCATGTCTGTTTTGACATGCATTGTAATGCTTTTCCTTTACCATTTGTCTTCTTTAAAACCAACATGATGACATGTTAAGACAGCATGTTGTTTCTGAATGTTCCGGCACCCTTGGATTGGTGACATTACGCCAACTCACTGACAAGCGCCATCTTCCATCAGTCATGTTTGCATTGGCTCAACTACATTTACCTTCCCTCGTGGTGTGACCGAATGGAAATTGCAACCCTAGTTCGTATCCCACACTGAAACAAGGAAGAAGTTGCATTTGCATAATCAGTGATAAGCATGATTCAGAGATTGCATTTTCCCTTAACATTACAGTTTTACTCATGATTAGGCTTAGGTTTGAAATATAAGCATTCCTCTTCACTCTATTACATCCTGTCCAGCTGAAATGAGCACAATTTACAACTCGCTTTTGTCACATTACATCAAAAGCAAATCACTCTCATTATAAGCAATGAGGCTGTCCACAATTAAACTGGTAACACTTTATAAGAAGTTTCCATTTGTTAGCATGAACTAACAATCAACAATACTTTTACAGCATTTATCAATTTTGGTTAATGTTAGTTTTACCATATACTAATACATGTTTAAAATCAAAAGTTGTATTTGTTAACATTATTTAATGCACAATGAACTAGCACAACCTAACAATGAACAATTTAATTTTTATTACTTAACAATAAATGCTCTAATAAATGTGTTAATATTTGTTCAATGTTTGTTCATCATGTCTAATGCATTAACTAATGTTCACCGATGGAACCTTGTTGTAAAGTGTAACCGTTTAACTTTGGGCCTATTCAACTTTGTGACCATAAGTAACCAATAACTAATACAGACGATTCTTTGCGTCATCTGTTAATAATCAACAAGAATAAACAGTACTGACAAGATGTAATTACAGAAGATGAATGTGTCACATGAGATAAAAATGTGTCTGATGGGAAAGGTGTCTGATTCATTTATTTGAGGACAGTCAACAGCAAGAAAAAAAAACTCTTTTAACCAATTACTAAAATGTATATTTGTATGGCATTTAGCAGATTAGGCATTTAACAAAACTCTGAATGGGAATATCTTGTGTTTTCATTTCTCTGCCTGTGAACAGCATTGAAAGACAAGATGTTGCATTTGTTCTTTTATATATTACGGGACAAGAAGCTGTAATGTGTGCTTTGATTAAAACCACTCTTTGATCATGTAATATTTTCTATTGCTTAAATTATGTGTTGCTGTTTTTCTTTTAAACAGAAAATGTCTGGCACAAATTTTAGTTTAAATCTTGTCTGAACTTTGTTTGCAAAATGTTCTCAAAATATTCTGTGTTAAATTTGAGCACTAAAAATGTTAGATTAGTCATTACAGCTTGTTGGCGTTGCTGCTTCAAATCACCACCAAACTATTTGACAGGTAAATGTGATGTGTTGGATGAACCATTCCTCCTGTAAAACCAACGTGAGTCTAAACCACTTAATTTTTCCAGGGCTCTGTCATTCAAATGAGAATATGTCATACAAGAAGCGTGACTGACTAACTGTCCTGACTGTGAGGTTATATTCATAGCACTGTCTCATTTTGTCTTCACATTGTGAATCACAATGTGTGGGAACAGTAGGGATGCACTGCTAGATAGTTCACTAATTGTAGCTTGGTTATAAAAAAAAATATTTAAAAAAAATAAAAAATAAAAAAATTATAATGACTGAATAGAAACTGGCATGCACTTCATCTACAGTATATACTGCACACGTGCACATATTCACATGCATACACATACATTCATATAGACTTAGGTACACCTATACACACTCTCATATCCCACTGATGAATCATAAATCATAGCCTATATGTTAACTTAAAAATAATTGCTGCATATAAAAATGTAATTCACAATGGCGCTCAGAGCACAAATAACACAGGACGGCAATGAGGCAACCCACTATATCCATAGACATCAAAACATTCAAGGGGCCCTTATTTTAATTGATTAAATAAGGGGGAATTTAATTAAATTTAGACACTTTTTGAATATGACAGTCAAAAAGAATCCCAATTTAGATTCACCCAACACGTATGCCCAGAAAAGAAAGTACTGGTCTTCACTTGATAAGCGTTCAACTCCCAGAGGATTAATAGAGGAATAAAGCATTTTCATTTACTGATAAAATCAAGTGTATTTCAGAATTGGAACCATGTTTATTCTAATTTATTATGATGCCAGTCTTCTACATGTCTCCTTAAATTAACATCATTCGTTTTCACAAAACAATCTTTTATTTCCATATGCTTCATATTGTTAGATATACTACA
Source organism: Moxostoma hubbsi (assembly GCA_032164185.1). NCBI lineage: Eukaryota > Metazoa > Chordata > Actinopteri > Cypriniformes > Catostomidae > Moxostoma > Moxostoma hubbsi. Next base: position 15,950,123 of record JAVLUX010000012.1, on the reverse strand, counting down.
AATTCCCACCATTTCCTAGTCAGTTACTTTTGGCAAAACATTTCTTGACTTGACTTGGCAATAAGTACTTGTTAAGGATCAAAGGGACAACTGGTACTAATTATTTTTCTGCAGAAATGTAGCAAGTCATCTCCCAGTCTCGCTCTCTCTTCACTACAGGGCAAATTATGAATGATTAAAGCTTTCATCTGTCACGTGGAGACCTGTGTCACACCCCTTGTGGCTGGATTGTCCGAATGAATTCTGCAGGGGGAATTAACACGTTTGGTCTTACTCTAGGGTTACTCCCTTCTGACCCAGCTCAAATAATTCTCAAGGGCCCTGCCAATGGATTCTGTTTTTTGTGCTTATTTATAGCCACTGTGGTCCTGTGGTTATTATTTTCAACTCACCGGCTACATTTTTGGTACCAGGTGTGGGGTGAGTTAAATTCCAAGGTTATCTGCTGGGTCCCAAGTTTGTGTTTATCAAAGATAACAACCCTCTGTGCCATCTAAAAATTGCCAAGCTTGGTGCATTTGAGCAGAGGTTAATTGTTCAATTAGCCATTTTTTTGATTTTAAGGTGAAATACTGCCCAGTATTTGTATCTGATGCCCTCTCTAGGCAGTCATCTGCAGAGGAGCCTGCCACTCCTGAGTATGCAGAACATGATGACTGTATTGCCATCTGCAATAGCTAACAGCCTTAGAACCCAACTTAGTGATGGCTGGTGAAAAGGTTTGTAGGGTTAGACAGTTTCATGTTTTAGAGTGTGGAGTAGAGGACGACCCTCAAGGAGGTACGCCTACTCTACCAGGTTATACAACAGCTAAACTGAAGGATTTTTAAATTAAATTTACCACTCTCAGTTGTTTCAGAACCTATTGGGAATGTAACAAAAGCCCACCGCTCGTAATTGATCTGGTCTATCAAAGTATGTACTGTCACCGAATAAGCTTTGGAAGTGTGTTAGAGAGCTAGATGGTTTGTTTTATCGCATTGTGAATGGCAAACATCATGGTGAATGTCAACAGATGCTCATGTCTAAAAAAACAGGTCCTTGAAAGTGTTCATGACAGTATGGGACATCAGGGCATTGAGTGCACATTAAACCTGTTGAGGCAATGGTGCTTCTGGGTTGGCATGTACTGTATAATGGTGTGGAGCGCGATTTACAATTTCTCCCGATGAACTCATGATTTTCTGCATCAACACTTCACTCATATGGGCTCGTCCCTTATTTAAATATGAAATGATGCGTCCCTTATCAAATCAGTACAGAACAAGATATGTCCCGTAAAATGGTCAGATTGTGTCATTCAAAATCGTTCTAGATTGTTAATTTAACATTGATATAAATGTAAAAAAGTTTTTACGGCGGGTAAGGGGTCATCTGAAAAGTACACACATTGTGCTAAAACGTGCTAATACTATAGTGGGTGTGGTATGGGGTTGTCTGAAAAGACCACATATTGTGCTAAAATTTAAAAAATTATAATTTTATTTCATTTTTTTATTAATATTATTGAAAAACAGTAGGTTCAATATAAATGTTCAATAAGATGTTCAAAATTACACAGATCCAATAAAGTATGAATGCCATCACTGAGTCATACAGACAAGAAGTACAGGTGAAGGAAAAATTATGAAGAAAAAACAAAACAAAACAAAAAAAAAACATTAAAAGTAACCAACAAAGGTGTATACTTAAATAAGATAAGAAAATATCTTTAGAAGTCATGGGTCAGAATAGTTCTCAGTATATAAGGAAGAATACACAATTTTTGATATTTGTAGCACACTTCTCCACTGAGGGAAGGAAGACACAGGAACAGGGCTTCGACTGTACCGGTAAGATTTTAATCCGTGCACTTCAACCAGATATAAATTCACAATAACTTCACACTAACTTCTTCACTTATAACACACACACAATTCAGACGCTAGACAGGAGGTCTTTGTCCAACTCTCTCTCTCCCCTGGAGGTTCTGTGGCTGCTTTTTATGCCGCTCTCCCCGTGCTCACTGAAATTAGAGACAGGTGTTAGACATAATTTAACTCTGGTGCAAGCGCCCTAACCGCTTTCTCTCCCGGGCAGGTGCTTGACCATGCCCCCGGTGCCACATAACCCCACCGCCCAACTCAGGCCGGGGCGCCATCCGGCCTGCCTACCACTCCCCCCCATTTCTGGAGAGGAAGTCAGCGACAGCCATCTGCACCCCCGGTCTGTGGACCACCTTGAAATTAAAGGGCTGGAGGGCCAGATACCAACGGGTGATCCGGGTGTTAGTATCCTTCATGCGGTGGAGCCATTGGAGTGAGGCGTGATCTGAGCAGAGAGTGAAGGCCCGCCCCAGCAGGTAGTATCGGAGCGTGAGGACCGCCCACTTGATGGCCAGACATTCCTTCTCCACGGTGCTGTACTTTGTTTCCCTCAAGGAGAGCTTACGGCTGATGTAAAGCACCGGGCGCTCCTCCCCCTCCACCACCTGCGAGAGTACGGCCCCCATAGTGTTAATTTTGTCACCTATTTTTAATTTAGTCTTAGTCTTAGTCTTGTGCCAAATGTCTTTGTTAGTTTTAGTCATATTTAGTCATTCACATATCTTTTTTTGTTAGTCAAGTTTTAGTCGACTAAAAGTCTCGTCATTTTAGTCTAGTTTTAGTCAAAAGAGAATTTAAGGTATCTTAGTCAAGTTTTAGTCAACTAAAAGTCTCGTCATTTTAGTCTAGTTTTAGTCAAAAGAAAACTCAATATATCTTAGTCAAGTTTCAAAACATTTTAGTCTTTTTTTAAATAAATTATTTCTGAGATTAATTCTGAGATAACCATTTCAGTCAAATAATGTTTAACACATCTCAAATATTGGTTAAATGTCATAATTACCTAACAAAATACACTTGTTGAATGATATGTTGAATTCACTTTGTTAAACGTGTCTGGTTTTCTGATTTAAGAGACACATTCACAAATGATGAACTTGTTCTGAAGAGTATTTTATTAAGCAAATAAGTTACATAAAATATATATAACCTGCATAATGTATGTGCCACAACACCAACTGGTTAATTTACAGCGTAGATGCCTAAAATCAGCATTAGCTTATGAGACGTTAATTTAAGTTAACTTCCCTGAATGTGTGGGTGGTTAGCCTTTAGATGTCGCTTAAGGTTGGTGGTGTTTTTCCCCGATATTTTTTGTCCGCAGTGCTTCCCGTCAGTTATAATGACACATTCTGACTTTTTGTCAATATCATTGTACCTAAAATGCGACCAAATATCTTCCTTCTACCTAGCATGTCGTCGGCGCTCGTCGCGTGTTCGCCACTGTCTATGATTGTTGTGTTCTTGCTCCATGTAGTTTCGTGTTGCAGCCACAGGAGTATGAGACCTGTAGCCGTTACTTGAGCAACAGCGCGAACTCATTCGGAATATTTTGAAGGCGTAACAGCTGAATATTCTATCTCATGATGAAAAAGTAGAGACGATTGTATACGAAAATGAAGAGAGATTTTATCTTAGTTTTTATTTTATGCAAAACATTTTAGTCTCGTCTTTTTTCGTCAACAATAATGCATGTTAATTTAGTCTTAGTCAGCATTTTTGAACATTGGTGCAGTCTCGTCATCGTCTCGTCTTAGTCATGGAAAAAAAGGTTGTTGACGAACATATTTAGTCTCGTCTCGTCTGACGAAATTAACACTGGGCCCCCAGCCCTCTGTCTGAAGCATCCGTCTGCAATAAGAAAGGGAGAGAGAAGTTAGGTGCATGTAAAAGCGGCCTCCCACAAAGTGCGGCTTTAACCTGCGTAAACGCCTGTTGGCACTGCTCTGACCACTGGACCGGGTCTGAAGCCTCCTTTTTAGTGAGGTCATTCAGCGGGCTGGTGACGTCTGAATAATTAGGTATAAACCTCCTATAATAGCCAGCCAGCCCCAGGAACTGCCTCACCCCCTTTTTGGTCTTAGGTCTTGGGCAAGTCGCAATCGCCACGGTCTTGTCAATTTGCACCCGGCCATGACCCAAGTGGAACCCCAGATACCGTAACTCCACATGCCCAATCGCGCACTTCTTGGGGTTTGCCGTGAGCCCCGCCCGTCGCAGTGACCTCAGGACCGCCCTCAGATGTTGCATGTGCCGCTACAACGTAAGCGTTGTATGGTCTGAGGATTCGATCCATGAGACGCTGAAACGTGGCCGGTCATTAAATCCAAGGTCGAATAAAACCGAGCAGTACCTAACCGATCGAGCAACTCATCAACACGGGGCATTGGGTACGCGTCAAATTTAGACACCGCGTTGACTTTTCTATAATCCACACAGAACCGTACAGACCCATCACTCTTGGGAACAAGAACAACCGGGGCTGGACCAGTCACTGTGGGATTCCTCTATTACGCCCATATCAAGCATCGCATCCAAATCTTCCTGAACTATTTTCTTTTTCCACCTCCACAATTTCAGGAGGTTAAGATGGTATATCTGCCGCGCGCCCCCTCTATCGGTTCGTTTAACCTCATAATCGAGATCCTCCACTCGTCGTGTGACCTCAAAGGGTCCTTGCCACCTGGCGTGTAATTTAGAGCTCGATGTTGGGAGTAATACGAGTACCTTATCTCCCGGTGCAAATTCCCTTAGCTGAGTTCCCCTGTCATACAGCCGGCGCTGACGTTCTTGAGCTCGAAGCAAATTCTCCTGTGTTAGTTTCCCCAAAGTGTGAAGTTTTGCTCTGAGATCAATGACATATTGAATTTTGTTCTTACTATCTGAAGGCCCCTCCTCCCAGGCTTCACATAAGACGTCTAGCACACTGCGTGGGTGCCGCCCATACAGCAGCTCAAATGGGGAGAAGCCAGTGGAGGCTTGCGGAACCTCTCGTACTTCAAATAACAGGGGGTCCAGCCATCTATCCCAGTTTCTGGCATCCTCGTGCACGAACTTACGAATCATATTTTTGAGGGTTTTATTAAATTGTTCCACTAGGCCATCTGTCTGCAGATGGTACACGCTAGTGCGAATCGCCTTAATGCCCAAGCTCGCGAAGTGTACCTGACATAAATGTCGTGCCCTGATCGGTGAGGATTTCTTTTGGAACCCCCACCCAGGAGATTATTTTGAAGAGTGCCCCTGCAACACTACGTGCTGAGATGTTGCTCAGAGGCACTGCTTCTGGATATCGCGTTGCATAATCCACCAGGACCAATACAAAGCGATGTCTGCATGCTGTCCCTTCTAATGGCCCGACAAGGTCCATCCCAATTCTTTCGAAGGGGAGCTCGATCAAAGGGAGGGGGCGCAACGCTGCTTTTGGGGTGGCCAGTGGGTTTACCAGCTGACATTCGCGACACGCCGCACACCACCTGCGGACATCGCCGCCAATGCCCGGCCAATAAAAATGGGCTATTTGATGGAGCAGTGTCTTCCTTTCTCCTAGGTGACCCACCATGGGATTATAATGAGCCGCCCAGAATACCATTTCCCGGCGGCTCCATGGAATCAACAGCTGAGTTACTTTTTTCTTTGTCTGAGCATCCTGCATCACTCCATATAACCGGTCATTTATAATGGTAAAATAATGATATGGAATGGTGATGCCCGGCTGGAGTTGTTGACCATCAATTACTCTCACTTGGTCAAAGGCGTGCTTAAGGGTTTCATCTCGCGACTGCTCTAAAGGGAAGTCCCCCTCAGGGAATTCCCTGAGAGGAGGGTGGGTAGCCCCACCCCTTACCTCGTCATTCCAACTTGAAGAGGTCGAGGACGGCCCCGGCTCTGCCTCCCCTGCAAAAGCATCACACATCGCACATCTCCTTTTTTTAGTGCAGGACCCATCCGCGCAAATTCCCTCTAATACATTTCTAAAACCCGGCCAATCGGTCCCCAAAATCAGCGGATGGGTGAGGCGGGAGCTAAACGCTGCCTCCATTCTATATTTTTTCCCCCTGAAATTTGATCACTAAGGTCACCATAGGATACTTGTGAACATCCCCATGCACACACCTCACCCTCACCAGTTTAGCTGTGCCCAAAGCCTCGTGTTGAACCAAGCGTTGGTGGATGGTGGTCTGATTATAACCTGTATCCAGCAATGCTTGGTGAGTACCCTCCTTGATCCTTACTGGCAATAAGTGATTGGGTGTTAGAGGTTCTACATCGTTCACATAATCTGAAACAGTTGTAAGAGGCCTGCCGTTGATGATGCTTTCAACCTTGCACATTATTGTCAAAAGACAGTCATTGTTCACTACTTGCTCTTTCAAAAGGGAGTTAAGGATCCTTCGCACAGTCTGAATTTGTCTTTCCCAAACCCCGCCTTGTGAAGCGGCCAGGCTGTTGAACATCCACTTTATTCCCTTTGGCTGCAAGGCTTTTTCAATCTTGACATTATCCAGCTGTTGAATGGCTTCTCTCAACTCTCTTTCAGCAGCCACAAAATTTGTGGCGTTGTCAGAACGCATGATGGTGACTTGACCTCTCCTACACATAAAGCGACGAATTGCATTAATGCAGGAATCTGTGTCTAGGCTATCCGCAACTTCGATGTGCACCGCTCAGAGAGTGAAGCAAGTGAACATCACAGCGTACCTTTTGACTGTCACCTGGCCCCGCTTGGTATCAAACGGCCCGAAGATATCAATGCCGGTATTTGTGAAAGGAGGCTTATTAGGCAGGTTTTCCATCTTTTGCTCTCCAACCTTTCCACTAATTCTGCGGCACACTGTACATTTGTTGATTATCTTTCGATTGCAGAATTGGCTTGTGTAATCCAGTACATGCATCTCAGTTGTGCCAAGACATAACTGCATCCACAGTGTCCTGTTCTTTGGTGTATGTCTCTCAAAATCAGTGTAGCAACTCTGCTGTGCTTTGAAAGAATTGCTGGATGTTTAGCATTTTCTAGCATGGCAGACTTGTTGAGTCTTCCGCCAACCCTTAATGTGCCATCTTGAAGAATCGGATCCAGTTTGAACAGCTGACTGCTGCGACTGAGCTGTTTACTTTTCTCCAGTACTTTCATTTCTTCTCCAAACAGTTGTCTTTGACTGAATTGGATAATTTCTGATTCTGCAGCAACTAGATCGTCCAAGGTATGTTATTTCTTTTCTGTTGCTTTGAATTTCTTCATTTGTTGTTCTAACTTTGATCTTTTGTTTTCAGAGTCCTTTTCAGTTTGCCTGGTAGTTCTTGATATTTCCTTTCTTTCCTCTTTCAGTTTCCACTGATTTTCCTTCACCTTTAAAATCCAGGCCACTGATCTTCATCATTTCATTATTTTTATTCATTGTTCAGCAAGAAGTCCTGCCCATTGATCCATGTTTCTCCTTGCACCAAACTCTTAGCTTTCAGGCCCCTGCTGGCTTGATCTGCAGGATTTTCTGTTGTTCTGACGTACTTCCATTGTGATGGCTTGGTTGCTTCTCGTTTCAACAAGATTCTGTTTGCAACAAAGGTTTTGAAACGAGCAGTTTCACTGTCAATATATCTGAGCACTGTAGTGCTGTCTGTCCAGAAAATAGATCGTTGCAGTGGAACTTGAAGCTCTTGATGTAACATTTTGTCTATTTTAAAAGCGACAACTGCTGCGGTCAACTCAAGTCTGGGGATGGTAACCAGTTTGAGTGCGGCCACTCTTGACTTCCCCATGAGGAATGCACAACGCTTCTCACCTTGACTATTCTCTATTAGCAGATAAGACACAGTGCTGTATGCAGACTCTGAAGAGTCTAAAAAACGATGTAACTGTGCTGCTGCAGTGCATCCAAAATCTGTAGGCTTCAAACACCTGCTCACATGGAAGGTAGAGAGATGACTGACATCTTCGATCCATCTTTTCCAATCTTCAGCGTGTTTTCCGCCAATTTTCTCGTCACATCCATATTGTTCTCTACAAAGATCTTTCAGCAGGAGTTTAGTGGGCAAGATGACCGGAGCCAGAAAGCCAAGGGGGTCATAGATTGAATTCACGACTGATAAAATGCCTCTTCTGGTCATCGGCTTGTCTTGCAGCTTCATACTGTAGGTGAAAGTATCAGTTTCTGTGTCCCACTGTACACCAAGGGTCCTCTCGACTGGCAAAGCATCATGTCTTAGATCCAGGTCTTTCACTTCACTGGCTCTATGTACTTCAGGTATTGACATTAACACCTTCCTGCTATTGCTCATCCACTTTGTTAAAGCGAAGCCTCTGCTGGCACACAGGGTACGAAGATCTCTAGCTAAGGTCACCGCATCTTCTTCTTTAGCTACACTCTTCAGACAGTCATCTACGTAGAAATTGCGCAAGACTGTCTGGACAGCTTCTGGAGATACATCAGCCTTGTGATCTTCAGCAGTTCTTATCAGTGCATATGAGGCAACACTTGGTGAGGAATTGTCTCCGAAGAGGTGCACGGTCATTCGGAATTCCTACATTGGCTCGTTCAACTTGCCGTTGGGCCGCCAAAGAAAACGGAGTAGGTCGAAGACCACCCGCAGCTTTCTTTTCTTCGGATGATACACCCTGTGATGTGGTATGTAAAACAGCCTGTTGTCATCCTGGTTCAGCTGTTGGAATGGAACTTGGACAGCGTAACCTTTGCCAATGATGGTCTCCATAAAGCCCTTGTACTCTTCAAAGAATTCAGGATTCTTCTTGAACTTTCTTAGCAAACAGGCCATGTGCTGTTCTGCCACACAACGGTTAATAGGCATTTGGAGCTTCTCATTCCTGAGTGGCAGTCCAATGCTGTAATGTCCATTCTCAAAAATTTTAGTTTTTGCACAAACTGCAAAAACTGTATGTCTTCATGAGACATCTCTTCTCTGTCATCATAGTTACGCTCTGAAAAATCAGTGTTATACTGTTGGACCAGCAGCTTCTCAATCTCCATCACAGAGATTCTGTTTACTGAAAACGTAGGCATTTCATTCATTGTATCATCCAGTTCCTTTCTTACAGGCCCATTCACAACCTAGCCAATGGCAGTCTTCACAGCATAAGGGCCTCCATCCTCAGCATTAATAATGTGCCATGGCTCCATTGCTCTTGAACAGTTAGCTCCAATAAGCAGACCTACATCCGCTTCTATCTCTGGCAAGCATACTTCATTGAGATAAGGCCACTTCTGGATATCTGACTGTTTAGGTTTGTTCTCTGTGTGAACAGGTATGTTGCTATGAGTGAACACCTTAGGTAGCTCAATGAACTTGGTGTCTTCCAGCCCGCAAACTTCCAGGTCTGATATGATGAAACTGTTCATGTTCTCCAGGTTTGTCTTGGCCCATGGTGCTAAGAAGTTTTTGTGTCTGTTTCCCTTTAATGTTCAGTTTCTTTTGCAGGTCTTCTGTGCAGAACGTTGCTGTGCTTCCCGGGTCCAGAAAGGCGTATGTTTCAACACACTTGTCACTCTTTTTCGACTTGATCTTCACCGGTACTATTGACAGCACACATTCTGCTTCACCGGCCCCCGTGAGGCTACAGGACTCTTGCAGAATAGAAACTTGAGCACACGATATTTCACTTCCATGACGACTATCTTTCTTTTCAGGTGAGACGGAACCTTCTTTTATTATGTGCAGAATGTCTGGATGCTTTAAAGCACATTCTTTACACTCAATTATTCTTTTGCAGAATTTGCTAAGATGACCCAGAACTAAGCATCCAAAACATAAACCCTTCAGTTTTAAGAAATCCACACGCTCTTTATGTGGTTGGCTTTTGATTTTACTACATGAGGCAAGGGTGTGAGATTGCTGGTAGTACAAACACGGCTTCTCAAAGGCACTCAGAGTTTTACTTGAGTTCGCTGGCTTAACATGTGTTTCGTGAGGCCCTTTGGTTTCGGTGGAAACATTGGTCACGAAACTGCTTCCACAGACCTCTTTCCTTCCATTATGCTTTTCATTTTGGTCAGTCTTTCCACTTGGGTTTGAGCGGCTGTCTGAAATATTACCAAAGAGGGGATCCATCGCTATTCTAGCTTGGCAGTCTATGTAGCTCACCAAATCAGCAAACTTTGCTCGCCTGCCTCTTCGCTCTTTCATGTCATAAGCTTCAGCATGCCAACGTTCCCTCATTTTGTATGGTAGCTTAGACACCACTGTCCGTAGGTTGGTTGGGTTGTCCATCATTCAATGTCTTCCATAGAATTGTGACATCCAATCAAAAACATTGCATAGGCACTCAATGCTTTCCCATCATCAGACTTCACTTGAGGCCATTTGAGTGCTTTGTCAATGTACACACTGGCAATCTGTAATTCATCCCCATAGTGCTCATGAAGTAATCGCTTCGCCTCACAGTAGCCTTTGTTAGGTGTCATATAAGTGTAACGATACGAGAAGGGCGCCACTAATGACGACTACGCCACCCTGGAATCTTGCCAGGGACAATAAAATTTCTTATTTTTAGCACACAGGTTTGTTCATAGTAAATCGGTGGGAGACATGGATACAAAAAGGTATAAATTTTATTAAAGCTAAAATTTGAGTTTTCACACAGAACAAACCTTCAACAACATTTATATAGACCACAACAATTACACCATTTAACAAAACACATGAAAGCGACTGCGTAGTCAGTGACAGCTGAATTTAGGAAAAAGGAACTGAAGTTTTACAGCAGGGGCTAAAAACACAATATGGCCTCCACGGCAAATCACTCTTCCCACACACCTGTGCTTCAACACTCACGCACACGTACACCACTCAGGACACGGGACTCGTGATGAAAAAAAAAGGCCACCACCAGCTTTCCACCCCTGCCTCAAACCACCAGCCCCTGTAACAAATTTAGGTTATACACCACTCAGACTTTTCACAATAAACAAACAATCACTTCACGAAAGACAGCACACAGTAGAACAAGGTTTTCACTTCTAAACCATTTTACAAATAATAAACCACAATACCAAAATAACTAATACAAAAACAAAAATAAGAAAAATCACTTATGGTCACACAAAAACAAAACAAAAATAAGAACTCACATTTAACAAGGTTCACATTAACTTGATCAAATGCAATATATCACAATCAACAAAACACACATTGGCAAACTTTACAATCCTAAAGAAATAAAATATAAACCAACACACACACACACACACTCTCTCTCTCTCTCTCAGTATCAACACAGAAAGGAGCACTTTCCACCCCGATGGTAACCCAAAGCAACAGCGCCTCCAGATGATAGTCCCACGCAGCCCAATAGTGCGGACGCTAATCGCCCATGACGAACGTGACCACTCTGTACCTAATACCTCTTATAAGTGTGATCTCCAGAAACCCAATCAATCAGGCAAACACATATGCATGGAAGCTGAGGGCTCGTCCAGTTTATCGAGAGGAGAACGTACGCGCCGGTGGTGATTAAGCGCCTCCGTACTGGGCTATAAACGCCCGTATTTGAATCAGCCTCACCCCAACCTTTGACAGTAAGAGGGACAACCTCGCTCAGTGCCAGCCACAGGGATTAATACGCCACCCTGAATGGCGACTAAATGACGACACCGGAAGTAAGGGTGGTGACTCGTGACACCATCTACTCTAACAACTCGTTTATATATGCTACTGCAGCCCACTAATAGGACAAAATCTAACCGAGTAGACTAGCCAACCACATGTAGGCGGGACGAATTTAATTGGGCCTGCCACATAAGCACAGCTGCGAACAAGCTCTTCATGTTCACCGGCCGTAAATTGTTCCAAGAAGTACAATTTATCTTGATCATTGCTGGTTTTCTGCTCTATTGTGTGCTCAAACACCCTCATGAAAGATTTGTATTGTAGCGCATCACCCTTGAACACAGGAATGTCTTCTGTTGGTAAATGAGATAGCTGCTGTTGTTTTACAAGTAACTCAGTGATTACATTCTACTTTTGCATAACCGCTAGTATGTCATCACCTCTATTAGCTTGAGCATTAGGCACATAATTGGAGACTGGTTGAGACTGTTGTTGTATTCGGGAGTTGTATTCGGGAGTGCCGCGTTTGTGGTTGAACATGAATGTTCGTATTAGCTTGTTGTGGGAGCATAATGCTAGTTCTTTCCTTCACATGTCCACCTTGTGGCTTTTGTGCTGTCACGTAGCTACTCAAACCATCTTCAGATATCTCATATTCTTTAAGCACCCTTAATTTTGCTTTGCTCTCAGCTAATGCAGTTTCTAACTCTTCCTTTTCAGCTTTGATTCTAGTTGCTTCAAACTCAAGCTGTTGCATTTTCTTTAGCGTTGCAGCACATTCGAGTGGGGGTGCATGTTCTGCTTCCTGTCTAGCTCTTGTTGACGATACTCGTGACGCAGCTGAGGAGCGACTTACATGTGACTTTCTTGCAAATAATCAAGCACATTATTTTCTTCTTGCAGTACATTTGACACTGGCAGTATGGGTTCATTCTTAGTTGCAATCCACCTTTTAGTCATTTTCATAAATCCTCTAATTGTTGCCATTTTAAGTTCGAACCAGTTCTCTTGATCAAATGTTTTTTCATCTTCAGTCAAAAGATTTGCAACTTCATTGTTGAGACGGTTAAACTCATTTAGTGACATTGCAAAATCATTTCCATCATATTTTTCACCCTTTGTAAATTTTGAGCATCACTCATCATAGTCTCTAACTATTTTCTTTTGCTTGTCAGAGTCCTTAATATTCATCATCTCAGTGCAATGTACCTCTGCAATCTCTCCTCTAATGCCTAGAGGAGAGAATGCTCTAAATTCTCTGTCAGCTTATGTGACCTTCCCTGTTCCATTGTATCCTCGATACATCTATGTTCACCTTCCTCAGCCATCTTACAAATAGCAGAGTTAATGCTTTAGTTGTAAGCATGCAAACGGTTCAAGCACTTTCTTCAAAGGTATTTTTCTTAATAAACCGAGTGCAAAACAACTTCTTAAAGATTGCCACAACTCCACATTGACTGAATCAAGCTTGCTATCAGCATGTTTTTTGCAGGGAGAAGTTCACCGTTTGCAGTTTCTAACAAAGAGCCATTACAGGTTTGACCTACTTTCGTTTTCTTCCAAACTCACTCATTATCTTCATGCGTCTGTATCACGTCTTTCCTTGACAATCCACATAGATAAAAGTTAGTTTTCGATACCGTATCTTGGAGAATGCCTTGGAGGATCACCCGTTTCCGTGCTAACTTCTTTTAGCAAGTTTTTTGACTAATGTAGTGGCATCTCATTGCTTCTAATTCTTCTGCCACCTTTTGAAGTCAGTCTAACTACAACCAGTATTTGAAACACGAGCAAACCAAACGGTCTTCTTTTTAAAATGTTTACTTACTTAATGTAAAATGACATAGACATGGTACGCACTTTCAAAAAACTGTGTTGCTTCCACCATCTCTAACTTCAAACTAAACTAACTACATCCCATAATTACGCTATGACGTAGTGCTATCTGATTGGAAGCTCAAATACTGAAATGTTATCATACCTAAACATTACTAAATTATGCATTTTAAACCAATACATTTGCAACGAATTTTCATGAAATAGTTTCCCTTTTTACTACTTAACTGTTTTTAAATTAAACTATTACTTGAGATACTATTACTATTACTCTTACAGAAAGGTTATTTTTTTTAATGTACAAAACATTTATTGCTTCAGGGTTTTTTTTCCCCATGATCTGTCCCTGAAAATGACAGCAAAATGCTGCACCTGCAGATTAGGACATACTGATTTGCAAAATCATACACGTTTATAAGTTTTGATGCAGAATTTTGTGCATTCACAAAATGCAAAGATTTTTGTGTGTTTGCTGTATTCAAGGAAATCTGCTTGCCAATTTACTGTATTAGTCTTGCATATTCAATTGAGCAGGGGTATGCAATTATTTTGGTACTGGGTCCACATCAGCTTTTAAGTAGAACATGGAACAGAGAAGATAAAAAGTTCTGCATAGTTTTTATCTTTTAAGCCCAGACATGCACTCAATGAATGATGCTCAATTTTCTGAAGTGTATACTGACTGATAAGACCATTCTGTGATTGCTTGAAGTTTTGCTGCTACTTTTCTATCATGTGGCAGTAAAACAGAATAAAGGCTGAATAAAATTATGAATTTATTATTTTAAGATACTTCAATGCAATGGTAATTTAGTATTCAAATCAATTTAACACCCTATATCAGGAGTCTGGTTTATAAGTAAAATAAAATATTCGGAAAAGAGATTCTAAAAGCTTATTTTAATGTTGGCCACAAAGTGGACCCATTTACTTGTTTTATTCTCAGAGCATTATCAACCTGTTTACATGCTCATGGGTCATGATGTGGGTCTCCTCAATGTTTGGCACCCCATTAAGCACATCACTGAATAAAACAGGCTGCGTGACACAGATAGGATGACTGCCAGAGTAACATTCACATACAAGTGTGTGGGACTTAAATTCACATACAGGTGTGTGGGACAAAGAATAAATATATTCCTCTCTCACTTTTACGCACGTGTCCCCTCCATGCACTATTGAGCGCTAAGTTGTTGTTTGTTTGTTTTTTTTGCGGAGAGAAAGCACGTGCGCTTGCATGTATGGTTGCCAGATTGCATAAATTAAGTATGACATGAGGTGAAATATTTCCAATTTGTACAAGTATAAATCACTGATTGGGGTGTTGCATCTATTATCTGGCACCCTGAGAATATTAAATGCTTGTGGATGCACGATGGGTCCAAAAGCCAGATAAATGAAAGATGTAATAAAAACGGGCAGTAGTTTGCCTTAGTCTGCAATTGAGGGTGCTCTAAGTTTCGTGTGAGGGTGCTTAGCACCCTCAGGCACCCCCATAGAACCGAGACTGCATCGCGGGGCTACACGGTATACAGTTGCCTAGTTGATACAGTAGAAAACATTTGTTTTGTCTGTCTGTCTGTCTGTCTGTCTGTCTGTCTGTCTGTCTATCTATCTATCTATCTATCTATCTATCTATATATATATTCCCACACTATCTGTCTATGAGGAATTTGCTGAAAAAATATAAATACATTTTTGTAATATAAACACCTAACAGAACTACGACACAAACCGGAGGATGAGTTCAGCTGTTTCTAGATACTCTGCCGCCTTTTCCTCTCTCATAATAATGTAATTTCAACTCGTATCAATATTTCATCTCCATTTAATTATTGATTTCACAAGTTTGCTGGTTTATATAGTCCTGTAATGCATTAATGTAAACGGATTTGGCGTGCATTTCATAAAGCAGGGGCTCGAGCACTATACTGGGCTTGAGCTCTGAGCTCTGGCTGTACTGCAGAATATCCCTATAATACTCTGTTCATTTTGTTTATTTGAATAAACTTGTACTTGCTTTATTGGTAGTATTTTATATAATTAAATAGGTAATCCCATAAATAGTTAGTAAATATTACTGGTAGATTGTTTTTAAACAATGAAAAATATAGGCCTATATGATCCTAAAAGCTCCTTTAAAACTGTATGTTCAGAACTCGGCATGTTTCTAAACTCTTTTAAAGGTCATTTGAAATTTGAATAAAATGATAAACAGTTGCTTCAATCTACAACACAATTAAGGCTTGCTCAACCAGCCTGCAATTACCATGTTTTTCTCCATATAAACACATCCCCTGATGCTCTCTGATTCCTTCCTTCTTCCCAAAATCTTGATTTACCAGCACAGTTCTCAGTTTAGATGTGAATAGCCAAAAAAAATGGCAAAAGCCATGATGGTGAGTGAACTGACCTCCTGAAACATGGATAACACTACACAGCCTCTGTGAACTACTGAAGTCCATCTGGAAGCCTGAGGCAGTCCATAAGTGTGCTGTATCATTAACAGCTACACAATAAGCTTGCAAAGCCTCTTTTCCTAACATCAGGGGAATTTTGCATCTCTCAGTTTTGCTTAGCTGGATCTTTACCCAAATTGTTCTGTAAAGGTTTTCAAAACACCTAGCATAAAATATTCTGCTTGGAACTCAGAAACATTACCATAGACATCTTGAGGCCAAACAGAGGAACAGAGAAACCGAACCAAGAATTGTATCTTGGTCTAACCAATCCTGTGAATTTCAACATAATCTAGAGTCTAGATATGTGACTGTTATTGATGAAGGTTTGTCCTTCCATCACCTCAACACAGCAAAACAAATCCATAATGGAAATATGGAAATGCAGGACAGAGTATTGCAAGCACTAAGAAATCAAAAAGCACAGAAATGTAAAAAATCAAGTACCAACAGCCTGCTGCTGGGATTGAGTCATACAGCAACCAGTGCCACATGGAGGGAAGTGTTCAGCACTTGAAACTGATATTTTAGATGAAACTGATATTATAACTTACTAATGCACAACCCAGATAACAACGTTAAAGAAGCAATGTGTTGTTTTGAGGCAATTACATTTATCAGTGCAGTTAAATGTAACCTCACTCACATGCAGTTTTATGGTGATATGTGACTCATCTAAGATTCATAAACAGAAGGATTATTTAATTATAATTCAATTATTCAGATTTGCAGCAGATGTCTAACCAGACACGACACATCATACTTCTGTCAATCAATAGGTCTCTTTATGTTTTTCTTTCTTTCTTTCTTTCTTTCTTTCTTTCTTTCTTTGAGCATGTATGACAACGATCAATTTTGTAACTGTAGTCTTTATTCCATTACTAAAAAAATGAGAGAATAAAAAAATCTAATTCATGAAATTAAATAGCAATTTTTGTAAGTCTCTCTCTATAAGAGTGTCTGCTAAATGGTTTAATGGAAAAATGTTACCGTGCAAAAAAAAAATTATTGTTCATTGTTTGTTGTGATTCCTAATGCATTAACTAATGTTAACGAATGGAACCTTATTGTAAAGTGATACCAAAAAAACATTTGGCTTCCAATCTAAACTTTTGTTGGTAAATTTTCTACTGAAGTAAATGTTGTCCGAACATGTGTGGCAGTCACGGAGCTTCACTTATGTCACTTACATCATTTGACAAACAGTGAGGGTCAGACTGTTGTTCTTTTATGAGGATTTAAAAGCGTATATTGCTTGTCATGCTCGTAAGAATCGAACAATACTGGTGTGTTAACCAATCGCAATATATCTACATTGTCCGGTGAAGTTACTGTAACATGTTTACTACTATTTATGACTTCTGAGTATTTTATAACATTGCTGTAGTTTCCAGGTTCCCTAAGAGTGTGTGTGCTGCTCTTTTCTCATTTCTTTTGCCCCAGTCGCAGAAATGTTCAAGCTTGCTTATTGTCCTTTTAGCATATAGTCTGTCTGTATAATCATCTCAAGTTGTTTAAAATGTACCAATTTCATAGCACAGTAATACAATTATTAAATTGTTTAGTGTGTAACCATATATCTATTATAACTTTACTGCTAAAGAAATTAAAAATTTCACATATTATTGTAATTTTTATATGGCATTATTCTGCATATTATTTTCAGGTTTAATAAAGTATATTTCATCCTCATCATTATTTAGTCTTCGTTTTGAGTTTCTATTTTGTGCAGTGCATAGACATACTATTTTAGTATTATGGTTTTACTTGCATTATTAACTGAGGCTGTACAATACAGTATAACATTAAATAATAAAGTCTTTCATTTAACATATATCAGCCATACCATGAGTTTCACCTCTTAAAATGATAAATGTAGTACAATACAAACATTAATGGTAGATAAAACACTTGAATGATCATATTAAAAACTACTGGTAACTGGGGGTGTATTGTTATCAATATAAAATAACCTAGAATGTAGTGTCAGTACATACATTGATTCAATACATTCATTCAAAATATGTAAATATGAGTGTTGTTTATCTTTATCAAAGCAAGTAATATATTTAAGTTTTAATACAGTGGTTTCCAATCCTGTTCCTGGAGGCCTCCAACACTACACACTTTGGATGTCTCCCTAATTAGACACACCTTATTGAACTAATCAGCTTGTCAGTGGAGACTGGAATAACCTTGATAGGGATCCACACAAGACAAGAGTTGAGTCCTGATGGTTTGGTGGACAACACCAAAATGGTTTTGTATTGTTTCTTCTTTTGTTTGTAACAATGTTTTTACATTCCTTATTTTCTGTGGTTTAAGAATTTATATTATTTTACTTTGTCATTTCAGTAGAATTAAATTAACTTCTGAAACAAAATTGTATGGATCTGAATGATTATCTTCATGAGAGTTTTTGACATTTTGAGGTTTACTCTGTATTTATTTCTAGACTCAGCCCCATCATCGTTCAAATCAAGCTGTATCATACAGCACCAAAATGTGTTCAGAACACTGTGAATTCTAATTAATTATGTGATCGATTGACTTGTCAGTTCATGCATGAGTGGCAGTGTTTTTTTTTGTTTTGTTTTGTTGTTTTTTTTATAAGGGCTTGGTAGCGACCAAATTATGTAATCTAACATTTCACACTCCATTCAAAAGTCCATAAATTGAACGTATACATTAGCCCCTGAATCAGTCTGGCAAAAAATTAAGTTCAACGGATGGTTATACAAAGAAAAATTATCAATTAACTTTAACATTGACATTTTTACAAGAAAGCAGCGGTGCATATTAAAGAGGAATTTTAACTTTGGTAAATAGGGTCATTGAGTTTTTCAGCACTATTGCATAATGTAAAGACATTTTAAAGTTGTTGCTAAGAATAAAGCTCTCTAAAGTTTTAAGATATATGGATTTTCCAAATTTTAGTGGAGAGAAATCACCAACTACAGTATGGACAGGACATAAAATCTCTGATGAAAATCAGTTTTGAAGTTCACCATTGTGATCCATCAATGATATGAGCTCATATATAATCTTCTTGTAGGTTTATACAGTCAGCTGGAACAATCCACTTGGATTTTTTTTAAAGAGAGAACAAATGCATCATAGCGATCTGGCGCTCCTTAAATCACAACAGCGACAACCTTGCCTAACCAAAGTCTGTTAGAGAGAAATAAATTGAGTTTTGGACATCAACCCATACATCCTTCTCTCTTCATCTCCCTCAGGTTCATTTAACATCTGCCCAAGCCCACTCATCACCTCAATATGTGTTTGTGAGTAAAGAGGAGGTGCTGTGTGATACTGTAAGTTAAATATTGTTTTTGTTAATGGTTCATGTCCAGGGTTGGGTTACTTTTGAAATGTACTACAGATTACAGAATACATGCTCTAAAATGTAATTTGTAACGTATTCTGTTAGATTACTCAAGGTCAGCAATGTATTCTAAATACTTTGGATTACTTCTTCAGCACTTTTAGAATTTTTCACTTGTTTGACTATAAAAAATCTACAAGTACAGTAAGACAAAATACACGTTAAAAATACATACTCTGAAAAACCTACATATCTTATGCAGTATTGTTTCTAAAACAAGATCAATCAAATGTATGTTGTTTTAAGGATTTTTAGATATTTTTAAAGGAAAACAATAAAAAATATATATTATTAAGAATACAATGTTTGCCCTAATATCAAAGGATTTACTAGAAAAAATGAAATTATGACCCAACGTGATTTAAAAAAAATAAAAAAAACATGATTGTGTCTGCTAACGTGTATGTAAAATGGCAAGAAATAGCATTTACACCATTACAGACCATTTACACAAGATTTGTTACTTATTTCTTCTGCTCCAAACTTACTTCAAACTTACTTCTCTGTCTGTTTGTAAAAGAATGTAACACATCATAAGAAAGTGTTCCACCACTGTTGGATCGCATCAATTATGTATAATTTTTCCATCTGAAAGGACTAAATATTAAATAATAAAAATGACAATAAAATGCAAAGTAATCTCTTCAGTAATCAAAATACTTTTTGAATGTAACTGTATTATAATTACCAATTATTTAAATTGTAACTGTAGCGGAATACAGTTACTTATATTTTGTATTTTAAATACGTAATCCCATTACATGTTTTCCGTTACTCCCCACCTCTGTTCATGTCTGGATAAGACTTTATAATGCAGGACATAAGCAGAGGAAATGTGATTTAATGTATCTGTATGTTTGATGATATGTACTGTATGCATAAGAGAAGAAATGCAAAATGTGGCACAATCTAACATTTACAGACAAATAAAGGGACATAATCAGATTGTGGATAATATGAAAAATGCTTATATTTCACCAACACAGGACTGGACCTTCCATCCATCCATCCATTTTCCTCTACTTATCCAGGTCTGGCAGCAGACTCAGCAAGACAGCCCATACTTCCTTTTCCCTGGCCATTCCCTCCAGCTCTTCCTGGAGAATCCCAAGGCATTCCCTGTCAGCCGAGAGATGTATTCTCTCCAGTGTGTTCTGGGACTGCCCCTGGGTCTCTTCCCAGTTGGAGATGAAGGCGCCTAGGAGGCAACCTGACCAGATGCATGAACAACCTTAACTA
Organism: Moxostoma hubbsi; assembly: GCA_032164185.1. Taxonomy (NCBI): domain Eukaryota; kingdom Metazoa; phylum Chordata; class Actinopteri; order Cypriniformes; family Catostomidae; genus Moxostoma; species Moxostoma hubbsi. The sequence continues at coordinate 15,929,775 of JAVLUX010000012.1, read as the reverse complement.
GCTCCTTTCAATAGGGAGGATACTTTCAGATACTTGAACACCTCCACTTGAGGAAGTAGCTCACTCCCTTTCTGGAGGAGAAAATCCACCCTTTTCCGACCCATGGCCTCAGATTTGGAGGTGCTGACCCTCATCCCAGCCATTTCACACTCAGCCGCAAACCACTTCAGTGCACACTGGAGGTCGCAGCCTTACAATGCCATCAGGACAATATTGTCAGCAAAAAGCAGAGATGAAATCCTGAGGCTCCCAAACTGGACACACTCCGATCCTCGGCTGCACCTTGAAATCCTGTCCATATACAGGTATATAAAAAACAGGATAGGTGACAAGGGACAGCCTTGGTGGAGTCCAACACCCACTGGGAACAAGTGTGTCTTACTACAGACTACAGACAATGCAGACAAAGGTCTCGCACCAGTTATACAGGGACCCGATGGCACGCATTAGCAGCCCCCAGAAAACCAAACTCCCTTAGTACCCCCCGCAAGACACCCCGGGGGAACAAGTCATAAGCCTTCTCCAAGTCAGCAATGTATGTAGACTCGGCGAGCAAACTCCCATGCCCCATCTAGGATCCTTGCCTAAAGAGCTGATCCACTGTTCCATGACCGGGATGGAATCCACATTGCTCCTCCTCTAACTGAGGTTCGACAATTGGTCAGAGTCTTCTTTCCAGCACCTGGCATAGGCTTTCCCAGATAGGCTGAGAAGTGTGATCCCTCAAAAATTGGAACACACCCTCGGTCCCCCTTTTTAAAAGTGGGAACCAGCACCCACGTTTGCCAATCCCCAGGCACTATCCCCAAATTCCACATGATGCTGAAGAGCCATGTCAGCCATGTCAGCCATGTCAGCCCAACAACATCCAGGACCTTCAGCTTTTCAGGGCAAATCTCCTCCACTCCAGGGGCCTTGATACTTCAGAGCTTTTTGACTGCCTCAGTGACTTCAGCCAGAGAAAGTTCTCTGTCCCTGCCTCCGCCATAGAGGACATGTCAACCAGGTTCACAAGTACCTCAAATTGTTCCTTCCACAGCTCAACTATGTCATCAGGCAAGGTTAGCAGCTCCCCATCCTGGCTTAAAACAGCCTGGACAATGCCCTGTCTCCCCCACCTAAGCTGTCTAACAGTTTGCCAGACCTCTTTGAGTAAGACTAAAAGTCCTTCTCAATGGCCTCCCAAAACTCCTCCCACACCCAAGTTTTTGCTTCTGGAACTACCGCAGATGCAGTCCTTCTGGCCCGCCGGTACCAAACCGCTGAATCAGGGGCATTGTGTATGTTGCTCAAAGTCCTCAAGACTATGCTCAAAACATTATATTTGCCGAATACTGAAAGAAAATTTGAGAAAACTTTGGTGGTGACTGGGTGGTACTTGAATGTTCTAATTTTATCAAAGGTCGTACTTGGCCTGAAAAGATTGAGAAGCACTGTCAGATAAACTACTGATATTGGGTCATAATCTGGCGTTTACTATGTGTAAATATCGGATTAAATTGTTTATACCTCAGTGGTGCAAAGATGAATTGGATGGGCATTAAATGTGATTAATTCTGAACATATTTTGAAAGCACATACCCCATTGCAGATAATAGATACCAATTGCAGCTGAGAAATAGTGTTGTGCTGATAGACCAACATTCTACAGTGAAGTTACAAAGTCTTTCCAATAAACAGTGAGGTATTTTATTGAAAAGGATGCAGGTCCATTAATATTTAATCTGTTCCTCATTTCAGATTTAGTAATGCCCTCTTTTGGTGCTGTTATGATCACTCTAAATATGACCCTGTCTTAGGGTTATAGCATGCTCAAAATAAATAAATAAATAAATATATGACATGGACTATGTGGAGGCATGTCTGCTAAACCAGCATAACAACACTGTGCAATAGCACTCTCACTTCCCAGCCCTGCACATGAATCACAATTTTTTGTATTTTTTTTAACAACCCCTTTAAATGCAAATCACAGCACAGTAATACATAAATGTATTGTTGCTTTGTTGTCATATGATGTGGTTACTTCACAGTACTGCAGCAGCTTGCCTTAGCATTTGGTCTTGTAGGCTGCAGAAGACATTTTTAGTTTTTGTTGAAGTGAAGGATCGTGCCTATTTATAGCTTGTGGAAGAGAAGGAAAGAAACAGAAATAAAGACATTTTGCTGATGAAAGGAGAGTAGGGCCCAGATTAATAGGATAGAATTATAATTAATGTTGGATAGCATCTTTTTTTAAAAAAAGAGGGCGCATCTGTCTCAAGCCTTAAGGAAAGTTCAAAAGTTCACAGCAAAATATGTATTTGGATGTGCACTGAAACTGCAGATGTTGATCAAGGAATTTAGAGCCACCATTGGGCCAAATGGTTGTGAGCGCGATACAGAATGGTTACAGTAGTATTTTCACTTGAGCACGGTTCGGCACAGCGTGATTATAAACCGTTCTCATCTTGCAATTCTCAGCACGGTTACCTAAACATAGTAAACCGTGCTCAACTATGCCTGTGGAATGGCTTTAGTATGTGGCGACTTGTAGTGCTTTTAGTTGTTTCTAGCTTGCCAAGTTTGCTAATATTTGGCTGTTAAAAGTTAATTGAAAATTGTGTCTGTTTAGTCAACACATTCTCACACCCAAGTCGTCACATATTGACGGTTTTGACAGGACCCCCTTGGCGTCACATTTTAACGCCCTGGGTATACCTTTGGCGTCATTTTTAGACGTGTTGGGTAGTCTTAACCAAAACGGCATTCAAAGGTGAGTTTAACAACGCTCCACAGCGTGTGCAAGAAAGCAGTTTAAGCGTTTTCTTAGAGAGCATGCTGGATAACGTATTTTTATCGGAGGTTTGTTGATGTTAATAAATATATATAATATGCTACGATTGTGTTCAATTAATCAAAGTTTTTTATATTTTTATTTTTAAAATTTTGTTCAATTAATCAAAGTTTTTTTTTTTTTTTTTTTTTTTAAATCCTCTATAGAAATCTATCGGTCTACCCAACGCGTCGAAAAATGACGCCAAAGGTATACCCAGAGCGTTAAAATGTGACGCCAAGGGGTCCTGTCAAAACCGTCAATATGTGACGAGTTGGGTGTGAGAATGTGTTGGTTTAGTTTGTCTTCATGATTTTGTGATTGTTTTAGTATTGTGGCCAACATTTATTTTTCTACATGCCTTTTACTTCAGAGAAGTAGATTACAAGCTATAAATATATTCTCATTACTAATTTTATATATTACTTGAAGAATATTTTATCAAGAAATATCCTTTTTAGCTAGTTTGGGAACTTTTACCTTTCTGTGTGTTCATGTCCGGTGGCATACACAAGCCCAACAAATGATGGTAAACATTTCACCTTTTTTTCTTTTCTTTTGTTTTTACAACATAGGCAGTGTCTTTCCTGTGTATTAGCAGGGTAAAAAACAGAGAAAAAGTCAGTCCTAGAAAATGGAATATTTTCTCGATCCAATTTTTACCACTCCAGCCACCACAGACAGATCTATCACGTTCATTCTCCTGATTTCACCACATCACAGAGTGAAAAGAAAAAATAACCAAACAAACTGGCCCAGATTGGCATGCAACGGCATGTTTTTTGACGAGAACTGGTCGGCCCATTGGAGGAAAAGAGGCTTAGTTCTGTAAAATTATAAAAGTAAAATAAGCTAATAAGGTCTGTGGTTAACACTACTTGTGGAGGTGTTTTGCTCTACAACATTAATTACGCACAGTCACAGTTTTAGATACTGTATGTCAGTGTGTAATTTATGTTTTGTTTTTTGTTTAGTTGTTTTGTTCCTTATCATTAGCATCCATTCTCGTCTTGTCTGCTTGTTTGCTCTGTTAAATAACCCCTGCTTGTTTCTGGATCATACTTGTTCCCAGATCATGACTTCTGTTTGTGAGCTAATCTGTTACCTGTGTCTTTCGTAAATGTTGTCTGTTTATTGCTCTACCCCTTTTTGACCCTGTTTACACCTAGTGTTAAGATGCATCTCCGGTGATCCGATCACATGTGGTTAGACGAGACACATTGCTGTTTCACACCTGGTCACTTAAATGCATCTCCTGTGACAACTTGTATTCATATTTTGAGGTGAAATTCTCATGATGACATACATCAATCACTTTGTCAGTTACTACATGGTAATAAACCACAGAAAATGTAATAAAAGACTGAGAAAGCGTGAGAGAAAAGGTGCGCTGTTTCTCCCAGATGCATCTGAAATGTAATCTAAAATCAACATTTCAAGCAGAATTATCCTTAATTTTAGTGGACAACCTGAATTAAAGGAACTTCAGATGTTCATACTTCTCATTTGTGTCTCTTCATGTTGACATCAGACAAGATCTGTGAAGTTTTTGGGCTTGTGTATGTGTGCACTTTTTCAAATTTTCCAATCGGATGGTTATTTTCTTTTAAAGCCATTCGTAGCTGTAAAAGTTTAAACACTTGTTTTAGCACAGTTGTTGATTGACAGGTGAGGGGTCGAATTAACATTTACACCTCAAATGTGATGTGGTCACATATGTTTTTGACTACATTCATTTGTGGTTTTTGGGATCAGATCACAAAACCTTTTAGACCTCATTTAGACCTGTATTTAGCCCTGACTGCATGTGAATGGACCACCTGAAATGCATCTCATTATCAGGTGTAAACAGGGTCTTAGTATCACAATTTTGCCAGCTGATTTGGATTTGTCTCTATATAGGAAAACTCTGTTTTTACCCTGATCCTGTTTTAATCAGTTTAATATTTTCACCCTTAACCTGCTTACTACTTTGGATTTGTTACTGTTGTGGAAAACTCAGATTTAATACAATATATTGTATCTTTACCTCACTTCATTCTGTTTGTGTCCTCTCCTTCCCAGTCCTTTCAGAGCTATTACAGTATCATCACTGTACCCTTGAGAAAGGCACTTAACTCTGTTACAAGTATACTGCATGTTGCTTTGGATAAAAGTGTCTGCAAAATGACTTCTTGCTTGCACAATTCTTCATGCAGTAAATTGGTATGTATGATCATGCATGTGATTGACTTGTTTTAAGACCCATGTATTCGTAAGCCAAAATTTTCTGGTTATGCCCCATTATAAATGGCACACAAAATACTGTTCTGGTCAATCTACTGCTGCTCAGATCCTGAGTCTTTTTGTCTCCTCTGTCATGTCTCTGTCTCTACTTGTGCTTGTTAAAAATCACTCATTGCTCAAGTACTCTGCAATTTGTTGTATGTGACACTCGAAGATAAGCAACTATGAGGCCTTTTGTAACTGTGTTCTTGTGTAAGATCTCAGAGAACTACTGTGTTTGGGCAGGGCCTTTTTCATCATTGTCCCAGTGCACAAAGCAAGGTCCATAAAGACTTCTTTTTTTTTTTTTAATCTGGTGTGAATGAACTTGACTTGCTTGAACAAAGCAGATGAGACCTTAACCCCATTGAACACCTGTGGGATGATTTGGAACACACTGTGTTTGGGTGCCCACATACTTTTGGCCATGTTATTCCTGCTCAGTCTATTTTGTATTGAACTGAATCTTCATTCATTCATAAGTGGTTGATAATCCAATAAGTGTGTTCATTTATGTTGACCCATATAGTGTCCAAATTAAATAGTATGGTAAATCATTTTAATTGAAATTAAACATTTTGTCAGTTTGTGCTTTTGCTTCACATAATTGCTAATTGTCCACAGTAAATGGCTTGACATATTTCATATTGAAACAGGAAGTTTGTACAGGATATATCGTATAGCCAATAGGCTTTAGTTTACATCACTGCCATGGACCATGATTTTCTACATGCAATTGCTAATCTGTGCCAGCTGGTGTCATGTGAGGAGACATTCTTATTCTAGAGAACAACATATTGGACAAAAATGTGTGTTACACCCCTGTGTACAAAATGGATCGATTATCTGGAGTCATTGGAGATGGAATTGTCTGCTAATCTGCTAGCGACCAAGGTGGATTTAGAGCATGTCTGGGAAAAGTTGGAGCACATGGAAAACCATAGTCAGCGGAATAACATCCATATCATGTGAGTACCGGAGGGAATGGTGGGACAGAATATGGTGGAATTCCTGGAGGCTCTTTCCGAGTCTGCTCGACATAGCAGGCCACAAACTGGAACTCGAGCAAGCTCACAGGGTTCCAGCTCGACGAGGGGGAGACAGGCCCCGATCAATTCTGGGCAAATTTCTGAGATCATCTCATAAAGATATTGTGTTTCGTGAGGCGAAGAGTAAAGGAAGGCTTTTTTTTTTTCTCCCCAATTTGGAATTACCAATCCCAATGCACTCTAAATCCTTGTGGTGGCATAGTGACTCAGTCCGGGTGGTGGAGGACAAATCTCAGTTTCCTGAGAATAGATGATAAGTATGACCGTAAAACTTTCACATGCCAACAACAAGCGATGTCCTTCATAAAGTCAATGAAGTGAGTGGGTGGTGTAGTAGTGCTGACGTTGTGGCTGGGAGGAGTGCTCACTGAACATTCGCTTGACTGTTTGAAGATTCTGCATGCTATTTTTGTGCTGATTCCGCCTAGCGTCTGGAGTTTATTTTGTGGAGTATTTCTGGAATTGGAGTCATTGGAGTGAGTAATTTATTTGATTACACTCGTGTTGCAGCCAAATAGGATGGCTCACTGAACATCCGCTTGACAGTTTGAGCAACCTACAAACATTTTTTTTTGTGCTGGTGCCCTTTAGGACAGTTTTATGGATGAAGCTACATGCTCTTTGAGTTTATTCTGCCTATTGGCTGGAGTTTGTTTTATAGATTATCTTTTGCTGTGTAATTCTGTCTCACAAATTTTGTATAGAATCACCGGACTTCTGACGACAAAGTTGTCACGGAGGTTCTCGTAGGCGTGCATGGACTGTTTGAGTTTGAAGGGATGGACAACAGTTGACGCTGTTGTGCTTTCGGTTAATGCACACATTTTTCTTTTTTTTTTCTTTCTGTTTGTTTGGTTCTAGGGAATGTTTGGGATTTGACTGTTGTACTAATGTTGGAATGTTGTCTTTATAATCTGTATAATCTACAGTATTTCTTATTACAAGTCAAAAAATGTCATATGTTAAAATGAGTGGATTGTCTCTCCCCACGTGGAATGTGAATGGGTTGGGGCACCCCATAAAAAGAAGTAAGGTTATCTCTCTTCTTAAGCATAAGTAATATGATATAGTGTTTCTTCAAGAAATGCACCTTTCCCCACAGGTAGCTGAAAATTTTGGAAAGATATGGGGTGGGCATTTTTTTATAGTGCTGGCTTGAGTAAGAGTAGGGGACTCATTACACTGATGAGTAAACATCTACAATTTAAATGTCTTAAACAGAGTAAAGATAAATTAGGAAGAGTCATTATTGTTTTAGCTGAAATTCAGGGACAGAGTGTTATTTTGGCGAATAATTATGCACCTAACGTTGATGATTAGGGATTTTTTTTATAGATCTTGAAACGATGTTGCAAGCCGCTGGTCCTCATTTCATCTATTATTGATTGCTCAATTGGAAAAAAATTTGTCTAATAATAGATAATGCCCTGGTGTATTTAGAGGTGTTGCCACATACGGAGAAAAATAAATCATATAGTTGCCACTATGATGTATCCTTTTTGCAAATTCCGGTTTTCCAAGAAATCAATGTCTATATGGAGACCAACTGGTCCTTAGTATCCTTTGTGGGCGTGGCTTGGGAGGCAGTTAAAGTAGTTCTTAGGGGCCGGATTACACAGTATACCGCTTTCACTATAAAATACAAAGCACAAGAACTCGTGGAATTGGAAGGGAATATTAAAAGTGCAGAGGCAGATCTGAAATGCTGAATCTCGTCTAATGGCCTCAGAGAATTGACCTGACTGAAATACAGATATAGTATTGTTTTGTCACGGAATATGGAGTTTTGGCTATTCAGGGCAAGAAAGTCATACTTTGATTCGGGGGACAAATCAAGAAAACTTCAGGCTAGGTATATAAAACAGAGAGAGTTGTTCCACCAACAATGACATAAGCCCGAATCATTCTGATTATTAAAAAGGACAAATATCATAAAGAGTTACCATCCAATTTCCCTGCTCCAGCTAGACGTTAAATTATTTTTTTTAAAAATTGGCTAACCAAGTTATGACATCTCTTATACATATAGATCAGGTGGGGTTATTCGGTAGCAGATAATTAGACGCCGGTTGCTGCCATCTCACTTGATGCTGAAAAGGCGTTTGATATGGTAGAATGGGATTATTTTTTGAAGATTTTGAAAATGTACAGTTTCGGGAATACTTTAATTGAATGGATTGAATGGATTCTCTTTATAGACATTCGGAAGTGGTGGTACAATCAAATGGATTAATTTCAGTTTATTTTACTCTGGATAGGGGCACACGGCAGGGTTGCCCTCTGTCCCCATTATTGTTCTGTTTTGCCCTGGAACCATTAGCAGCCATGATAAGAAAGGAGGATGATTTTCCAGGGGTGATGGCGGGAGGTGTGGCGCATAAACTTTTGCTTTTCGCAGATTGTATTTTATTATTCATCTCCAACCCCACTAGATCGATGCCTTGCCTCCACAGAATTATGAATTCCTTTTCTAAATTCTCAGGATTCAGAGTTAATTGGTCTAAATCCGAAGCTTTGGCTCTGACAGTGTAATACCCGGTAACAGCTTTTCAGTCAGGTACCTTCCAGTGGCCCAAACAGGGCATTAAGTATTTGGGTATTTTATTCCCAGTAAATTTGTGTGATTTAGTTATAGCTATTTTTGACCCTTTATAAGAAGCTTTTTTTAGCGATGTGGGCAGGTGGGCTTCATTACATTTATCTATGATTGGGAAGGTTAATGTTATTAAAATTAATTGTATTCCATAATTGAACTACCTGCTACAATTTCTCCCTATAGATGTCCTCCTCTCTTTTCTCAAGCAATTTGATAGCACAGCGAAGACCTTAATTTGGAATGGTAAACATCCCAGATTACATTTCAGTAAGTTACATAGGCATTCGGTCTCAGACTTTTGGCTCATTGGTCGCTTCCACCTTAGAGAGCCCCTCCCTGGTTTTGTATTGAACAGGAAGTTCTTGCCCCTATTTCACCATTGCAACAAGGGTTATATGTTGATTCTGTGAATATATGTTTTGCTTTTCTTTGTCAAATGTGTGAATCAATAAAAACTATTAATTGGTAAAAATATTGACAGAGAAAGGGGTAATCCAAGAAAAGTAAAAAAAAATTAAATTAAAAAAAAAAAGAAAAAACAAAGTCAGTAATCCAGAATTCCAATTGTTCAGGTAACAGATCCAAATCACTAGGCAAAAATCAAGTTCCAAGAAATTCAAGTAATGGATCAAAACCAAGTAGAGCAAACAATGCATAATGCTCAGAATTGCAATGTGAATGGGCAATGCTTCACAGAGTCTGTGAGCATGACTAGTAGCATTTATACATAAGCAGAGATTGGACACAGGTGAAACTACTAACTGTTGAACTGAACTAAAACTCTGAAGATAGCTCCCTCTGGTGACTGGGAGCCACAATGGTAAGAGTAGATGGTACAGAACCCCCCCACCCCCCCCTTCTAAGCACATCTCCTGGCATGACTCTTCGACTCAACAGTCACTTAGGTCATGGTGCTGGACGATTGGGATTTATGTAATCCCGGTTAAGAGAGGGGTCTAGAATATTCTGCCTAAACTCAGGATATCTCCTCTGGGTTGTATACCTCCAAGTCCACTAATTTAAACATATGCCTCCCCCGTCGTCATGAGACCAGTATCTTGTACCAAATAGACTGGAGAGCTATCAATCACCAGCGGGGGTGGTGGTGAAGCAGTCCTCCTCCAGATATGTTGAAGTATGGGCTGGTTTTATGAGGGATACATGAAAAGTGCGAGAGATTCAATAGTTATCTGACAGTTCAAGAGAGTTTATGATTCATGATTAATTGTCCAATAATTTTAAAATTCCTACATACCTTGGGCCCAGTTTTAAGTTTTAAGGCCCAGCAAGGAAAGTTTTATGTCTCTTGTGGACAACCAGACCATATCCCCAGGCTCATAGTCAGGGGATTGTTTATGTCCGCAGTTGGCATGGAGTCTTGTTACAGCATGTTGGAGATGAACATGAGCTTCGTTCCAGGTTCTCCCACTTTTCTACACCCAATCATCCATCACAGGCACCTAAGAGGATTCACCAGACCATGGGAATAAGGGGCTTTGGTATCCAAGCCTTTACAGGATTAGAGTCAGGCCGTTAAAGTATGAATGAGGGAGTTCTGGTCATGCTCTGTCCATGGCAGGATTGATTACATTACATTTACATGTATTCATTTGGCAGATGCTTTTATCCAAAGTGACTTATTCCTGGTTATTGCTGCAGTTGGATCTTAGAAAGCAACCAATCTCCTAGTTGAGTCTCTCCACCTGCCCATTAGATTGTGAATGGTACCCAGATGTGAGACTTGCGTTAATATTCAACTACTGAATACTGCTACTGAGACAGGCAGTTAATTGTCTAGGGGTACGACATTGTACACACACTGTTCAGTCATTGACAAAATTACATAATGGGTTGAGGCTGACCACCATCTGTTTCAAACCAAGCAAATGGTTCTGTTAATACCTGGGTGCCCTGCACTTGCAGATAAATGTATCCACTGGATTACAGTGTCCCTTAGAGTGGTTGGCACAATCACCTTGTTCAGTGAGCAGGCAGGTGGTGTGGGTTCATCACATAGTCTTTCCATGATTTCATCCATGATGTCTCAGCGAATGAGAGCCACAATAAGTGTTGATGTTAGGATAGGCCCGGTGGTTGAAGTACTCTGTGAATTCTCAAAAAGTCTAGACAAAGCAACTCTTGTAGTATTCTTACTAACTGATCAAAACATCACTGTGCTGTTGAATTTAGTTAAAAACACTTACCATGTGGCTTGTCTGGTATTCAGCTGTTTAGCTGCTTTGATATATTCAAGGCTTTTGTGGTCTGTTATTACCTGGAATGGGTGTTGAACTCCTTCCAGTTAGTGGTGCCTTTCTTCCAATGCTGCTTTGATGGATAAAAGCTTCTTTTACCCAAATCATAGTTCTTTACTGCAGCATAAAATTTCCTTGAGAAGGCGACACAAGGGAACATCTCAGCAGGGAGCCTTGAAGTTGCAACAAGACTGCTCCATTGCCGCATCAGCCTCCACTATGACAGGGACTTGGAGGTCTGGATGCTTCACAATTGGAGCTGTTGTGAAACTTTGCTTTTACTTGGCAAACACATGTTGAGCTGATTTTGGTCAAGGGATTTTCTTTGGCTTTCCTTTCAGTAATAAGATCAGTAGTGCATTTATTGAACTGAATCCACATATGAAATGTCTATAGAATTTAGAAAACCCAAGGAATCTCTAAAGTTCCTTGACAGTAGAGGGAGTTGGTTAATTGCATACCACCCAGATCTTGGCATCTTCCTTCATCACACCCTGCTCACTCACTACATATCCCAGAAAAGAGATTGTGGATAAATTAAGCATTGTCTGTATAATCCCCATCCATTAATTGGCTATATCAGTCCACTCTCTCCTCTCCACTAACAGCTGGTGTGTGGTGAGCATACTGGCTGCTGTCGCATCATCAAGGTGGGTGCTGCACACTGGTGATGGATGAGGAGAGTCCCCATTCACTATGTAAAGTGTTTTGAGTGTGATGTCAGAAAAGGGCTATATAAGTGTAACTTTAATTTGTTCATTAATTCAAATACAAGTAATGGATCCATGTATGAAAAAAGGTAGAGAAAACAACAATACTTAAACACTCAGAACTGCAGTAAGAATAGGCAATACTTCCAGGAGACAGTGAAAAGGACAAGGGACATTTATACTAGAGCAGATATTAGACACAGGTGAAAATAATGATTAAAATGGAACTGAACTAAAACTCTGGAGATATCTACCTCTGGTGGCTGGGAGCCACAATGTCAGAGGTAAATGCCAATATTGTTAATTTTGTCCATTTTTAGGAGTACATTAACTAAAGTAGATGGCTTCAAGGTTTCTTTACATGGACTTAATTTTGAAGCCACAAAACTAAATATTTGGTTTTATGAGATCATTCAGGTAAGTCATTGTTAAAGGGATAGTTCACCCAAAAATGAAAATTATCTCATCATTTACTCACCCACATGCCATCCCAGATGTGTCTTACTATCATTTTTAAGAATGTCTATGCTCTGTTGGCCATTCCAATGCAAGTGACCTTTGAAACTCCTGCCCTTTTGAAGCTTCACAAATCAAATAAATGCTGCATTAAAGTAATCCATATGACTCCAATGGTTTAATGCATGTCTTCATAACCAATATGATAAGTGTGGTTGAGAAAATAATACAAATGTAAGTCCTTTTTTACTATAAATCACCACTTTAAGTGGAGATTTAATGTGAAAAGGACTAAATTATTGATCTATCTATCACCCACAGAGTATTCTTAAAAATATATATATATTGTTCTGGAGAAGAAAAAAGGTCACACACATCTGGGATGGCATGAGGGTGAGTAAATGATGAGAGAATTTTCATTTTTGGGTGAACTATCCCTTTAAATTATTAATTATTTTTAGTAGCTCAGAGAGGTTTGTCTTGTTGAAAATTTCAGCTTAGACCAGCTTGAATTTACATGCTTATCCAGGCTCATCCAAAACACTATGGGACATCCAAAAGCTGAAAATTGGCTGTACATGAAAGTAGGTAGTGAACAAAGCACATCCAAATCCAGTATTTGCATCACATTCTTGAAGGCAGCAAAGATCCAACCTGTGCTGCCCTTTAATATCCCAAATTACTGCGATTCACTGGTTGGTTGAAAAAATAAACTGATGGAGCAGGTGAAAGCAGTAATTAGTTTATAAATGCCCCATTTTTATTTTTATTTTTTTATTTAATTTCTTGAAATAAATATGTATTGTGATTTGTAATTAATTGCTTGGGTGTGTGTTAAGCTAATTAGAAACAGCTTAGATGATTAAACAGCATTTCGGTCACTGAGACATCAAGACAGCTTCCTAAGCTTTTGGCCACAGCCATCATGGTGACCAAGCTAAAACAACTGGTTTTAAACAGGGTAAATATCCATTAAAGCTATGGTGTGCAATCTTTTCCAGAAAATGGAAAAGTTAATAAATAAATTGTAAATTGCTATACTGGTTGAAAGTCTCTTCACATCCTAATAGCAATAAATAGTTTAATAAAAATAAATAATAAAAAAAACACTTGAAGGAGCGCAAATGCAAACTAAGGGATCTCGAGATGTGTTTAAAGATTGAGTATTAAACTATACTTAACTTGAAACAGTGAACTAAACATGTAGACGCTACACAAGCATGTCTGACGCAGGTGTAGATTGACGGGCTCTTAAACAAGCCCTCATAATAAATCTCCAACTGATTGACAGATTCACTTGCAAAATGGATTGCTGTGTAATGTATGCCAATGATTGACTTATGATCAATAATATGTTAGTAAACAATACATTGTATTCTAAAGCCGCTTTTTGGATTTTCTTATCAATGATTAACTCTTCTGCCCCTTATATATATAATATATATATATAAATCTTCTGTGGAAGAGACAGGACTTAAAAATGATCGACCAATCATTGCATTCGGTCCGAATGTAATGATAGGATGTCCTTCCTGTCTGTCAATCTATGTTTTCATATTGCCGCGCAACTTGTTTGCGCAGACAAACACAAGTCATCAGCACGGATTCCTTGATGCTGTGGAGAACGAGTGCAAGAATTACATTCGTTATTGTTTTAATGTCTAACCTGTGAATGAGACATGAGATAATCTGAAACCGTTGTAATCGATTCCACCAACACGTCTCTCCTCCTGGCGCTTAGACTCTGCTCTGTGTGTGTGTTCATGTGTGACAGAGGAGGCGTAGCTTTGGAGACACCTCTGAAGCGAGGACAGGCTCTATTCTTTCAAAGCTAGCTTGCTAACTGCTAGCCTCTCTGGATTACACACCCTAGCTTTAGTTCATATAAATTTATTTGATTTGGACTTTTCACAATACATATTGTGACAGAGAAACCAAGACTGAAACCTAAAAACTGCTACGCTTCCAATGTACTCTTTTGAGCACCTTCAGTCCTTGCATTTGTGACAGCAGTGACTGTAGATAGAGCAGACAGAGACACCTCCTTCTTACTGAGCTAAGAGCACAGTGCTCCATCATGAGGAATTATGACACTTAGAGAAAGCATTAATCATAATCAATGTCCACAGTAAGCAAGGAGAAGTTTCACTGGATATGCTGTGAGGAAAGGGGTTCAGCTAATGAAAGTGTGTGTGTGTGTGTGTGTGTGTGTGTGTGTGTGTGTGTGTGTGTGTTTGTTTTTGTTTTTTAGGTTACAAACTGGTAATTACAAGGGTATTGTGCTAAAAAATTGGTTTATGAGGACATTTCTAGTGTCCCTATAATTCAAATCACTTTAAAAACATACTAAACAATGTTTTGTTTTTTTTAGATGTAAAAATGCAGAAAGATTTTTGTGAGGGTTAGGTTAGGTGAGGCTATGTCTCACAAATTCATCACAGCTTCTCCTTTTCTATCATATTCCCTCTGATCAGAAAGACAAGAGACTGACAGTAATCCTTTCTAAAGTCTTAAAGCATTTTGTCTCTCTAATCATCCATCAAAATGAACAAAAGAACAAAAAAAAAGAATCATTCTGTCATTTCAGCTCAGTTGCGTCTTGCTTTTATATGATGTAATTCGTCTTTATCAACCAAATCTATCTTTCTTGATAGAAATAATCACAGATATATTGCACGTGAGCAGAAAAAAACAATACTGCAAAAAAAAAGCCCCCCTTGAAATAAGCAAAACATAACAATTATTTAATAAAAGCAAGCAAAATGGCATGAGATACAAAAATGACTTCTCGAAACTAGCACATTAATCTAGTCAATTAAAATAATAAATGGATCTTAAAAACTAGACAGAGTTACTTAAAATTAAGCAAGTTGAAAAATAAAAATTCCTTAAATTTCTCACATCAGAAAGCTTAGGCTGAAATATCCCTCAAAACAGCATTTTTTTCTGAATCGATCTAGATTGTCTAAAGATATTAAAGATGCATTCTCTGAAAACAAGTATTAAAAACTTGAATGTAATGCCGTTTATGGAAGTATTTTAAGGTAGAATAAGTTTTTGTTTTCTGTAAAAAAAAAGAAATGTGACCTGCCATGATTTTCTTCTAAGAATGCATTCAAAGTATGTGTTCAAATGTTCTGTAGCTAGAATGCACCCCTTATTTATTGCATTTATTTATAGTTATGTTGTGATGTTTTGTTAGATTTTAGATGTTGCAAGTAGGCCTACTAATATTTGCTTTGAGTGGATGTAAGCAAGAGGAAATTCACTTTTAATCAAAAAGTAGTGTACAACTAAACTAATTAAAAACTCCTCCCAAACTCATCGTATAAATCAGTGGGCTGTCACGTAAATCATTACAAATGAAAAAAGTCACTTTAAGACCAAAGCACCAGCTTAAGACCCATTTACCAAAGCTTTAGTTTGCTTATGCTCCCCAGGGGCTATAGACTCAAAGAGTGGTGATGCATGCAGAATACTTAAATTTAAGTAAGAAAGCATTGGACTTCCTGCTGTTTTAGAATTAATATATCCTGACATAGACTTCTAGGGAAAGAGTGTACAGTATGTATATGTTTTTATACATGTAATCTTATGTATATGTTCATTGAAATGTTTGTGTATGTTGTGTATTTATTTTGTAACTGTCTTTCATGGGCAGATTCTGCATAATCTGTCATTAGTGATGAAACTACAGCAGTGCCAATTCACAATTGACTTTGTACAAAACTTACACAAACACACGCAAACACTTATATCACACTGACATAAACGCGGTCACAGATAAGCACGCATACCATCTGCGCCATCTGTTCTTGCCGTAGTCGTGTCAGGGGATCACTGCAGGTAGCTGCCATGTGCGAATGAGGTGTCAGTGTGAACTATGAATACATGGCAGGTTTTAACAGTTCAGTGCCAGACTGCAGACTTGTAGGTGCCATCTTGTTTTACTGCATCGCCACTGAGATACCCAAACCCCATCAAAGCACAGCTTTTCAACCGTATATGGAGACTGGTTGTAGTAGCCTGCTGAAAAGACCAGCATCTGTTGTGTTTTGTATGCTGGTCCCCACCACACTTCTGAACTACAGTAGCTTAACCAGCAACACGTCCTAGGTCAAACAGATTCATTACAAACATCATGCTGGTCCACAACCTTAACCCAGCTAGGTTTCGTATGCTATGATGGTTTAACAGCTATACCATAGAAATTTATGCAGTAGTTAATGGCATTGCAGATGCAATATTTCAAAAAATGAAAGAATGTATTAAATTTAACATCCAAAAAAGGGCTGTCATGAACGTGTCAAGATATTGCACTGATTATGAGGTTTGTTGACGCACGCTGACTGGCCCCTGTTGATGTGGCTCATAAAAAAATTGTACATCAATCTTAAATTGCTTCAATTTTAGGAAAATTAAGGATGGGCATTTTCAAGTAATTTTGTAGTTGAGTTCTCTAACCCACAAAAACAAATACTTTGGTTTGGTTTTCTGTTTCCGGTTTCAAGATGCAATGTAGAAACTACCAAAACGAGTGATCCAGACAGAGAACAACAAGCATTTCAGTTTTTTTTTATTTATTTTTTGTAAATATGTACAAAAAAAAAATATTTCAGGCTCAACTGCTGTTGTTGGCAGTCATAACAACTCAAAGTAGTAACGTATATCAATCTAACCTCGGAGCATCACTTAATGTCATCTACACACTCGGATAAGGGCACTGTCAATAAAAACAGTCATCTCGACTCTGTGAAGTATCGGCACTATACAGCCACATGTTTTTTGACCATTTTTACTATTTTAAAACATTACACATTACATTACCCGCTAAGAATATACTCCAGTGTGAGTGAAAACACCGGAGACTGGAAATTGAAAACAGTTGTATTGTGGTACACTTCCTCGTTCAGAAAAAAGGTGGTTATATGATATTTATCATTTATAACAGATATTTAACACTCATACACATACTGGTCTGATAAGCTCAGAGTTCGCTTAACATTTTCTTTCCACCAATAAAAACAGGTCCTCTTCTGTTGGTTTAGTAGATTAGTATTCAATACGAATCAAAATATTTCCAAAGTATTGCCAAACAGTTGTTTTCAGAAGCACAGACGCCATGATATATTTTTCTCTCATCAAACACCTCGACAAAACACAGTGCAAAACACATATTCACAGTGCCCCCAGTGGACTCAATTGTAACTGTGAGATTTGGTGAGAGATTCAGTGGGAACAGTGTAATTCAGCACTGCTTACAGCAGGCAAATGCGGAAAAGAAATTAGAGAAGTGTTTTTAATACTTAGCTGGTGCAGAACGAGAACACTATTACTGGATTACTCGTGCTGCATGCACATCCCTACAGATAATATGTACATTTATTACAGAATTTAAGAACGGGTCAGGGCAGGAGGCATGAGTAATTGTGTAATTTTTTTAAACATTTTGCTATATTTTATATAATTATTTGCACTAAATTAACGCATTAAATCAACAGATCAAAAAAATATATATGTTTACGTCAAGGATGTGGATATGTCAAGGAATATTGTTTTAAATTCCAACAAAGAAATGTTGGGGAAAAAAAGTTGACATGGTGATTTGGAGTGTGGTATTGTCTCATGGCAAAGCTAACAGCATTCTTCATCATGAATGCTGACCCAAACACTCTGTGTGACATTGACTTACCTGAGTGCTAGCAGAGTGAGTGCTTTGACAGACTTCCAAGCACACACACACACACGCACACACACACACACACACACACACACACACACACACAACACACTCTCTCTCTCTGTATAGCTAGCACAACTAAGCCTCAGGCCAACAGATCTCAAACACAGAAAGTCACTCTGTCTCAGTGATGCTCAATTCTTTATTCGGGAACAGGAAACAGTGGCTGCAGGGTCTTGAATCTGTTTTCTTTGTACAAAGTATCACAGTAATGCTTTAAGAGGAATGAAAACACATTTAAACAGTTATTCATGGTTCCCAGAGTGTTAAAATTGTTAGTTTGAGTTACAGTTTTCCTATTTTATTTGCATAGTGCTTTCCACAAAGCATATTGTTCCAAACCTATTATCATGCTCTTTTTGAATCTTACATCATCCTGTAAGATGACAAAGAAATTAAAATGCAGAGATATTGAAAAAGAGGATGTGTAGTCATAAAGTGCTTTGGAATGAGCCATGCCCATACAATTACCCACATAATCAAACATGTTGTTGTGAATATCCATTTCTCATTTACCTGCTTCATATATGTGATCATGGCTTTGTTTTCCAGTCTATTCCACAAAGGCTACCACTCTACTCAATAGCTTATTGTTATTCTGGCATCTTTATTACTTTCCATCTGGTGTAATTGCCTGCATGGTCTGTGAATTGAAATTCTCTTAGTATTGTGTTTTGACTATAAAAATAATGCCCTGGTATAATGTGCTGGGCATGGATAGTACATGATATGCTATCATGCTCTGCCACAAATAGTGCTGTGAATAGGGTTGTGAATAAAAGGTTGTGATCTATGTGGAGTTGCAATGAATGAATGGTTTCAATAATTCCCCAAAATGAATCCTAATTCTGTGCAGGTCAGCTCAAATACAGAAGTGTTTATTTTTCATAACAAATAAGGTTTTACTAGTCACTACATTTAAACCATTTAGTGACAAACCATTTGTTCAGTAAATAAATAAACACACTAAGCTAACTTTATAGACCTTTTTCACAGACTGTGAAGACGTGTTTCCACCTTATTTATCAGCATAATTCTCACATTTTTTTATATTAGACATTTTTTTAAATATTGACTGTAAATTTATAACATTATGCTTATTGTTATATCACCCTGGAATTAGTTTTACAAATGAATTACCACAGCTGTGAGGGGTTTTGATTACTGCTACTGAGAGAGTGACAGTAAATTTGGCATCTTCTACCATCTGACTGTCTTAATCCACTGATCTCTATTATTATTATTTTTCTTCTGGAAAGTCATTCAAATGTAATAATTCTTGTGGTCTTGGAGCAAATAGGTAACTGAAAATAATTTTTGCTGTGGTCTCCCATTCAGCACTGTCGAAGTTTACCTTGCAAACGTTTACTTCCGTGTTCCAAAACCCGGAGTTTGAAAAAGGTCTATTATGTATTATGCTGTATTAAGATTTTAAAGGAATAAGTAATGCTCAATCAACAGCATTTGTGGCTGTTTGATTACCACAAAAATTCTGACTTCTCTCACTCTTTAAAAAAATGAAATAAATACAAAATTAGGTAAATTAGGTAAAAGTACAAATCTGGGTTACAGAGAGTTAATTGCATAGTACGTAAATGTGGCCAAGCCATAAATGTGAAAACACTCACTGTTTCAAAAAAGTATAGCCACAAGACATAAACAATATGTGTGTGAACATGATTTTAGTGATAAACTCGCTCATGTAAAGATATACAAATTAGTTGCTATGATGACATAACTCCATAAACTCTAAAACAAAAGTCAAATCGACGATTAACTTTATAGCTCAAATTATACACAAGTTTAAACAGAAGAATTCATTTAAGTGCTCTTATAAAATTTAAAACTTCAGATTTCTGCCTTTAAACTCAGAAAAAAACTGTAAGTACCTTACTGTAACCTCGACTTTATTTTTTTGTTTTTTGAGAAAAGGAGGGACGGATCGGAAATTTTTTTTTTATTATTATTATTTATTTATTTATTTTTTGTGGCTATCAATATGATGCTGTCGACTGATCTTAACTTGTTATGAACACAGAATATTCCTTTAAGACTTTTACAGTAAGATTAAGATCAGACATTCATGCTTGAATTCTGAAAATGGTAACTGTTCAGATAACAAATGGTTCATAAACCTTTCTCACAATTGATTAATTTAGCCTCCTATCTTGCTAGCAGAAGCAGATCTTGGCATGCACTATATAGGCTGTCGTCTAGGGCGACAGTGTTCTCTGGGGTGCCCAAAGGAGCTGAGCCCTGTCCCTGCATCAGTGTTTGGAAGGTTTGGTGGGCCACGATAGCAGCCACATAAACCTTCAAGGTGGAAGGGGACAGCCTCCCCTCCCACCTCTCCTGCAGAAATAAGAGCACTGACCTAATCGCACACCTCTGTGGGTCTTCAACCCGGGAAGAACACCAATCTGTGAACAAGCGCCACTTCAGGGCGTAAAGTTGCCTGGTAGAGGGGGCTCTGGCATGGTTGATCGTGTCTACAACAGCAGGTGGTAGACCAGCTAGATCTTCCACGTCCCGTCCAGGGGCCAGACGTGGAGGTTCCAGAGGTCTGGGTGCGGATGCCAGAGCGTGCCAAATCCCTGAGAAAGAAGGTCTTTCCTCACGGGAATTCGACAGGGAGGGGCTGTCACGAGGAGTACGAGGTCCGAGAACCAGGCCCGAGTGGGCCAATAGGGAGCCACTAGGGTGATTTGTTCCTCATCCTCCCTGACCTTGCACAGCACCTGTGCAAGAAGGCTCACTGGGGGAAATGCATACTTACGCAGCCCCACAGGCCACCTGTGTGCCAGTGCGTCTGCCCCGAGGGGTGCCTCTGTTCGGGCATACAAGAGCGGGCAGTGGGAGGTCTCTCGGGAGGCAAACAGGTCTACCTGGTCCTTGCCGAACCATTCCCAAATATGCTGGATCGACTGGGGGTGAAGCCTCCACTCTCCACTGGGCAAGCGTTGTCTTGACAGTGTGTCTGCTACCACATTGAGGTTGGCGGGGATGTGAGCGACTTGAGTCGCTGCTGGCTCCAAAGGAGGAGACGATGGGCGAGTAGTGAGATGTGGCGGGAAAGCATAGCGGACCTCTGTGCGTTAGGCTCAGACTGAGCGAGCAGACCTGAAGCAAGGAGGCGAGGCACGGGGGACGGCTGAAGTGGCTTTCTCTCATGACAAAAGAAAGCCGTGACCACAATGCTGCCATGGCCATGTTCTCGCACTGAGAACATGAATCATTGGAGAGAAATCACTCATCCCAAGCTCGGACGGAAGCAAGCAAGTGTGTCGGGGAGGTGGGTGGTTCGAGGGGATTTACCCGGCGAAACGGAACCTGTCATTATCCCCAAATCACCTTCATCGCTCGCGGCGCCTGCCCCAATTCCGTAGGAAGGATGTTGCTTCTTCGACGTCCAAGTGAGAAACAGATGGGGAACTATATTTAACATACCACCCCTGCTGACAAAGGACCACAGATAAGCCTGATGGTGTTGATTCTCTGGCTTGAGAATACACATTTCCATACATGTATAATACAAATGTTCCGATCTTCATATCTCTCTGCACATGATCATTAATATCACTGTATTTTTAAATGACATTTGAACATGCATTGATTTACTTTTATATTCCTCATTTAAAAATATAATGTCTTCTCTTCCAGATCTTCTCTAGGGAAATGCTATCTTACATTTGAATCATGTCTATTGGATATTTACTGACATATGATCTAATATCATTTATATGCGTGTACTTGCATCAGTCAGAATGAAGGATGTGCTCGGAGGAGCTACATGTCTCACATGCTTTATTTGTGTCTGCATTTATACAACATGTGTGTTTGTGTGTATAGATGTGAACATTTGTTTGCAAAACCTAAATACATCTCAGTGGAGAGCTATGGGGTTACTTTTGTTTAAAAACTCTCTGTTTTGTTCAGCTCTTAAACACCTCTCTGATACTTTCTTTCCTCTTTCATTCTGACATCTTCTCAGGTACTGAAGCCGTCTCCTTGACCATGGCCTTTCACTTATTGATTCCTTTAACAATCCTCTCTTTCCCGGTGGGCTGAAATTGAGCTATTATACATCTTTATTTTGTCCTTGCAATTGCAGTGGTGATGAGGGAAGATACCAAAAAATTATTGCAATACCTGTTATTATTCTTTTCATTGAAATTTTACGAAAGATTAGATCTTTTTAACATATTTGAACATCTCTTAATTGTTTCTTTTAGAATTTTCTTTTTACATTATCATAATGTATGCTTATATCATTCACAGAATTTCATGCATTGAAGTACTTGCTTAAATTGCTCAAATCATTTTATGTATTTAACACATGCTTAAATCGCTCAAAGCATTTTATGCATTTTTACCAGGCTTTAAGGACATGTATAACAGTTTAAACAATAAAATTATCATTACACGTTCAGTTAAATGGAAAACACTCTGGGCTATAAATCATTAAATAAGTGTGGAGTGGAGGGGGGCGGGGCCGGGCTAGAATGTCACACACCTGGTCCCAGTTCAGCCTGATGGGGCGCGCGAGGGATAAAGGTGGCCGGTGACAACGGTTCGGGAGAGAGAGAAAATTATGGGTGGCTGCCCTGTATGTGTTTATGTTTGAGTGTTTTGGTTTAAGTTCTCATTAAATATTATTTATGTTGACAAGCCGGTTCTCGCCTCCTCCTTGCCCATCATAACCCGCTTTACAATAAGATATGATTAATTCAACATGTACATACCCAGTCCTTGCTTGTGCACAAAACATTGCCAAACTCCCCACATGCATCCATTTGCATCCTTCAAAAATTATCCATAACAAGCACTCAACTTTAACATTTGACTCTTCTGAACACATATTTAATGCAATTTATAAGCATCTTGTGGGAAATTCTATATTTACCCATATAATTCTCAAACAATTAATAAAACTGGGAGCTCTCTTGCACAACAAATATTATCACGTCTCTAACATGAGAGAGTGTCGAAAAGCAGGTGTCTTAAAACTCTGGTATTTAAGGTCATGTCCAATTTATGACTAGAGTTAAATTACATGAAATGTCTCCACTTGGCTAAAAAACTGGACTTCTGAGCCAAAGTCGATACTTAAATTAAAAATAACCAAGAACTTTCTATTAAAGAAATCTCAAGAACTATGAAAGAGCAGCCTCTGAGCAATAATTTTTTCCTTATCTACAAAGTACCTTCTGGGATGAGTTAAATGCCTTGTTAAAATGTTTGTAATTGTGTGAGTTTCTAACCATGGTGCTGCTCAGTGAGCTGTAGTTGAGTGTCCTTTCATTTGTGTAGCCCTTTTAGAGATCACTGTATCGGGACTTTGAGCGAGTGTCCTGTGAGATTCAGCTTCATTGAACTAGCTTCAGGTTCCACATAAACAATGAATGAGAGAGAGAGAGAGAGGGAGAGAGAGCAGAAATGCAGAGGCACTGAACTCTTAATTTTCTACAGGCTTCCACAGCATTTTTTTCCGTAATTTAATTCAGAAAGTGGAACTTTCATATATTCTATTGATTCATTGCACATAAAGTGAAATATTTCGAGTCTTTTTTCATTATTACGGCTTACTACACATGGAAATCAAGAATCAAAATAAAAAATCCAGTAACTCAAAATATTATAATAAATAATTTATAATACAGAGATGTCGACCTTCTGAAAAGTATGTTCATTTTTGCACTAAATACTTGTTCTGGGCTCCTTTTGCACAAATTACTGCATCAATGCGGTGTGGCATGGAGACAATCAGCCTATGGCACTGCTGAGGTGTTGTGGAAGCCCAGCTTTGATAGCAGCCTTCAGCTCGTCTGTGTAGTTGGGTCTGGTGTCTATCATTTTCCTTTTGACTACGTGTCTGGTGTCTATCATTTTCCTTTTCCTTGGTTCACGTCAGGCGAGTGGGCTGGCCAAACAAGCACATAGTCATAACATGGTCAACAAATCAGTTACTAGTAGTTTTGGCAATGTGGGCAGGTGCCAAGTCCTGCTGGAAAAGGAAATCAGCATCTCCATAAAGCTTATCAGTAGATGGAAGCATGAACTTCTCTAAAATATCCAGGTAGATGGCTGCATTTACTCTCTACTTGAGAAAACACAGAGGACCAACACCAGCAGATGTCATGGCAAACCAAATCATCACTGACTGTGGAAACATCACACTGGACTTCAAGCAACTTGGATTCTGTGCCTCTCCACTCTTCCTCCAGACCCTGGGACCTTGATTTCCAAATTACATGCAAAATGTACTTTAATCTGAAAAGAGGACTTTGGACCACTGAGCAATGATTATTTGCAGTAATTCGTGCAAAAGGAGCTCCTACCAAGTATTGAGTGCATGAATTAACTGTTATAAACTACTGCTTATAGACTACTGGTCATGGTCTAGATTATAGTCAGTTAAAATAAACAACATGTTTTCATAAAACTCTTTAACGAAATTAAAAGTGAAGCAGTTTCTGGTAAATTAAACAAGATGACTGGAAGTAGTTAAGGTCTGCAAGACTTTTATTGATTATGTGTTTTGCATGGACCAAATTGTGGTATAGGCAACACCATTGACGATTTGATTGTGTAAAGAAAGATCAAAATCTCAATGATTCAAATGAGACCATGAACCACTAGATCTTCTGCCCTTGTGTATTCAGATTGGAAAGCGCTGAATTTTCTCATTCCAGTCCTCGCTTGCCATGGCCATTCAAGTTACTGATTCTTCTTCAGTGAAAACAGACTGAATAACTTTTATTACCAAGGCTGCATAAGCTGAATTGCTTAAGCCATTCTGTGTCCACTAAGGAGTAACAATGCATTCATTTGTCTAGTAGCACTTGTGCACAAATACTGATCAGAAATGGTGAATCTTGGACAGGCTTAGGCTTATTTCCTAAAACTTTAAAATTTTAAGAAATGTCACTTTAGTTGTCCCAGCAATTCACATCCATTTTAAATGTAAAAAGTGTAATGTGTTTCATGAACAGTATTTTTGAAAAATATGTTTAAAGTTATGTAAAGTCACATTAAGAATCATGACTTATCAGTGGTCCAGGACAATTCTGTTTTATTCTACACAGAACTAGGTAGCCTCATGCGAGCCACCATGTTGAGATCACATGACTAGCCAAAATACTACACACTTTGTCTCAGTATCCCCCCTCTTATCAAACACTTTCTCTCATGGAATAAAAATCAATCATGGTTGACTGTAAAAAGCACATTTTTACAATGGCATTGGTAAACAATAACATGTAATAAATATACAGGTCCTTCTCAAAAAATTAGCATATTGTGATAAAGTTCATTATTTTCCATAATGTAATGATAAAAATTAAACTTACATATATTTTAGATTCATTGCACACCAACTGAAATATTTCAGGTCTTTTATTGTTTTAATACTGATGATTTTGGCATACAGCTCATGAAAACCCAAAATTCCTATCTCAAAAAATTAGCATATCATGAAAAGGGTCTCTAAACGAGATATTAACCTAATCATCTGAATCAACTAATTAACTCTAAACACCTGCAAAAGATTCCTGAGGCTTTTAAAAACTCCCAGCCTGTTTCATTACTCAAAACCGCAATCATGGGTAAGACTGCCGACCTGACTGCTGTCCAGAAGGCCATCATTGACACCCTCAAGCAAGAGGGTAAGACACAGAAAGAAATTTCTGAACAAATAGGCTGTTCCCAGAGTGCTGTATCAAGGCACCTCAGTGGGAAGTCTGTGGGAAGGAAAAAGTGTGGCAAAAAACGCTGCACAACGACAAGAGGTGACCGGACCCTGAGGAAGATTGTGGAGAAGGACCGATTCCAGACCTTGGATGACCTGCGGAAGCAGTGGACTGAGTCTGGAGTAGAAACATCCAGAGCCACCGTGCACAGGCGTGTGCAGGAAATGGGCTACAGGTGCCGCATTCCCCAGGTCAAGCCACTTTTGAACCAGAAACGGCGGCAGAAGCGCCTGACCTGGGCTACAGAGAAGCAGCACTGGACTGTTGCTCAGTGGTCCAAAGTACTTTTTTTGGATGAAAGCAAATTTTGCATGTCATTCGGAAATCAAGGTGCCAGAGTCTGGAGGAAGACTGGGGAGAAGGAAATGCCAAAATGCCTGAAGTCCAGTGTCAATTACCCACAGTCAGTGATGGTCTGGGGTGCCATGTCAGCTGCTGGTGTTGGTCCACTGTGTTTTATCAAGGGCAGGGTCAATGCAGCTAGCTATCAGGAGATTTTGGAGCACTTCATGCTTCCATCTGCTGAAAAGCTTTATGGAGATGAAGATTTCATTTTTCAGCACGACCTGGCACCTGCTCACAGTGCCAAAACCACTGGTAAATGGTTTACTGACCATGGTATTACTGTGCTCAATTGGCCTGCCAA
The DNA here is from genome assembly GCA_032164185.1 of Moxostoma hubbsi. Taxonomy (NCBI): domain Eukaryota; kingdom Metazoa; phylum Chordata; class Actinopteri; order Cypriniformes; family Catostomidae; genus Moxostoma; species Moxostoma hubbsi. Next base: position 15,903,495 of record JAVLUX010000012.1, on the reverse strand, counting down.
CTCTCCTGACCTGAACCCCATAGAGAATCTGTGGGATATTGTGAAGAGAAAGTTGAGAGACGCAAGACCCAACACTCTGGATGAGCTTAAGGCCGCTATCGAAGCATCCTGGGCCTCCATAACACCTCAGCAGTGCCACAGGCTGATTGCCTCCATGCCACGCCGCATTGAAGCAGTCATTTCTGCAAACGGATTCCCGACCAAGTATTGAGTGCATAACTGAACATAATTATTTGAAGGTTGACTTTTTTTTGTATTAAAAACACTTCTTTTATTGGTCGGATGAAATATGCTAATTTTTTGAGATAGGAATTTTGGGTTTTCATGAGCTGTATGCCAAAATCATCAGTATTAAAACAATAAAAGACCTGAAATATTTCAGTTGGTGTGCAATGAATCTAAAATATATGTAAGTTTAATTTTTATCATTACATTATGGAAAATAATGAACTTTATCACAATATGCTAATTTTTTGAGAAGGACCTGTACTGATGTATTATCTACTTTTTATTTAATTACTCTCTAGTGAATTCCTCATGTTTAGATTATCAGGATATGGTGTTAAGTCCAGTGTGTTTTGAAGGAAACTGCATATTCACATCCTCTTTTGGAGTAACCCCACCCCCTTCTGGTGAAACCCTGCCCTCTTCTGGAGATTCCGCCCTCATTTGGAGATCTCCGGCCTGCAGATAAACCTACTTGGGAAAAGTTGAGCTCACACGTATCCATGCGTTCAACAACACTTCCAGCTTCAGACACTGGGGGCAGTGGTTCAAATTTTGGTACAGACAGACGGATATCAGCTGAAGAACTTTTGACCTACTGTTATCAAATTCACACTGAGATCGGTCTGCGAGCCGCTGCGTGTTAGTGTTAGTCCAAGTCGACTGCCATATCAGCCAGTGCAACGTAAAGAAAAAAAATGTAAGTATGCCTTTAACTCTAAGTTGAATTTTAACGATAAGTGTCTTGCATCAGTAAAATCTAGGTTTGCTTGAGTTTACTTGGACAGCTTGGCTTAAGTTTAATTGAGCTCATAGATTCGCTTATGCTTTGCTGCCTTTCTTCCTTTTTGGAGGGCACAACTGCACTGACTTCTTATTTTCTTCATTCCTCTGCCCAATTGGCTGTGTTGGACCACCACCATGAACAAATCAATAGCATCAATACACAGGGCAAGCTACAGAAATGTACCTCTGCTTCTCTCCCTTATCTCAATAAACAAGCAAAATGTTGTTGAGATCAGGTGTACTTATCTAGTCAAAACTGGGCCTTAAATGCATAATGACTAATTATTGGTCTAAATGTCTAAGTCACTGGAAGTGCTGTTTATATATTAAAATGTTTAAATCTTAAAATGTTTCCTATGATGCAAATTTTTTTCAAATTGATAGCTCTATAGTCTAGTTGTGTGACTATAACCATTGCTTATCAAACAACAATCCTTTTTGACTTCTTAAAGAATTTCATGGTTCGTCGATGGATCCTTCAACAAGCTTTCATAAAGGCAGCGTGTATTGGTTTGAAGGTTAATATGAGAACAGCACATTGAATGCAATGTGAATGTGCCCTTCAATAACTGCCATATTTGCCTCTCTAGGTCAGTCTTTCAGCTTGAATAAATTAAATAGAATGTAATAGAATATGTATTTAATTGTCTAACCCCTTTGTTCTCTCTTGCTAAATACATCTTTCAACCTTTCATTGATACGTTCTTAAAGCAAGTATACTAAACATTTTCGAACAGTATATAATTTCAGTTCCCCGTCTGTCGCTCACTTCGACGTCGTGTCGAAGAAGCGACACTAGGGGTCTCTCTTGAGCGCCGAAAGATACCTCTGATCTATGAAAAAAGGCCAATGAGAGTTGGCGAACAGTATTTGCATACTCCGCCTCCGGATACGGATATAAAGGCGAGAGAAATATGCTCGTTCATTCAGTAATTTTCTTCGGAGCCGATGGTCGTGTGTATGCAGTCAGCTGCGAGTAACACAACTGATCCTGCTTCTGATCCTCTGACGCTCTGCTTTGCTGTTGGATTTACGGCGCACTACAGCGGCTTTTCTCTTCACTGCCGGCGTGCAGTTTGCCCCTGGGCGCTTCGACAGCGCAGAGTTAAAAGAGTTGAAAGAGTGATTCTCTCCATAAAAGAGTTTATTTCTCTGAAAGAGCATTACACAGCGGCGTTGAACGTCCTTTTCAGGACGCGTCTTTATAAAGATGTAATTTCCGCCCCTGTGTAGTTTCTGGATGCGGTGATTTCTCCCCACCTCTCTCGGTCATAAAACACTGTCTTGCATGCCTGGGCTGCGATCGCACGCAAGCAATGTTTTATGAATGGTTTATGTTCTCAGTGCGAGAACATAGCCATGGCAACATTGCGGTCGTGTGGCTTTCTTTTGTAATGAGAGAAAGCCGTTTCAGCCGCCCCCCGCGCCTCGCCTCCTTCCTACGGGATTGACGCAGGCGCCGCGGGCGATGAACACGATTTGGGGACAATGACGGGCTCTGTTCGCCGGGTAAATCCCCTCGAACTTCCCGCCTCCCCGGCACGCTTGTTTGCTTCCGTCTGAGCTCGGGATGAGTATTCTCTCCAATGGTTCATCTTCTCAGTGTGAGAACATGGCCGTTATAGCATTGCGGTCGCACAGCTTTCTTTTGTAATGAGAGAAAGCCACTTCAGCCGCCCCCCGCGCTCCGCCTTCTTCCTACGGGATCGGCGCAGGCGCCGCGGGCGATGAAGGCGATTTGGGGAATATGACGGGCTCTGTTCGCCGGGTAAACCCCCTCGAACCGCCCGCCTCCCCGGCACGCTTGCTTGCCTCAGAATTGGATGACATCACCGCTGCATCGGAGAGCGTTACAGCGGCATCGGATGCTGATCGTTCGCCTGGGCCGCCACCTTCGGGTCTGCCGCCCAGCCTGAGCCTGACGCACGGAGATCCGCTATGCTTTCCCGGGCTACTTGATCGGTTCCGCGGGCAGGTGCGCCGCTCACAGCCACGCCCCCCCCCCCCCCCCCCCCCCGTTCCTTTCTTCCCGGACGTGCACGACGAGTTGAGCTAAGCCAAGGCTTCTTCGCTCCTCCGCTCTCACTACCCTCGCGGTGGAACGGTCCCAGACCGCTTCCACTCTGCACGCCACAGCCCTTCCTGCAACCAATGCCAGGCCAAGGCACTTCAAAACTTGCACCTTGGGTAGTCCTGTTCTTGATGTGCTGCAGGAACTGCGCTGGATGACCAACCGCGCCCCCGGGCCACGGAGGTCAGAAGCGCTGGCACTCGAACAGGCGATGGCCACCCCTTGTGGTCCAGAAACGCACCTGTGGACTGGACCTGGTCGAAATGCGGGAGGCGGACAAGGCACACCTTCTCCCACACCCCCGTCTCCCAGCTCCGTCCATTCGGCGCCACCGTTGACGACTCTGCCCAGCAGTCCTCAGCGGTGAGGCAGACGGAGGCCACTACACATCCTGCCCCGCCGCAAGCCTGCCGCCATGGGCCATGCCCCGTCTGCTCGCCGACGGGCATCCTCCTGCGGCTGTGAAACACCCTGCTCCGCCTCAACCCGGGCCCAGCTCTCAGCCCCAGCGTCGAGCACGCTGCAGGAAATGGACGCCCCCGTCTCACGGACCCCCTCGAGGACCCGGAAGGCTCCCAGGCTGTCCGTAGACGTTCAACCCAGGGACCAAGATGTTAGCTCCGGAGGCTGGTAAGACCGCTCCGTCCCCGGTGGAGGGCCGGGAGGAGAATCTTTTCTTGTTGAATTAATTTTCACATTCTCATATTCTCTGTAATGAGCTATTTCCTTTTGTCTCTGGGTCACCTGGCCCGCAAATGCCGTTCTCACGGCACTTTGCCCCCAGATATCAACAGTCCTGGCTTCCTGGACACGGACCACCCGTCTTCAGCCCCACGACTGTCCCCCGGCCGGCTGGTTCCGACGAGTCTAGAGGACGCCTACCCAGGACCTCCTCCTCAGTCGCTAACCCGCCCCCTGCCGGGTGTGCGGAGCAAGGTAAGTGCTTTGAGTCTTGTCTCAGCACCTCAGCCGTGGGTCGCCCCGTCGCCGCCCAACGCTGCCCTACCTGCTCCGCCCCGCTGCGAAGCCCCGCCGGGTACGTCAAAATTAATCGTCCCTTTGGTGCCCCTAGTGCAGAGGTTGGACGCGTGGCTTTCACTTCCCAACCCGTCTCGCTGGCTGGCCCGGACCATCCGACTCGGTTACGCAATTCAGTTTGCCAGGCCCCCGCCCCCCTTCATGGGCGTCCGCTTTTCCGCAGTACACGGCGAACACGCCCACTCCCTGCGCGCGGAAATCGCGACTCTTCTGGCCAAAGACGCGATAGAGCCTGTCCCTCCAACCGAGATGAAGAAGGGTTTCTACAGCCCTTACTTCATCGTACCCAAGAAAGGCGGCGGCTTACGACCAATCTTGGACCTGCGAGTTCTCAACCGAGCGTTGCACAAACTCCCGTTCAAAATGCTCACGCTTAACCTGCGTCCGGCATCTAGATTGGTTCGCAGCGGTAGACCTGAAGGATGCGTACTTCCACGTCTCCATCCTGCCCCGACACCGCCCCTTCCTGCGGTTTGCGTTCGGGGGCCAGGTGTATCAGTACAAGTCCTCCCCTTCGGCCTGTCTCTGTCCTCTCACCAGAGTTACTATGCAAAACCCACAGAGACCAGGTGCTCAGGCACCTCAGCCGTCTGGGGCTTCAGGTCAACTGGGAAAAGAGCCAGCTCACTCCAGTTCAGAGCATCTCTTTTCTCAGGATGGAGTTAGACTCGGTCTCAATGTCGGCACGTCTCACCAACGAGCATGCCCAGTCAGTGTTGAACTGCCTCGCCGCCTTCAGGCCAGGCACAGCGGTCCCCTTAAAACTTTTCCAGAGGCTCCTGGGGCATATGGCATCCTCCGCGGCGGTCGCGCCGCTGGGGTCGATGCATATGAGACCGCTCCAACACTGGCTCTAGACCCGAGTCCCGAGACGAGCATGGCGCCACGGCACGCACCGGGTAACAATCGCCCCCGCCTGCCGTCAGACATTCAACCCCTGGACAGACCCCTGTTTCTTACGGGTTGGAGTGCCCCTACAGAAGGTGTCCAGACGCGTCCTGGTCACGACCGACACCTCCAGATTGGGTTGGAGCGCCTTTTGCAACGGGCACGCAGCCTCAGGCCGTTGGAAAGGGGCCCAGCTGCGTTGGCACATCAACTGCCTCGAGTTGTTGACCGTCCTTTTGGCCCTGCGGAAGTTTCTCCCGTTAATTCGGGACGAACATATCCTAGTCAGGTCGGACAGCACCACTGCGGTCGCGTACATAAATCGCCAAGGCGGCGTACGCTCCCGTCATATGTCACAACTCGCCCGTCGTCTCCTCCTTTGGAGCCAGCACCGACTCAAGTCACTGCGTGCCACTCACATCCCCGGCAACCTCAATGTGATAGCGGACGCGCTGTCATGACAACGCTTGCCTGGCGGAGAGTGGAGGCTTCACCCCCACTCGGTTCAGCTGATTTGGGAACGGTTCGGCTAGGCCCAGGTAGACCCCTCTGCCTCCCGAGAGACCTCCCACTGCCCGCTCTGGTACGCCCGTTCAGAGGCTCCCCTCGGGGCAGATGCACTGGCACACAGCTGGCCGGCTGGGCTGCGCAAGTACGCATTCCCCCAGTGAGCCTTCTTGCACAGGTGCTGTGCAAGGTCAGGGAGGACGAGGAGCAAGTCACTCTCGTGGCTCCTTACTGGCCCACTCGGGCCTGGTTCTTGGACCTTGTACTCCTCGCGACAGCCCCTCCCTGGCGAATTCCCCTGAGGAAGGACCTTCTTTCTCAGGGACGGGGCACGCTCTGGCATCCGCACCCAGACCTTTGGAACCTCCACATCTGGCCCCCGAACGGGATGCGGAAGATCTAGCTGGTCTACCACCCATGGTCGTAGCCACGTTCAACCAAGCCAGAGCCCCTTCTACCAGGCAACTCTACGCCCTGAAATGGCGTCCATTCGTAAATTGGTGTTCTTCCCGGGCAGAAGACCCACAGAGGTGCGCAGTTAGGTCTGTGCTCCTGTTCCTACAGGAGAGGTTGGGGGGGAGGCTGTCCCCATCCACCTTGAAGGTGTATGTTGCCACTATCGCAGCTCACCACGACCCAGTAGACAGCAAGTCTCTGGGTAAGCACGACTTAACCGTCAGGTTCCCAAGAGGTGCCCGGAGGTTAAACCCCTCCCGGCCAAACCTGTTCCCCTCCTGGGATCTCTCGGTGGTCCTCACCGGTCTTTAGAGATCCCCCCCCGAGTCGCTAGAATCAGTTGGCTCAGGGCCCTCTCCTGAAAAGACGGCCCTGCTGATCACGCTCACTTCCATCAAGAGGGTTGGGGACCTGCAAGCGTTCCCTACTAACGACACTTGCCTGGAGCTCGGTCCGGCAGATACTCATGTGATCCTAAGACCTCGACTGGGCTATGTGCCCATGGTTCCTACCACGCCCCCTGGAGATCAGGTAGTGAACCTACAAGCGCTGCCCCGGGAGGAGGCAGACCCAGCCCTCTCAGAGCTGTTGTGTCCGGTATGTGCCTTGCGTGCCTACCTGCCTGCCTTCAGGTGCTCTGAGCAGCTCTTTGTCTGCTTTGGAGGACAGCAGAAAGGGAACACTGTCTCCAAACAGAGGTGTCTCACTGGGTGGTGGATGCCATTCAGTTGGCCTATCACACCCAGGCCATGCCCCCCCCTTATGGGTTCGAGCCCACTCCACTAGGAGCGTGGCATCCTCTTGAGCACTGGCGAGGGGCACCTCCCTAGCAGACATTTGTAGAGCTGCGGGCTGGGCAGCACCTAACACCCTTATGATCTCAGGGTTGAGTCAGTCTCGTCCCGTGTTCTCTCAGGTCCGAGCCCGTAGAACTCGGTACACGTTGACGATCTGACCGGGTGAACCGCTTGTTCCAGCGCCGTTTCCCTCTGCCAAGGCAAAACAGTGCGCTTTTGTCCCAGAGGACCCAGGTCCCTGGTTGATTCCTCCCTAGCCCTTCGGGCCCGCAGCAGTTCAGCGGAGGAACGTGCTGGTCCAGTCCACTACAGGTACCTCCGGCTACCCCTACTGGAATAGGTGCTCCACAGATCAGGCCTCCTACGGGACTCCTTCTGTGTGTATTTCCGCGGTACGGTCACCTTGCGAGCTGACCCGCGTCTCCCTTAGGCAGTCCTTCGCTGCCCTCCGGTCGCCGTGTTGTAGCAACTCCCCCCTCCTCGAGGCTGGATCTACCACCGCGCCATTTCCTCCCACATGCCCAAAGTGGCCATGTGATGTATTTTGCCACCTATACCTCCCCTGCTGGGCGGGTGTGGCCTCCGCAGGGTCTTTTCCCCCTAAAAGAATAGGACTTCGGAATAAGACCCCCTTCCCTCGATGCGGTAAGGGCCCCGGCTGCTCTTGCTCTATGCCGAGAAAACATAGAGAGAAAAGAGGCCCAGCCAGGCTTGGCCCGTTCCCTAGTTGGGAGCGTCACCTTGTTCCCCCCTAGGGTAACCAAAAGGGTGCTGACGCTTTTTCGGGGCATTGGGGAAGAGTACGCGCAGCCTGAACACAGTTGGTCGCTTGTGCACGTGCAAAATACCTGCCCGCTTCTGTGTCAGCAGTACACGTACACGGCTCAGCGCATGGCGAGTTTTGAAGTGGACCCCTAGTGTCGCTTCTTCGACACGACGTCGAAGTGAGCGACAGACGGGGAACGTCTCGGTTATGTATGTAACCTCCGTTCCCTGATGGAGGGAACGAGACGTCGTGTCTTCCCGGCCACGTCGCTGAGCCGAGCCGCTGAGATGCCCGGAACACTCCCGGCTCCTCAGAAAAATCCTGAATGAACGAGCATATTTCTCTCGCCTTTATATCCGTATCCGGAGGCGGAGTATGCAAATACTGTTCGCCAACTCTCATTGGCCTTTTTTCATAGATCAGAGGTATCTTTCGGCGCTCAAGAGAGACCCCTAGTGTCGCTTCTTCGACACGACGTCTCGTTCCCTCCATCAGGGAACGGAGGTTACATACGTAACCGAGACGTTATTGAAGTTTTTATTCTTTGAAATGTGCAGCCACAGCAGGTGAGAAAAGAGCAATAATGGTTAAACAAGACTGGCACTCTTTGGGAGTAACACATGCCTGAGGCTTGTGAGCAAAACATTGTTTGGTGAGAATTACCTGCTGTCATTTAATCAAACAGCATGGAGGCATATCACGGTGAGGACAGGAGCATAGCATAAAGGTCACTGGAGAAAGAGACTATTGAATGTTTATTGAAAAAAGACACATTTACAAAGAAAAAGAAGAGAAAATAAAAAAAGATTTGACAGTATGCACTATGCACTCCAGTATCAGGTGTTAATGGATTTAGGTATTCTGATGGAATCATTCAACTGTACAGAAAGCTTGTTGATTGTTGTTGTTGTTGTTGTTGTTGTTGTGTGTGTGTGTGTGTGTGTGTGTGTGTGTGTGTGTGTGTGTGTGTGTGTGTGTGTGTGTGTGTGTGTCTGGCTGTGGAGGCTAGAAACCAGTAAACAACATCAACCCTAGACAAGATAGTGCAGAGTCTACTAAGAGATGAATGATGTTCTTTCTCTTTCACTCACTTCTCACTCTCTTTTTCTTGCTCAGTCTCTCAAAACTAAAAGAAACCTTCAGCACCATCTACAGGTGATGAATAATGGGGTCATTCCTATGTTCCCAGGGTCATATGTTCCCCAGATTTGTAGGGTTAGTGTTTGGAGTTAGGGTTAATATTTATGATCAAATTCAACCAAAAACAAATTATCTGAACAATTCCTGCTGGAAAATTTGTCTTGGTTCACCCAAAAAATTAAAAATCTCTTATAATTTACTCACCCTCATGCCATCCCAGATATGTATTGAATTCTTTCTTCAGCAGAACACAAAGAAATACATTAGCTTTCTACTGTGTTTGATATAATGGCAAGTGATTTTCTAGAACCAAATTAGCAATTTAGCATGATTACTCAAGGATAAGGTGTTGGAGTGATGGCTGCTGGAAATGGGGCCTCTTTAGATTTGATCAAAAATTACTTTAGTGCTGACTATACTTTGTGATCAGTTGAATGCCAATTTGGTGAATTAAAGTATTCCTTCCAAAACAGCTAAATCTGTACATTATTCCAAACTTTTGGTTGCAAGTGTAAAAGTAATCCATAGCCAGTGTTTAAATCTATATCTACAGAAGCAATATAATAGGTGTGTGTGAGGAGCAAAACAACATTTAAGCCTTTTTTTTACTCTAAATCTCCACTTTAACTTTCATTTTAAGATGTGAATTATAATGTGATTTATAGTAAAAAAAAAAATTAAATATTAAATATTGATCTGCTTCTCACCCACACCTATTATATCACTTCTGAAGATACGAATTTAAACACTGGAGTCATATGGACTACTTCTATGTTTCCTTTATGTGATTTTTGGAGCTACAAATGTACATTCACCATTCACATGCATTGTCTGGACATACAGAGCTGAGATATTTTTCTAAAAATCTTCATTTGTGTTCTGCTGGAGAAAAAAGAAAGAAAGTCATGCACATCTGGAATGGTATGAGGGTGAGTAAATAATGAGAGAATTACAAATTTTCAGCTGGTAGATGTGTTTTTGGTACAGGGTAGCTGGTTGTTAGCTGGTCCAAGCTGGTCATGAGCTGGCCCAAGCTGGTCACTAGCTTAGGCCAGCTACCAGATGGTCACACCAGCTCAAGATGGTCAAGCTGGTTTTTGGAACATGGTAGCTGGTCAGCCAGCTAAGCCTAGCTTTGACCACCAAAGGACCAGCTTGTGACCAGCTTATGAGAGTTGATCCTTGAAACTATGAACTCCTTTAAATCTCCTCAGCTGTGAAAGAACAACCTCTGAGAATCGTTGTTTAAGTCTTCCCTTTCTTATTCAGATGGATATACTGTATTCAAAGAACTATTTTTTATCTGTCTTGTGGTCTGGAACCTTGGGGTAGCGTGAGAAGATTTATTGCCTGATGTCTGTGAGATTCTTGGTGTAACTGGTAACACAGAAACTATTAAAAGAACAGCTGCACATGTTCTATAACCTTACAAAAGTGTGTCTTGTATTGTGTTTGTTAAGTGAACCAGTGAGTGGCTGCTCTTATCACCTCTTGTATAATGATTTAACGTTTAAAACAGAAGAGGACAACTTGTCTTTAGAATCTTCCCTGACCTGTTTAAATGAAGACAAATAGATGGCGAACATCTTTAAATGTGATGTTTGCTCGCTTAATGACGGTGTTGTGCCCATTGTCTGTGATTGAGTATATTCATTAGGCTTGATGTGCCCACAGACGTCTCTGGCAGCAGAACACAGAGGCCTTTGACCATCTCTGTTGATCGTTAATGGAATCTGAACTCCATTAAAGTTCGGCAAACTGAGAACAGCGTTAAACTTTGTGTAATGGAATCGCTTTAGGGTGCAGTTTCCCTGATGCTTGCACAATGTCCTTTGATTGTATTCATTAATAACACTATACATTAAAATACATCATTAGAAGGGAAAATTTTCAATTTGGAACAACATGAAAGATAATAGGGGATATTTTGAGCAAGCAAGCCATTGTGAGTTGTAGATTACTTAGATTACTTTTCTTTTGAGTGAGTTTATTGCCATAATCAGCGGTATTCCCCCGGTTCTACTGTTTTGACAAATTAACTGAATGTTAAAAAAAAGTGTAAGAGTAAAACAGAGATCCAAGACAAATATATTTTCTGTAAACCATACCAAAAAAAGAAATATGGTTAAATAACAAGGATGTCTCATCTGCACTCTTTTAAGTGAATGTGATGATGATATTTACTTTCCTGTTCTAGCTCTTTCTTTGCCGATGTAAACCAACAGGAAGCACAGTATAAGGTCACAGGGGAAATATATTATGAGCCCACACCATGTATGCATAAAAGCATTGTTAAAATTCTTGCATCACAGTTTTTAATGGTTGTTTACAGGGTAATGTGTGTGTCCGTGTGTGTCAGTGTGTGTGTGTGTGTGTGTGTGTGTGTGTGTGTGTGTGTGTGTGTTGTGTGGGTGGTTTTTGGTGGTTTACCAGGACATTTTTAGGTTACAAACTGGTAATTACAAGGGTATTATGCTATAAATGTTGTATACGAAGACATTTCTAGTCTCCCCATAATTCAAATCGCTTAAAAAACATACTAAACTATGTTTTTTTGAAAATATAAAAATGTAAAGGTTACATTTGTGAGGGTAAGTTTAGTGGTAGGGTTAGGGGATATAATCTGTAGTTTGTGCAGTATAAAAATCATTATATCTAAGAAGAGTCCTCATAAGGGGGGGTACAAGGTCCAAGGACATCTTTATTGTATCTGACTCACATATGCATATCAAGGTTTTTATTTAAAATACAAATCAAAATCAAACACAACTAAAGGGGTGGTCATAGCTTAGCAGTGACTTTATTTAAGAATCTAAGGATTTAATTTAAATTTAAGGCAAGGAAGTGAAGATTATATATCTTTTCAGACCTTCCTGGTTTGAGATGTTTTATTAATTATTCAAGATTAGAACAAATTTAAAATTAAAAAGTGGATAGTTAATTGAATGTCATAATGTTTTTATAAAACTTTTTGAGGTGGATTTTTCAACAAGTGGTTCTATTGTGTGCTTATGAACAGCCTGTAATGACACAGATCAAACACTTTTTATAGCAACATATAAAATTGCTTCTCTAAAAGGTCTTACTCGTGACAGTAACCAAAGATGGTTCAACCTTGATCACTTAACAGTTAAAGGTGCTATATGTAATATTTTTTACTGTACTAAATCATAAAATTACCATAATATGTCATTAGAGAATTAGAAAACACGCTAAGTTGAAATACTGGCTTCTCCAATAACAATGATACAGCCAGTAAATTCTACTTTGAAGTTTCCATTTAAATATCTGTTTAAGTTTTGACCTGTATGATCTGCCCACTGCCCACACACCAATAGTATTTCGACACTGCCGGGTTGCCAGATTTGAACAAGTTTGCAGGCAAACCACACTGCGTGCTGCAGCCATGGAAGCCAGTAAACGAACTGGATCAGAGATAACTATCCGACCTAAAAAGCCTCGCCATCCGTCTAAAAACCACCATGACCAGAGGTGTTGTAAAACAAGGAAGGATACCTTTGGAAGATGGAGACAGCTTAAAGCCCAGAAATCTTTTAAAACGGATGCTGAATTGGCTAATTTGCATGTCAACATTCTGGCAACCTGCATGCAGTGGTGTAGTGGTGCCTGGAGAAGTGGGTATACTCTTAATTTATGCCCCCCATTTTTTTCAAAGCGGGCCAGCAAAGGATGAACACCCTGTGTTATAAACTGACATGTAAGACTAGTCTTGCATATTTAGTTCACCCCAAAATGGGCCAATAGTATTTGCACACTGTCACTTAACTTCTGCTGCTTGACTTCACGGAGTAAGGATCATTTAGAAATTTATATTAGCCACAGGAGAGGTGCATATTTTGCAATCAATACTGGCCCAAACACTATAGGAAGAGACAACTACATAATTATGAATTTTGCGTGAACTATCCTTATTCCTTAGTCCATCCACACATGAAAATTGGACAACTATACTCTAACCTTGCAGATAGTCTATGCCAGTCTTTACTGGGTGTTTTTAGGGTATATTTGCATTTATTCACATGCGATTGCAGTGTTTCCCCACAGGATTTTGTGAGACTATGGGGGGTGGACCTCCAACCTTCTAGGGGGGCATGCTCCCCCATAAGAATCTTTTGTACATTTTAAAGTTAAATACTTCAATCTGGTGCACTTTGTGAGCAAAATAAAGAGGCTAGTGTTGTGCTCTTGTAAACAGTTTTGTGCTCTTAAAGCTGCAGTAGGCAACTTTGAAATAAATTGAATAAACAGCGCCCCCCAATTCTTCCCCACATACATGATGCTCTTCACCCCCAGCCAGGGTTTAATTGACAGCTGTTCACAAACAGAGCGAAGGCCTGCCTCGCCAAAAGCGATTGGCTAAAGTTTGCTGGATTGATACTACCTGACCCACATTTTTCACTCAGAGCTAGAGTCTGTGGTGCTAAATAATCTCTCACAGGCCCTCATTTAACAAGACACCATGTTTATAAATAATTTTTTTTTTCAATGAATAAATACTACCTACTGTATCTTTAACAATTTTATGCTCTAACCATTCTGAAAAGCAGGATACAAACTAGGGATGTCAGTTTGTTTTTTATCTTTTAACGTTACATCAGACTGCTAACGATAGCTATCTAGTGAAGGCATAAGCAGTGTAACGTTATGCCAATTAACCTAGTAAAGCTAACGTTAATATATGTTAATCATCATGATGCTAACTTCGGCAGTAATATTATCTGTTTGCTCTTGTACACTGATGATGATAAATTGTGTGTTGAGTAGTGTATAAATGCAGTGGATAAATTTAATGATAGTTAACAACCCTCTACGATCATGTTGGAGATAAAAATCATCATTAGATAGTACATTTTTGTTTTTACTTGCCAGACTTTTGACCTCATATAAGCACAATGTAACTAAAAAATATATTAAGCAAACTGAGAGAGGGGGCCTCTTCATATATATTCACACAATATAGTATATTGTAATTTTTATTTGATTTTGCTTTATAATTTTAATCACATTTTAGCTTTTTAAAAATTTACAAATTTCACATTCTATTAATTTTTATGATGTCATGAAATTGCATTTTTACTAATGAGACAAGCTGTTGTCACTGTTTGAAATTTCATACATATTATTAACAAAACAATTCACAAGGTGGGAACCTAATAATGAAAATTAGGGGCTGACAATTAATTGTCAAACAAATAATTGCTATTATGATGATTAATTGCCTGTTGTAGGTGTTTCACGAATATGACGATTAATTTCCATACAAACTCACAAAATATTTCTGCCTTAAATTCGTCACTTAATGTGAATGTATAGGGCTGAGTTAACGTTACTTACCTCAAAGATTTGTCGTCGTCCTCAACCAAATAACGGATGGAATACTCCAGTGCACATATCTGCGAGTATGTGAGTGCGTGAGTTTACAGTAACAGGTGAGGAACTGACTGGCATGCGAGAGAGAGCGCAAAACACAGCCTTTTATTTGAGACGTGCAAAAATATTTTAGATGAGAAGTGTAAAAATATATTCAGTTCATTATGAGACCATGGCGGGGCACGAACCACCCACCCCCCGGCACGCTCGTTTGATTCTGTACGAATCCGAGATGTGACCGGCTCGCCCCACGGCCAGTCTGATGTCTCACAGCCACGCTGTTCTCACGGCAGCCCGGCACCAAACAGATACAGTCAAAGAATAAACGGCATCTTGGACGCAGACCTCTCGCCTTCATGCCAGCAACTGTATCACGCCAGACCCCCGACCGGAGGGGGGACGTCTCCACAGGACCTCCACCTCCTTCACCAACCTGGCCCCTGCCTGGTATGCGGAGCAAGGTAAGTGCTTTGAGTCTTTTCTCAGCACAGACGTCCGGGACGCAACTCTGCCTCCTGATGCAACACTACCTGCTCCCCACCTCTGAAACCCCACCAGGTACGTCAAATGTGATCGTCCCCTTTGTCCCCATCGCACGGTACTTGGAAGCGTGGCTTTCTCTTTCTAACCCATCGTGCTGGCTGGCCAGGACCGTCCGACTCAGCTACGCGATTCATTTCGCCAGCCCCGCTTTAGCTTCGGTGCATGGCAAGAATGGTAATCGCACCCTGTTACACAAGGGCACGATAGAGTCTGTCCCTCCAGCCGAGATGAAGAAGGGTTTCTACAGCCCTTACTTCATCATACCTAAGAAAGGCGGTGGGTTGCGGCCAATCTTGCACCTGAGAGTTCTCAACCGGGCCTTACACAGACTCCCATTCAAGATGCTTGTGCAGAGACATATCCTAACATGTGTTCGGCGTCACGATTGGTTCGCAGCGGTAGACCTGAAGGACACTTCCACGTCTCGATCTTGCCCCAACCCAGACCCTTCATATGGTTCACATTCGAGGGCCGGGCATACCAGTACAAGGCCCTCCCCTTCGGCTTGTCCCTGTCCCCTCGCGTCTTCACGAAGGTCACAGAGGCAGCCCTTGCCGGACAAAGGGAAGCGGGCATCCGCATGCTCAATTACCTCGACTACTGGCTGATTCTAGCTCACTCTCGAGAGTCACTGTGTGCCCACAGGGACCAGTTGCTCAGGCACCTCAGCCAGTTAGGGCTTCGGGTCAATTGGGAAAAGAACGAGTTCGCCTCGGTTCAGAGCATCTCTTTTCTCTGCATAGACTCCGTCTCAATGACAGCGTGTCTCACAAACGAATGCATGCAGTCAATGCTGAAGTGCCTTGCCCTATTCAAACCAGGCACCGCGGTCCCTCTAAAACAGTTCCAGAGGCTCATTTGGCATATGGCGTCCTCGGCGGCGGTCGCTCCGCTCGGGTTGATGCATATGAGACCGCTTCAGCACTGTCTTCAGACTTGAGTCAGGATATGGGCATGGTGCCACAGCAAATACCGTGTGTATTTCACCCCTCTCTGCCATCAACTACACAACCTCTGGACAGACCTCTGCTTTTGCGGATGGGAGTCCCCCTTCAGCAGATATCCAGACGCATCGTGGTCACCACAGATGTCTCCAAACTGGGTTGGGGTGCTGTGTGAAATGGACATGCAGCCGCCGGTTCCTGGAAAAGGCCCCGTCTGTGTTGGCACATAAACTGCCTGGAGTTGCTGACTGTAGTCCTTTCCCTCCGCAGTTTTCTCCCACTGATTCAGGGCAAGCACGTCTTGATATGTTCAGACAGCACCACAACGGTAGCAAACATAAATAGCCACGGCGGCGTGCGCTCTCGTCAAATGTCGCAACTCGCCTGCCATCTCCTCCTCTGGAGTCGCTGCGCTCCACACATATCCCGGGCAGCTGCAATATGACAGCAGATGCGCTGTCACAACAGGCCATGCTCAGCGGAGAGTGGAGGCTCCAACCCAGATGGTCTAGCTGATTTGGGTCCGATTCGGCAAAGCACAGGTAGACCTGTTCGCTTCCCAGAAGATCTCCCACTGCCCACTCTGGTACTCCTCTAGATGATTCTGAGCAGCTCTTTGTTTGCTGTGGTGGACAGCGGAAAGAGACGCTGTCCCCAACAGAGGTTTGTCCACGAGGTCATCAACGCCCTTGCACCGGCCTTCTAGACCCAGGCCGTGCCCGCCCCCTTGCGGGTTCGAGCATGCTCTATGAGGATCGTGGCATTCTCGTGGGCACCGGCCAATGGCGCTTCTCTAGCAGACATGGTCAGAGCAGCGGGCTGGGCAACACCCAATACCTTTGTGAGATCAATAACCTCCGAGGGTTGAGTCGGCCCAGGCTCGTGTTTCTTCAGGTCCGAGCACGTAGAACTCGGTTACACAGGACAGCTGACCAGGAGTACCGCTAGCGCATAGTGCCTTTCCCCTCTTCTGAGGGGAACCTGTGCACTTTTTACCCCCTTTTACATCCAGAGCCACAAAAGCTCACACTCCCTGGAGGTTTTTTCTCCATAGCCCTCTGGCTAGCAAATTCTGCGGAGGAATTCCCGACCAGACCCAATATGGGTACGAATTACTCTGAACTGGAATAAGTGCACCACAGGTATCGTCATTACGATTAGCCCATGTTGTATTTTCCACGGTACGGTCCCCCTGCCAGCGGACCCGCGTCTCCCATGGGCAGCTCCCCCTGCCCCAGTCACTGTGTTTGTAGAGCTCCTCCCTCACCAGCTAGGACCTACCACCGTGCCACTTCCATGAGTGGCTCATAAGCCCAAGTGATATATTTGCCACATGTGACCTCCCCAGCCTGGGCAGGATGTGGTCTCTGTGTGGTCTTTTCCCCCCTGAAAGAATAGGAGTCGGTAAAGAACACATGTTATAGCGTAAGATGGCCCCAGCCGCTTCTAAAAGCCCTATGGTAAACGTAGAGAGAGAAAAAAATGCGGCTGGCACGGCCTGCTCCCATGCTTGGCACGTCGCTTTGCCCCCCTCAAGAGAAGAGGGAGGCCGGTAACCTAAAAAGTGTATGACATTTTTCTTTGGGGCGTTGGGGAAGGTCACATGCAGCCTGGAGCGGGCTGCTCCTTTGGCACGTAACAGCTTGCTTGCACTCGCATCAGCAGTTCACGTAACACGGTTTGGTGGCATTATTGGATAGGAACCCCTAGTGTCATTTCACAGACACAACTTTGAGTGACTGACAGAAGGGCAACGTATAGGTTTCTGATGTAATCCC
The DNA here is from genome assembly GCA_032164185.1 of Moxostoma hubbsi. Classification (NCBI taxonomy): domain Eukaryota; kingdom Metazoa; phylum Chordata; class Actinopteri; order Cypriniformes; family Catostomidae; genus Moxostoma; species Moxostoma hubbsi. The sequence goes on along the minus strand of JAVLUX010000012.1, from coordinate 15,886,165 downwards.
CATTACCTGATGGAGGGAACGAGATGTTGTGTCCATCTTGCCACAAAACTGTAGCAACCACAGTACAGGCTGAACCTTATTCTGGGCTCCTCAGTGCAAAACTTGACTAAACAAATACACGATTCCCTCCTTTTACACCTGTATGACCTGGGGAGGGACATGCAAATTCTGTTCGTCAATTCTCATTGGCCTTTTCTCAAAGCTCAGAGGTTGGTTAACCATTATCAAAACAAAATTTTCCTGTGTAATTGTCTATTTAAAGATGACCTGTTTTCCCCACACTTTAGCTTTGTTAGCCTATTTGAGATAAAATAAGAGAGATAAATAAGAGAGATAAAATTTCATAATTTTATTTTATCCGTGTTTCTTATCAAACTAATTGGGTTATCCAAGCAGCAAGGGTTAAGTTGGGCCCTCTGGTAATGTCTGATCAAATCTCTTGTGTATTGCATTTATAGACCAGGTATCAGTGTGATATTTGATCTTATGTGGGAGATCTGAGCTAATCTCACCTGATTCACAATATCAATCCTCATAACATTTCCAATAAGCAGTAAGCTGGGGTGTAAGGAGCACTTACGTGCTTTCCAGCAGGGTCTAAAAACGGAGCAAAAAAAAATAAAATAAAACAAGTTATTTTAATTTATTTTCCGAACGTAGCTACAAATTTCAATTAGGCGATTTTCAATTATTCTGGAGTGAAATTTTTATTTTTAAATGCTGATAACCGGTTATAACTGGTTAATTTCATTCCAAAAATGTACAAACATAAGTGAGTACATTTATCTGTTGTTTACAGGTATTCATTGATTTATTATTACATATGTGATACATTTATACAGGTTTTTCTGAGAAAAATTATTACTCAGAAGCTATGTAATTATACTTGGATAAACTGTATGCTTAATAATAATAATAATAATAATAATAAACGTTATTAACCGTTCTTCTGTTTCATTCTAACCGGTTACCATTTGGAAATAAGGTTGCGGAATGGAACAGACACAAACAAATACAGTATCAGCCTATAACGTACCGAAATGACATTTTAAAAAAACATTTTAAATAAGCAGTTTAAATAAATATTTGCCATCATACGGCTGCAAGTAGGCTTCCCGTTATTCTCAGTGCCTGGACCGATTTTATTTACTCGAAGTACCTTTACGCGTTGTTACTAGGTTACGATCAAGCAGCGCTGTGTGGGATTTGAAGTCTTTTAACCGCGAGTTTCTCGTTGCAAAGCGCAACTGACGACATTGTAAGCTTCAACCCCCATGATGCAGTGCGCAGGAGGCACGTGAACGCCGTACGATTCTCGCAGTGTTTCCTGAATACCGCTCCAGATGCTCTAGTCTAGAAGACATTACAACGTTTATCTACTTTTCATAACTAATTAGTTTGTGGTGTATCAGAATGGAAATGTACCACATTATTTTGATTTCTATCTTCATCTCGGGGACAATGGCGGGGAAGTACTCAAAAGAAATGAATGAACAAAAGGCATCTGATAAAGGGAACAATCAGGTGGAATTTAGGATTGCCAAACTTAATCAGGTTTGGGAAAAGGCAATAAGGGTAAGTAAAGTGGCAAATTATTTAACAGTTAATATTTCACAAGTCAATTTAAAAAAAAAATATATTGGTCAGTTTCAATGGGGGTAATATTAGCCATTGTTTTTGGAGGAAACTGCTGTAGACTAAATTTTTCTGGTTGTCCTTATCACTGTGTTTACGTCTTATGTGTAATACGACTTCTTTTGGCATTATTTGTGACTGTCTATTATTTATTCCTTCTTATTTAGATGCAGCTTGTTCCGGTGAGACTGTCAGAACTACACAGTGACCTGAAGATCCAGGAGAAAGATGAACTTCAGTGGAAAAAGCTGAAAGCAGAAGGCTTGGACGAGGATGGAGAGAGAGAAGCCAAGCTGAGACGCAATTTGAGTAGTATGATTAGACTGTTTTCTTTTGGTTGGGACACATGAACATGGTTTTTACCGTATGGCATTAAACTGTATTTAATGGAAATGCATGAGTGAGCAAGTATGCTGACTATTGCAACAGGTTTATATTTAAAGCTGACTGGATACTGCAAAAAGCTGAAAAATAATATAACAACCTCATCTGTAATGGGAAAATTGTATCATCTTTATGATGTGAAGCTTAATGGTAACTAAAATTGACTTTAATGTATGCAGTACAAATAGAGAACTTCATGTGCTTGCTTGCGCAGTTATTCTGGCAAAGTATGGAATGGATGGGAAAAAAGACACACGGACATTGGACAACAACAGCTTGAAAGATCATGATGTTGAAGAGGGAGATATATTTGATGACCCCAGATTGAACAAGCTGTGGAACAAGGTGAGCTACATTTTTCCAGAGTTATCGATGTGAGCAACTACTGGAGTTTGAATGTTTCATGTTGAATGTTTGTTAATCATTAGCAGGTTTATAAGTACAATACTTGCGTTGAGTTAACTTAGCTTAAATATTCTCCATGACCTTTGATCATCAGGCCAAAACATCTGGAAAGTTTTCTGAAGAGGAACTCCAGAGCCTGCAGAGGGAATTCCTGCACCACAAAGACAAGATCAATGAGTACAATATTGTCATGGATACTGTCAGCCGGACCGAAGGTAAAAGATTGGTGGTTCCAAGACAATAGGGCGCAACAATAGTGTTCCCGAAGTAACAATTCCATTAATGGAATCAGTTTTTTTTTTTTTTTTAGCAATAACATACAGCTCTGACAAAAAATTAAGAGACCACTGCAAAATTATCAGTTTCTCAGGATTTACTATTTACAGGTAGGTGTTTGAGTAAAATTAACATTTTTGTTTTATTTTATAAAGTACTGTTAACATTTCTTCCAAATTTCAAATAAAAATATTGTCATTTAGAGCATTTATTTCCAGAAAATGACAACTGGTCAAAATAACAAAAAAGATGCTGTGTGTGCGAATAATGCATTTTTTTAACAACACAATACTAATGTTTTAACTTTCAAAAAGTTCAGTAATCAATAGTTGGAGGAATACCCTGATTTTCAATCACAGCTTTCATGCATATTGGCATGCTCTCTACCAGTCTTTCACATTGCTGTTGGGTGACTTTATGCCACTCATTGCACAAAAATTCAAGCAGCTCGTCTTTGTTTGATGGCTTGTGGCCATCCATCTTCCTCTTGACCACACCTTGATTGACCTGGCTATGTGACATGGAGCATTGTCTGTAGGAAAAAACAATCCTCAGAGTTGGGGAACATTGTCAGGGCAGAAGGAAGCAAGTTTTCAACCAGGATAATCTTGTAAATGGCTTGATTCATGCGTTCTTCGCAAAGATGAATCTGCCCGATTCCAGCCTTGCTGAAGTACCCCAGATTATCACAGATGCTCCACCAAATTTAACAGTGGGTGCGAGACCCTTGCTTAAAGGCCTCTCCAGGTCTCCATCTAACCATTAGAAGACCAGGTGGAGGATCAGTGATGATCTGGTGGTGCTTCAGCAAGGCTGGAATTGGGCAGATTCATCTTTGTGAAGAACGCATGAATCAAGCCATTTACAAGATTATCCTGGTTGAAAACTTGCTTCTTTCTGCTCTGACAATGTTCCCCAACTCTGAGGATAGGTTTTTCTAGCAGCCAAATGCTCCATGCCACACAGCCATGTCAATCAAGGTGTGGATAGAGGACAACCGGATCAAGACCATGTCATGGCCAGCACAATCTCCAGACCTGAACTCCATTGAAAACCTCTGGAATGTGATCAAGAGGAAGATGGATGGCCACAAGCCATCAATCAAACCAAGCTGCTTGAATTTTTGATCCAGGAGTGGCATAAAGTTACCCATCAGCAATGTGAAAGTCTGGTAGAGAGCATGCCAAGATGCATGAAAGCTGTGATTGAAAATCTTGTTATTCCACCAAATATTGATTTCTGAACTATTCATGAAGTTAAAACATAAGTATTATGTTATTTAAAAATGACAACATTCCTCCCAAAATCCAAATTAAATGCTCTAAATGACTATATTTTAATTTGGGAGAAATGTTGTCAGTACTTTATATAAAACTATAAACTATAGAAAAGAAAATATTATTTTACTCAAACAAATGCCTAGTAAATCCAGAGAAACTGATAATTTTTCAGTGGTCTCATTAATTTCTTCCTGAGCTGTCTAATACACCTTTCAAGTCAGACCATGTGCTCCAAGACTGTTAATCAAGTCAATGTGATTTCAACTTTTCAAAAAGCAAGTTGTCCCCCAAACCGCACACTTTTACTCTACATTAATTGTAGAGTACTATTTTAACACTAAAAATGCAACAAAAAGAAGTGTACTATAAGTACCTGGATGATGCACTTCTTCAACCATCAAAACAGAGTGTGGAATGTTGGATACTTCATGCACTCTGCACTCGTGGCTCGCCGTACATAGCGGAAGGGGCGGAGTTACCTGGCTGTATTGCTGGTCAGACAAAGCAATTGTAAATTATGGACAATATAGCAACTAGCGAAACTTCAGTGAAGACAGCACCTTATAACCTACGCTCAGGGCTGGACTGGGAAAAGAATTCGGCCTGGGATTTTACATAGCAACTGACCCAAAAGTTGTTGAGCAGGGGGCAGGGGGTTGTTCATTGTCCTTTTCTGCATATCGGCTCATTTTTGCTTATCGCGGCTCAGTACTCCCGATGGCCAGTCCACCCTTGATCGGCCCCAAAGTGCATCGGCCCACCTACGCTGTATGAATATTTACACTGTTTGAGATACAAGTGTTGAACTGAGGATGGCTAAAGCGCTAAAGTAGCAGCAACGCATAGCACGCATTTGAAATGTCACTTCCGTCAGCTGTTAAACTGCGAACTCTTCCATTTGAAAAATCTATTGAGTTCCATTTGGTATGATACTACACTTCAAATTCATACACTAAATGGCTGAGTGGATAGTGTATAGTGCATCATTTGGGACAAAGCTGCAGTGTTTAATTGTGGAATTCCTGCTGAAGAACTACACACCCACAATCCTGAAGTGTTATCCACCAATCAGAGAAGCTGCTGTTGCCTGGGAAAAGAGCTCATCAGTGCCCACTCAATCCTATAAAGCATTACGAATGACTTAAAGGGGTCATGTCATAAGGAGTCAAATTGTACTTGATATTTTGGCATATAAGAGATAAAAAAAATACTAGAATTCAAAAATTCTTCTCCTGCCCAAAAAGAGCATTTATTATTTACACCCTGCAAAAACAACAAATTTTGAAATCAACCCTCTTGTGATGTAGAAGATAGGTGTCAATTGATTGGCCCCACCTCCACAACATTGGAAGTAGTTCACTGTAACAGTGAATTCAGAAAGAGAGAGCTGATTGCCAACACTGGAAGTTGCACTGTATTTACTCTAGTTTGCTTTTATCCAACGAAAATATGAGGATAATGAGTTACCGACCCAGACATTATTGTGTTCCTGGTTGTGGACAATCTGCATCTCTGCAGAGCCTTCTGAAAGATCCTAACGTTAGAAACGTGTGACTTATCCAAAAAATTGTCAATTTGGAATTATAATATTTTTTTGAACATTTTCTTTATGGACACTTTTGAGAACCACGTTTCAGGCTTTGCAAAGAAACTTGTATTGAAAGATGTAGCTGTTCCAGCTATATTTGAAACAACAGTAATGCCGGTGAGTAACGAATGCAACTCTAATGTTTAATTTTCCTGAGATTAAATTATTTATAATGTTAGAAGAGCGTGGATCATGACAAAAGACAGTGGTAAATTATATGCTAGTGAGGCTTATCTGTCTTGTGCATGCAAGGACACCCTGTATGATGAATGTGTCTGAACACCCTTTGTTCTGTGACACAAGCAGCTATTCCATGGAGGGAGACCCTCTCCCCAAATCCAGCAGGAAATCAGTTTCATGAGGGAATCCCCACCCGGTGAACATTTTGTATTTGTCAACATGGGAAGCATTCTAAGGGGGAGAGAGATAGAGAAAACCTGTGAGCCCAACATCTCTTATAACTCACTTTACTGCTGAATACAGATAATTCACTGCTTGTGTTAGTCTGGACTATTTACACTGTTGTCAGCTTTCCATTGCATTATTTTATCACCAAATCTTGTATGCCTGATAATATAAGTATTGGGAAGCAGCAGTGTACCGACTTTGTTCAGTTTTCAGTTATTCCATTGAACAAATAATTGTAACAAGTAATTTGATTGTGTGCTTCACATATTCTGGGACATAGTGTATAGTTATCAATGTCTGTCTGGAGTGAGTGCTTTTAGTGGATTTTGTAAACCGCTTGCATGTTTTCATTCTTTCATTTATGGTTAATACAGTTCCACACGTGTAAAGTGTTCTGATAGGCTAACATTTTTACAGAGTAAACACGGAGGGTGTTTACTCTGTAAAGATGTTAGCCTATCAGAACACTTTAAAGCTGTACTACAGGAAAAACAGAGCGTTTCAGACAGTGGGCTATATACAGGGAAGAGAAAGGTCATGCAATACTGCATTATGACTGTCCTTGTGCAAGAACACTTTACTAACACAAGTGGACCACAGGGGAAAAAACTAAAATAAAGATTCATGACATGACCCCTTTAATAAAAATGTAATTTTCAAATACTATTTTGCTTAAAAAAGAAAGAAAAAAAAATATTGTGATTCATCTCATAGATGGTTTGTTTGGTTCAAGGCTAAAAACTCTTTAGTTTTTAAGATTTTCAGTGAAATCCCAGAATAAAAATTGCATTACCAATGCTGCTGGAAAAAAAAATGCTAATAACACAGGACCAAAACTATTACTCAAGGTAAAGGGTAAGAAAATACCAAATATTGTCTAAAATGGCAGGATCCCCATTTCTGATTGGTATCTTTTTCAATATGTGACAAAGTTTCCATGCAAGCTCTTAGCATAATGCTTAAAGGTTGGCATTTTATAATTTTTTTTCAGTAATTAAGCAAGGGACTGTAATCTTAACCTCTTCTTCATTGCCTTGAAATTTCAGAACCAGATGAACAAATCACTTTGTTGTACTGTCCTTTTTCTCAGAGATCCATAAGAACATAATCAGTCCACTGGAAGGTGAAGGGAAGGAACATGTTCTCCATCAGAAACATTCAGATCTGGAGCAGAGAATGAGAGACCTTAACCAGGGCTTTGAACGGCTCCGTAAGATCTCCCATGAAGGTTACAGTGCTGACAGTGGTGCGTACCTTTGCTAAGAGTGAACCTACATTTCAAAAATGAATTACCTTATGATTTTCTGATATATGTTTGTTAGGATGGAAGAGCTTATCTGTCTCTTACATGTCTTTTTCTATGGCAGAATTTAAGGAGCCACGAGTCATAGAGCTTTGGGAGATGGCAAAAAGATCTAATCTTACTGAGGATGAACTTATCTCTCTGAAAGTAAGCTTGGTCTATATTTGATGTGTATACAAAAACAAACACAGTACTTCACATTATGTGATTTACACCAGAGAAAAGTCTGGAATTTATTGTTTCTTTATGATCTTAAAAACCCTTTGATCTAAAGGCTTAGAAAAATAATTTTTATGTTTTTTTTTCTTTTATGTATGTGTTGGACAAGATAGTAAAGGAAATTATATTTGAATAGTTTATTCTCAATACCTTTGCATGACTTTAGCTGGTTGACCTGCAGTCTCAGTTCTTTAATCTTTCATTTAGGAGGAACTTAGACACTTTGAAACAAAAGTGGAAAAGCATCAGCACTATCAGGAGCAGCTGGAACTGTCACATCAGAAACTGAAACATGTGGAAGCCCTGGGAGATGAAGAACACATAATGAGAAATAAAGAAAAATACAACACTCTTTGCTGAAAAAGCACGAGAAATGGGATACAAGGTAGAGGCGCTAACTGGGTTTTAGAATATCAGTAGTCACATTTACACATTTCTTGGTGATTTAGCATTTGGAGGATTTTTATATTTTCATCTCAATAGTTCCGTATTTCTTTTGAGCAAATAATAAATGTTTATTCATATCATTTTTATAAATAGTTATGAGAAACCTACATGTCATGCAGCATCAGTTTTGTTTAAAATCTTTACTAATAGTATGTCACACTGTTCTTTTTTTTTAGATGAAGAAACACTTGCAGGACTTGATGAATAAGATTTCCCGAAATGGATTGCAACACAATGAACTCTGAATACCATTTTCTTGCCACCATGACAGCTACTACTACAAGCTATAATTATTCAGATGTCACATATGCAATTTCCCCTCTAAAATGTTTTCCAACATTTTTGATGTATGGGTTGTGAAAACTAGAGCATTATTGTACATACAATTATTTTACATATCAATTAGGAAGTTGGGCTATTTGGTAGTTCTTGGTACTGGTTTTCTTTTTTTCTCATTCTTTTTTTTTTTTTTTAAGAGAAGTGATTGATTCTGCTTTTGCTGCTCATTTTCCATTTCAAGTTTGTAAATTATTACAAGCTGATGTTAGATGTACAGTATTATTGCTGAAATCATTAGCATTCTGTTAAGTGGCCAAATTTATGTTGCTGAATTTTTATGCGGTATATTTAATAATCTTGCTAAACCTACCAAACACACACTGAAGCATGTGGAGCAACCTGCAGACATATAGATGCAAAATAATTTATCATTTCAGCATTCCATTGTGTCTCCACAACACCACAGCATAATGTATGAGTTTTTAACTTAAAGCTTTCATTGCAGTAATTTGCTTTCAAACATTGCATTCTTTTTAGGGTGCTAATTCAGAATAATACCCCTTCATGAAAGATGGTTCCGTCCCTGCACAGATTCTACTTAATAGAAATGTAACCTTTTTAAACAGCTAAACTTTTCACATCTGGACTAGAAAAAAAAAAGATGCTTCAATGGGCAAATCTAAAAGGGCTGGACAAGAAAGGAGACACAACTTTAATGGTCAGACTTGGCATGGCGGACCTTGAGTCGGCTATTATACTGTATGAATCACGAAGTAGCATTAGGTATCTCCTTGGAATCTACATGGTGATCTATATGAAGGACAGTAGTTGGAACTGAATCAACATACTGTTAATTGTTTTTTCTCAAATTTCCAACATTAAAGCATTTTGAGATTTGCACAAAAATTCTAATATTATTTGCAAGCCAGTTGTTTGTCAGAGTACTGTTGTTACTTCTAACAGACGTCTGTGGTTTAAAACACTTACAATGGCTTCACAAGTTCATATTCATACAAATCCAACATGCTAATGAATAAACAGGAATTAATGTTTGTGCTTCTGTTATCTTACATTTATGTAGTTGATCGTGGTATTGAAACATTTCATGGACAACCATGGTTAAATGACGTTGATCACTGTGTTACTGCTGTAATATTTAATATAGAAATGTCAGAAAATAATATTTGATGAAATGCAGCTTCTTATGAAATATGTAAATGTACAGAGCAAAATTGGTCACTAATAGGATTATATATTTACATTTGTCAACAGTCAAAGAAGTTGTGTCTGGAACCTGTTTTCAGATTTAAAACATTGTAAGTCCATGCGAATATTGAACATGGTAAACAAAACAATCCAATTCATCCACAAAGTTACACAAAAAAATACAATGCAGAAATACATTTGGCAATTAGTCATTAATGCATTACTTTGTAAGATGACCGTATTTCAGCTGTGATGTCAATTTGTAGGCAAACACGGAAGTTTAATTCACCATGGGTTCCCTCAGGTTTTTCCTATGGGTTTTAATAATGGGGTTTTTCAACTTGTGAGTAAAATGAGGTCTGTGGTAAACATTTACTTAATGATATGTTGATGTTTTGTTAAATTACAAACATTCATACCTCATATGTGAATTTTGAATCTGCTGTTTTATAAGTATACAATTCAATACGGCTTCAAAATTCACATTTGAGGTATGAAACGTGTCATTTATGTTGTAGAACAAAAATGTTTTCCACAGACTTTATTTTACTCATAAGTTGAAATACCCCATAATAAAAACAAATTGGAAAATCCTGAGGGAACAAATAGCAAATTCTCCTCTGGGTTTTTGGACTACATCCAGAACAGTTCTATATACTGTACATACAGTGGGATTTAAAAGTCTGTGACCACATTAAAAAAGCTAGGATTTTTTGGGTTTATTATTATTTAAACTACACAATACGCAAGGATTTGGAGAAAAAAAATAGAACAAAGAAAATGTATGATGTAAAAAAATATTTATTCTGCACTTTTTCTAGATCACAAAAGAATTTTAGCAAATTTGTAACTGTTAACTTCTTTGCAAAAAACGGTCAGATTACTTGGTTTTGGAACATTCTTATATCATGCTGAAAATAACATGGATCATCATGTTCTGCACAAACTTGTGGAATTCATATCAGCCTTAATATAGCTTTAATTAAAATTGTGTATAACATAAGAAGAGTATGCAAAACAGAAGTACTAGTGGTCTCAGACTTTTAGAACCCCACTGTATGCATATTTGTATTGCCATGAGTGCGATCAGGTGAGCGTTCCTTTTCTCTTCTGCTCTAGTTCCTGTAGTCTCTCCTCACGACCCTGTGCATGCTGGGCTCCAACTCGCTGCGCCGTCTCGGTAGCACTGATATCAATGTGGGCGTATTTAGTGCTGGAGCTGGACGCTGATGACAAATACAAAATGAAAACGATGAATCTTATTGTATTTTCTTTTTTTAAATGTGCAGGCAAATAATTAGCTTAATATTTTAGAATAATATCAACACAGCTGGGATAGTATTTTGTTTTCACAACCATAAAAGCCAAAACTACAGATCATATTGGTGATTATTTAGAAATGAAGATATTTTTGGAACCATGATGAAGTGGTTAATAAATGTTCCATATTTGCTGGTGGTGCTGGTGTTCTCCTTATTACATACACCTCTTCACTATAAAACTGGAATAATACAAAAGTTTGAACTACAAAGTGCTCAACTGAGAAACCTCTCTGGAGAAACCTGATGTTAAGTGTCTTGTACAAGGGCACAATGGTAATAACTTATGGACTATCCCATGCGGGATCTGACCCTTCAGCATTACGGTTATCAGCTCAGACCTTTATCCATGCCACTCGAATGGCTCATTTTGTACCACATCCAGTGTATGGATACACATTAGATGTCATAATAGTCCCATAGCCTGTAATTTAAGGATCAGAAGTGAGAACATGACAAGAAAACAACGTACCTCTGACAGTGTGGCTTGACTCCTGACGGTCCTGTAGATCCAACTCCATGTAATGAAGCTGTTGTTTAGACGTAGGACTGATAGGTATATTCACATAGTTAACAGAATCACTTTGATGTTTGTCAATAACTGTCAGTCCAGTCTTTCCAGGGCAGGCGAGCATGCTTCCTGTAAGGCAGCAACCCAAATATGATTCATACACAGCAACCAATGAAAATTAATATATGAAATGCCATGATTAGATGGTAATTAAAGTAGGGGCATCTCAATTACCATACTCTCCAGATCTGAACTCTGGCCACCTGCATGCATCAGTCAAGAATGCCATTTGCTCATAATTGCCTTTTGGATCTGCTGAGCATGACAAAACACCAAGCATAAATCACAAGAAAGCCATTCCTTATTTACAATCTGAGCACACTCAGTTTGAACTTGATTTATGCTCCAAAATGTAAAATCGTTAACATATCAGCTGAAAACAATCTCTGACTTAAGATGTTACACACAAATGGAAATATCCAGTGACAATGAAATATTTCTTTTTCTCCTCCTGTTTACTTTGTTAAGCTCTAACAATAAAGTCAATGCTGAGACTAGAAGTAAATAGTTTTTTTGATTAATACAGACAAGGAGGTCTGCTTGAAAAGCTTCAAAATACTCAGGGAAGAGGGAGTACTGAAACACCATCCATATATCATTATTTGACAAAATAAAGAGCAGCAATACAGTAGCGGTTCTAGCTTGTATGGCCCCTGGGCGAAACCCCCTTCAGTAAACGACCCCGGGTCATCTGCCCATTTCGTCCGCCCATGTCGCTCATGCGTAAATACACCCTTGCAAGTCTGCAGAGGCCTATACCATCATTATTGCTTCAATACCAAATGGCTGTACAATGCTCACCGTCAGTCTCATGGAAAGGGTTCAACTGCTCAGAAATTCTTCTTATCTCACCCCTGCTCCTCTCCTTCACCTACAAGAAACACACCAACTGATTCAGAAATCCCAAAGTAACAGCAGACGTGTTTAAAGCTGTATTTATTTTCTTTAAAATGACTGAGACATACATTTCAGTTGCTTTTTCATCCTTTTAAAATGTCATTAATATAAAAACTTTTAACTGAACTACAATATTGTAAAATCATGGTGAAGAGTGGATCTTGAGCCTAAGATGAGGACCAATACTTTTTGAGTATTCTACATATTGCCTTATCCATTGAGCAATTGCTGTACTAACCACAGAATAGTGACAAAGTTGCTTCCCACCAGCATGTGTTAACTACAAACATTTCCTGTCGCTAGCTAGCATAACACTAAAAAAAGATTAATTTGAATTATTTTGACATTTAAAATTTTGTTGGGTTTACTTGAAGTATTTTAGTTGAAATTACGTGGTAATTTAAATTTAAGAAAACTCATTTCAAACATGTGGAACCACTGTTCATGAATGTATCAAGTTATTACTTTCAGTGTATATAATAGGCCTATGTAGTGATATGGACCAAGGCAGCTACAAGGAGAATCACACTGAGGAAGGAATGGCATTCCAAAAATATGTTTAATCCATCACAGGTGCAAAATGTGCAAATAAATAGTGTTTAAAAGCAAACTTAAAAACAAGGTTACATAAAAATAAATAAATAAACGTTAGAGTAAATTGCGATCAAGTAGTGCAAGCAGTCTTGTCCATGTGCTCCAAACACCTGTTGTCCATTTTGACATTCCCCCTAATGGCAGGTGGGTTAAATAGAGAAATCGCACGCTTTTTTCTCTTTGGACCATACCATTATCTTAAATAAAATGTACCCTCACCTTCCCATTCCATCTAACATTGATAAATACATAAGAACAAGAGATATGTGAGGGCAAGTTTTTATTAGTTAAAAAAAACGAATAAATAGGACAGATTAAACATTTGCACAATAAAACCCCAATAAATTAAATAAAATCCTTTGAACACATAACAATTCTTTGATGGAGACGAATTTGCTGACTCGCCATCATAATTTTATGCTACAAAAAAATAACGCTTCTCTATAAGAAAAACGGACTTGTGTGATAATGCAACTACAAGTCAAATCAAGTCATTTTTATTTGTATAGCGCTTTTCACAACAAACATCGTTTCAAACAGCTTTATAGGAAATTATGCTATAACATAAAAAACCTGCAATGTCTTAGAGTCATCGTTGTGCGTCAGGTGAGAGGTTTGGAGTGGAAGTGGAATTTATCTATAGAGATAAAAACAAATGTTTAAAATTGAATATAAAAGGAAAAAATTAAATGCTAACAGCTATTTGCAATTATTAAGTACAATACACCACAGATTAACAGAATGTCATATTCATATTTGTGACATTGAACTACTTATTTTCGGCTATTGATGTTGTTATTTATACTTCAAAATTAAATTATATTTTGAAATGAGACTAGCAATGACTGCCTATATTTTGTGGGCTATGCCCACCACAAGTGTAGTTTGTTTCATGCTTGTGGCTGCAATAAACAACTTTTAATTTAATGAACTGCACTTCTTTCTTTTCAACTTCGACTGAAATTTTACCACAAGTTACAACTATTCTACACATGTACTGAAAAGTATAAGCCACTGCTTTGAGAGTGTTTTTCAGAATTAAATATTGATTGCACAGAATGGGGAAACGTTGAGTTTTTTCTTTGTTGTTTAGTAAAAGCAGGCTGTTTTCATGTGCTATTATTGCATTCTCAGATCAACCCAGAGCTAGTGGCGAGATGACAAACACTTTAAATTCACTCTGCAAAGCCGTTCTGTCCCCCACTGATGCACCAGCGTGATGACTGAGCATGTTCCAGAGAAACAGACTGCTGGAACATTTGGCTGATATGTGCTGGAATGATGGATTCCATGATTAGAGGAGAGTATAACGAAAGACTGACGCTCAATCAACACAACCCTGATCTGTGTTGCAAATGCTTGATATATTGGTTGTTGTTTTTGAAAGTTTTTGGTACAGCACTAAAGTTCCAGTCAAAATATAAAGAACAGTAGGCATAGACTTGAGGCACCTCCACAATACACCTCTTCAGTTTGTAGTCCTAAAACCCAGAAGACAATTAGCATTTGACAAGAATTAACAAGTTGCTAATAAGAATACTAATTATCACAAGGATGTTAATGTGCTTGGTGAATCTGACACTGTTGTGGCAGTTCTGTGGCATTATACTAGCAACTTGTTTTTAAATAACAGGCTGAAAAAGTCACACTTGATGTATAACTGTGTGGCATTTATGTTGTAAGTCTCTTCAGATGAGATTTTTAAGGTTAATGTTACAAAACCCACCTCTCTACACTAAACCTTAAACCTAACCGATAGTGTCATAAAAAGCAAATGTGACATGACAAACACATTTGCTGAAGCAATCAGATCATTTTGTGGTTTTTCTATGACACTTCTTGCTAAAGGGGTGACTCGGATGCTCTTCAGGATTCGCAAACATTAAAATGTATCACTTTACAAGTCAGTGCTAAAGTAAAACTGTTTTGATGTCATAAACTGCTGTTTTACTCATGATTCACGTGAAAGGGAATGAAAGTCCTTGTTGTTGTAGTGCCTCGAGTGTTTTATCATAAACTGGTGAACCTGAATTATCTTTCTGTGTTTGGCCTAGATATAGATGTCATTACTGAACAGCTCTATGTTTGGAAGGGAGCACATTCCACATCATCAGCCACCAGCCCATAATGTGTGTCTTTTTATTTAATCAACACTTAACATATATTTTTAGTAAATTAAACATTCCCCCCACTGGCAGTCCCATCCCCATCTGCTATCTGTCTGTGCCTCTCACTAGAGGCCACACATGGTGAGGGATACTATTCACTTTAATGCAACAATAAAAACATACAGCTCTGAAATATGAACACTTTGTATTGCCCCAAAAGGTCACTGTGTGACATTTTGATCTTCTAATGGTCACATTTCTTCTTGTCATCTGAATTTGAGTTCACCAGAAGTTCTTTGCATTAGCTTGCATTTATGATTTTCAGTGTTCGGATGCATTTGAATGGAATTGAATGGACTGTGAAGTATTGTGTGACTGCACTTTTAGACCCTCTGAACATCTTTTTTTTTATTCCAATCCATTCCTGACAACGAGATTCTCTAACGTAAATATTCATGAAATAGCATTTAATAAATAACATATTCTTAATGCTGCATAGGCAACCCTAATTAAAACTGCCTTTTTCTTATTATGTAGTGGAGGCAATAATCATTTAGGTTTAGTGATACGAATCATGAGCATGTACCCCCCCTAATGTTCAAATAAAGTCTAAACTACTCGTCTATATATTACCTTGAAATAAGATCCATTTCGGAGAAATATCGGTGCTATTATGTTTGAAGAAAACAAATTAGTTTGTGATTAATCAGTTGCACTGGGCTGCATTATCTGATGAGCAATTTCTTTATAAGAGTGTTTATTAAGATTTCCACTTACTGTAACATATGGAGGGTACCCGGTTATTTATAATCATCAAGCATCAGCTCACAGAAAGACATAAAGAGAAATTAAAGCAACAAGAAAAAAAATCTTGTTACCTTTCCTCCCCAACAGTCAGGACAGATGGTTTGCTGTGGTTGTGGCATAGTGGAGCCTTCAGGGGGCGCCGTTCCTTCCCCACACCAGTTGACTCTCACTGGGACAGTTTGTTTGGTTTTGGCATCTGCTGGTATTTCCTCTTGTGTAAAAGCTCCACATTGAGGCCTCCGTTCCAGGCCTGCAGCATTAAAAGACTGCTCCAGAATGGAGGTGTGGTGGTGTTGTAGACGACGAGGTATATCATAATGTTGCAGACCTGGATTAGGTACCTCGTACTGGGTGGCCTGCATTTGGGCAGGCTCTATGAGAGGGCTCACACATGACCCGTGCTCGGGTATGATGGGAATTATCCATACTGGAGTGTTGATAAGGGAGTTTGAGTTTTGAGGATTTGAGTTTTGAGGGAGGCTTATCATGGATCCAAACACTTCAGTCTCTCCATGCCCAATATCCATGCTACCAGTGTAAGATGAGAAGCTTCCAGAATAGGAGGAGTGGCTCCCTGTGGCGATACCACTGTCAGTTGAGCCCTGGCGCCCCACCTCTTGAAGGCCTCTAGGTTGAGGTGGTTTGGACGGGGGCCGGAGTCCGCCCACCACTGCTCCATATAGACGTTCGTCACTAGATGTTCTGACAGAACAGGCTGTGTTCTTGGATCCTGCAGCCCCTAACGATGATGATGTAGGCTCTACAGGGTTGGGATGTCTGACTGGCTCGGGCCATATTGCCAGGCGGCTGCCCAGGCTGTTGTCAGAGTGGCTGGTCTCCGAGGAGGAGCTGGAGATACTCCTATCATCTCCTGCCAAAGAGGCCCCATAACTGAAGGTGGAGGCTGACCGTGACAGAAGAATGAACATATGATTGACATGCGAAATGTAAAATCTGGAATAAGGTCTGATGTTAAAGGGTTCATATAATGAGTAATCAAATTTCATCTTGATCTTTTGAGATAGAAGAACTTCAAAATGCATTATAACATTTAGAATAGGGATGTCCCGATACCATTTGTTTAAAAATGAATACCGATACTTTATTAATTTATTCTTGATACTCCATATTAACAGCTTATTTCAATTTTATCATCAAAATGGTGTTTAAATAAATGAATTCATTAAAACTTTAACCAAATGAAAATATAACAATTAATTTTCAACATAATATTGTATTATTATTTTAGTTTTTAAGTGCTTATATACAGAAACTCACAGCACAATCCAAAATACAACATTGCAGTTATATTTTGTCAAATAAAGTGCTGCATAACAAAGCATCACAGATGTTAGATACTGCTTAAGTATAATACAATTATTACTGATTTATTTTTATTAGTAGTAGTAGTATTACAGTGAATATTACATAACTTTACAGTAGTGATATATTCCCTATAAATGTATCTTTCATGTTAACAGAGCTTTTATTTTGAAGTGTTTCTGTGTTGTATTGTCCAAGGAGCTCTGACGTTCGATGGCAGCTTCTCACTCTGGAAAAACCGGTCGCTGCATGACTCAAAGTGATTATTAAACTGCTATTCAATTAAATTAATATGCACTCTGCATGTGCCTCGCACTACAACTTGAATTTAAACTGAGATAAACCCCAACACTTCCGCTCGAGTGAACGCTGGCAAGACTACTGCCGCTGCTCGTCTCGGAAAACTTTGAACTATTATCCAATTTTGTACGGATTTTTGTGCGGATTTTGAACTTAAGATGCTGCTACAATTGTTTTTATGGTTCGTTTGTGTCTGGCTGCTCTTGTTATCCGTTCACCTGCCAGTGATGGGGCTATACCAGTACACAGTTATTGACCTGATCCGGCTCCGACGACACTCGCTTGGCACCCCGCCAGCTGTACTCCACTTCCACCCGGATATCATCTACAATCCCCGGCGGAGATACAACCATCGAGGTTCCCGTCGGAATCTTAACTCTCACAGCCTTACAGCCATAAAGACCATCTGGTCCAGCTCTCGACGTCCACGCTCTGGCAGCCGTGCTGTCAACCACAATGTATTAGCCCGCCTAGGTCGGTCGGCTAACATCTTCAGCTTTGACAATACTCCACTTAAGTGCGCTCTTCTTAATGTTCGCTCTCTGTTAAACAAGGGACATATCATCCGGGACCTCATCACTGACCGTGAGTTAGATTTTATTTGTTTAACTGAGACCTGGCAACAACCTAATGACTTTTCGCCGCTTAATGAAACTGCACCATCTGGATTTGTTTACAAATCGCAACCCCGTGGTACCGGTCGGGGAGGTGGTCTCGCGATGTTTTACCGCGAGAAGTGGAAAGTCTTGCCAGTATCCACACCTGTCTCTAGCTCGTTTGAGCATATGGTCTGCGTACTTTCTGGCAAAATTCCAACCATTATTGCCACTGTTTATCGTCCACCTAAAACTAACTGTAACTTTGTAGATGACTTTGCTGTTTTTCTCACTTATTTATCCACTTTATCATCAAATATAATATTGATGGGCGATTTCAATATCCATATGGACAAACCCAATTTGCCTCTTACCAAAGATTTTAACTCCTGCTTGGACAGTTTTGGGTTCCTTCAGTATATAACTTGTCCCACACACGCCAAAGGCCACACTTTAGACCTGATTTGTTGTTCTGGAGTCACTCCCACCAACATTACAGTTGATGATCTCCCCATAACGGATCATTTTCTTATCACATTTACAGCTGAACTTACCCTCTCAACCACCAAGACAGCACGTCATATCACTTTTCGCAATATAAAAAACATTAATCCAGTCAATCTAACTTCAACTATTGACTCGTCTGCCATCCCCAACATCCACAATCTCTTCACCCCGGATGACCTGGTTTCTCATTACAATACTGGACTTTTACACATTTTCAACTCCATTGCTCCGTTAAAGACTCGATCTGTTTCATTCACTGTTTCTGCCCCCTGGTTCACTGCTGATCTTCGCCTTTTGAAAGCAAAAGGACGACAACTGGAAAGACTGTATAGGAAATCTGGTCTTACCATACATAAAGAACTATACAATAACCACATTTTGCATTATAAGGATTCCATAGCCATCACTAAAACCCAGTACTACGCGAGTTTAATCACTGCTAATTATGGAAATTCAAAGTCACTCTTCAATATTTTAAACAAAAATACCCAACCATATGATTCTTTGCCTCCCCATTTGTATACTACTCATTTCTGTAATTCCCTCATGTCATTCTTTTCTGCCAAAATCAAAAATATTTACATAGACCAAGATTACACTCCACACCATCTTCACACCTTTTCTGACCCCCATCCACCCATACACACACTCTCTTCTTTTCAACTGCCCTCTTTTTCAGAACTCACAGAACTTATCCAGAAATCGAAATCGTCCACATGTCAACTAGACCCTCTACCTACACATCTTCTCAAATCCTGCCTCCCTTCTCTGCTCCCTATCATTTCGGCCATCATTCACTCTTCTCTCACCACTGGAACTGTCCCCACATCCTTAAAAACTGCTGTCATTACACCTATTTTGAAAAAGCCTGGTGCTGACCCTTCCATTTTCAATAATTTCCGTTCTATTTCCAACCTACCCTATATTTCCAAAATTCTTGAAAAAGTAGTTGCCACTCAAATACACTTACACCTTTCTCACAATAATCTATATGAACAGTTCCAGTCTGGTTTCCGTCCACTTCACAGCACAGAAACAGCACTAATAAAAATCACCAATGACCTCCTCATGGCAGCTGACTCTGGACTACTCACTATCCTCATTCTCCTTGACCTGAGTGCGGCCTTCGACACCATCTGTCATACCACCCTCTGTAAAAGATTGTCATCCATTGGTATTACCCACACTTCACTAAACTGGTTTACATCCTACCTCTCTGGCCGCACTCAGTTCATCCAACTTAAGTCATTCAAATCTACTTCATCTACCGTCACTACAGGTGTGCCCCAGGGATCTGTCCTGGGGCCCCTTCTTTTTATTATTTACCTTCTTCCCCTTGGAAATATTCTCCGTAAATTCAATGTTAATTTTCACTGTTATGCGGATGACATCCAGCTCTACCTCACCACTAAACCCACATCCACTCTTCCACTCACTACCGTTATTGATTGCATTGCAGAAATAAAATCCTGGCTTACCCTCAACTTTCTTAAACTTAACAGTGGTAAAACCGAGGTTCTCCTCATTGGTACAAAATCCACCTTAGCCAAAACTAACAGTTTCTCCATCAAAATTGATAATTCATCTATTTCACCTTCCCCTCAGGTTAAGAGTCTGGGTGTCATCCTTGACAGCACACTATCATTTCAACCACACATTAATAACATCATCCGGTCAGCTTACTTCCACCTACGTAACATTAATCGTCTTCGCCCTTCCCTCACCCCCCACACTGCTGCCATTCTGGTACACAGCCTTGTCACCTCCCGCCTAGACTATTGCAATACACTTCTCTTGGGTCTCCCTCACAAATCACTCCGTAAACTTCAACTAGTCCAAAATTCTGCTGCTCGAATCATTACCCGTACCCCCTCCATCCATCACATTACTCCAGTTCTCCAGCAGCTTCACTGGCTTCCTATCCAGTTCCGTATTCAGTTTAAGGTCCTCTTGCTGACATTCAAAGCTATCCATAACCTCTCTCCCCCCTATTTGTCTGATCTCTTACATGTTTCCACTCCATCTCGTTTTCTCAGATCCTCCTCCGCACTACATCTGTCTGTCCCACCTGCCCGTCTCGCCACCATGGGGAGCAGAGCATTCAGCCGCTCTGCACCCCGCCTTTGGAACTCCCTTCCACTTCATCTCAAAAACTTGGATTCCTTCTCTCATTTCAAAACTGGACTGAAAACTTTTTTGTTTAAGCAAGCATACTCGTTGTAGCACCCATTCATTTGTAATTTTACTTGATTTTAAATCGATTTTAATCTATTTTTGGTATAACTTTATTATTTGTTTATTGTATAAACTTTTATGTATGCATGTACGGTGACCTTGAGTGTCAGAAAGGCGCCTTTTAAATAAAATGTATTATTATTATTATTATTATTATTATTATTATTATTATTATTAAACTCTGTTTGCTGTCATCTGCTACAAACCGTGTGTGATGCTCATGATGGTGTTTTCCCTGTATGAGCCTTGTAGGAGCCTTAAAAGGTATGCGCATCTGGCATCAGCACAACGCTGTCTCCACACATTCAGAAGCGCTCACATTTGAATTACATGCAAATTATATATTTATCACATTAAATAGCAGTTTTTGCAGTTAAATAATCTCAATAGGACATAATTTGTGGGCTAAATGTTTACATAATGACATTCGTACATCAGATGGTATCGGTTTTTGGTATCAGAGCATTTTTATGAGCACGAGTACCAGTACATGAGCACAGTATCAGACTCGAGTCCCGAGATGGGCATGGCGCCGTGGCACGCACTGTGTGTTTATCACCACCGACTACGGACAGGAGTCCCCTTACAGCAGGTATCCCGATGCGTTCTTGTCAACACAGACACTCCAAACAGGGTTGGGGTGCCGTGTGCAATGGGCACGCAGCCGCTGGCCTCTTGAAAGGGTCCCCGCTGTGTTGGCACATCAACTGCCTAGAGTTGCTGGCTGTACTTCTCCTCCTGCTAATTCGGGGCAAGCACATCTTGATCAGTTCAGACAGCACCACAACGGAAGCGTACATAAAACCTGTTCTCCTCCTGGGATCTCTCAGTGGTCCTCTCGAGCCCTCAGAGATCTCCCTCCGAGCCGCTAGAATCAGTGGAGCGCAAGGCCCTCTCTCTGAAGACGGCCCTCCTGATCACGCTTGTTTCCATCAAGAGGGTCGGGGACCTGCAAGCATTCTCTGTCAGCAACATTTGCCTAGAGTTCGATCTGGCAGACACTCACGTTGTACTAAGACCACGACTGGGCTACGTGCCCAAGGTTCCTACGACTCCCTTCAGAGACCAGGTAGTGAACCTGCAAGCGCTGTCCCATCATTGCTGTGTCCAGTGCGCGCCCTGCGTACTTATGTAAACCACACGCAGAGCTTTAGATGGTCTGAGCAGCTCTTTGTCTGCTTTGGTGGACAGCTTTTGGTGGACACCTCCAAACAGAGGCTTTCCCACTGGGTGGTTGACACCATAGCATTGGCCTTCCCGCCCCCTTGCGGGTTCAAGCACACTCGATGAGAAGTTCGGCATCCTTGTGGGCACTGGCCAAAGGCACCTCCCTAGCAGACATATGCAGAGCAGCGGGTTGGGCAACACCCAATACCTTTATGAGATTTTACAATCTCAGGGTCGAGTCGGTTTCATTCCTCTTTCACCACACTTTACCTCCCCTAGTCTGGGCAGGTGTGATCTCCGTGGGCTCTTTTCCCCCTGAAAGAATAGGAATTGGAAAAGAACACCTTCCCCGATGCGTGTGATAATGTTAAGATGGCCCCAGCCGCTTTACATCTATGCGAGAAACATAGAGAGAGAAAAGGTGCAGCTGGCGCGGCCTGCTCCCATGCTTGGCATGTTGCCTTGTTCCCCCTTCGGAGTGTAGGGTACCAGAAGGTTATGATGATTTTGTTGGGGAAGGGTACATGCAGTCTGACACGGCCTGTCACTTTGGCACGCAACTGCCTGCCTGCACCTGCATCAGCAACGCACATACATGGTTCAGCGCATGGCATGATTAAATATGGACCCCTAGTGTCGATTCTTCAACACAATGTCGGCAAAAAACACACTTACGCTGTGTTCATATCTTGTCACATGTGCATGTTCTTACAAAATATTTAAGAGTAAAGAATGTGGGGCCTGGTTAGCTCAGCGAGTATTGACACTGACTACCACCCCTGGAGTCACGAGTTTGAATCCAGGGTGAGCTGAGTGACTCTAGCCAGGTCTCCAAATTGGCCCGGTTGCTAGGGAGGGTAGAGTCACATGGGGTAACCTACTCGTGGTCACGATTAGTGGTTCTTACTCTCAAGGCATGTGGTAAGTTGTGCGTGGAGAATAGCATGAGCCTCCACATGCTGTCAGTCTCCGTGGTGTCATGCACAGCAAGCCACATGATAAGATGCACAGATTGACGGTCTCAGAAGTGGAGGCAACTGAGACTTGTCCTCAGCTAACTGGATTGAACTGAGTAACCACACCACCACGAGGACCTATTAAGTAGTCAGCAAATTGGGCAGAAAAAGGGGATAACATTTTTTCAAAATAAAATAATAAAGAAGCACTCCAGATAACAACTTCTAAAATGATTTGCATGCCGAAAAAAATGCCATGTAAATATGTAAACTACCTTTAATTGTTTTGGCCACTGCATCTTTTTACACACTGCAATAAATAATGAGTATTTTTCTCCCATTTTCTGTTAAAAAAAATCTAGTTTGTAAAAGTTCGTTTTCTCAATTTTTTTCCCAAATGCATATAGGAAAAATGCATATAGGCTTTCATGACAACGCGTCATGCGGAAAAAAATTGCGTTTTTGTTGACATGATATTTTGTCTTGTTTTTAGAGAAATCTAACAAAATTATAAACAAGAAAAAACTATTTGCCAGTGGGGTGAGGAAAAAAAAAACTTTTATTGTTTTAAGCATAACCTCAATACATTTTGTTAGATTTCTCTGAAAACAAAACTTAATTTCCCTATCTGTCACTCTCTCGATGTTGTGTCAATGTAGTGACACTAGGGGTCACTCTTGGGAGCCCGAGACACTTGCTGATCTTTTATAAAAGGCCAATGGGAATTGGCGAGTGGTATTTGCATCCCACTCCCCTGAACATACGGGTATAAATGAGGGGGCATGCATACTGTTCATTAAATCCCCACAGACCCCCCACCCCCCCATTCCCCGGCACGCTCGATTGCTCCGATTAGGCACTAGGATGAGGCTCATCCCAGGGCGAGTTCGACCTCTTGTTCGGTGCCCGTGAAGGTGATGAGCCGATGAGTCCCGATCTTTAGGCTCACCCTCCCTCCTGCCCCGGCATCAGCCCCCCACAGGAAGCGGACGCCACCCGTCTCACGGCTGGCCGCCAAGAAGAAGGCTTCAAAGCGCCCCAGAGACTGGCGACCAAGGGACCTGGAGACTCACTGTTCCGGAGCTGGTGAACAGACCACTCCATCCCCCGGTGGCAGGCCGGTAGGAGAATCTTTTGTTCCTTTCTCATTTAATTTCGGCGCACACTCAAGTAGCAAACCCAAAAGTTTTAACAAAAGAACGGTTTCCTTATTCCCTGGGTCACATAACCGGTGTGTACGGACGTCATTACGACCACTGTCCAACATTCCTTTTTGGCAGGTACAGAGCCCCTGTGGCGGTTTCCCCGTCCCTGCGCACCAAGCTGTGGCACAAAGATGCTCAACCCCAGACGGTTTTCGATGGACCGTGGGGACGAATCACCTCCCCCATCCTCGACCGATCTGCTGGTGAGTATCAGGAGTCAGGTAAGTGCTTCGATGTATCTCGACTCAGCACCGCCACAGGGTTGTGCACCGGTATGTCTGACGAGATTGTCCCCTTGGTCCCCCTCGCCCGGAGCTTGGACGCATGGGTCACACTCTCCAACCCGTTGCAGTGGCTGACCCGGACCGTCCGACTTGGCTATGTGATTCAGTTCGCCAGGAGCCCGCCCAGGTTCAGCGGCGTCCACTTCACCATTGCGAAGGGCAAGAATGCCGCTACCTTGCGTGTGGAAATCGCCACCTTCTGAGGAATTGTGTGATAGAACATGTCCCTCCGGCCGAAATGAAGAGGGGGTTTTACAGCCCAATTGGTTGTGGTCAATCTTGGACCTATGGGTACTGAACCAGGCTTTACACAGTCTCCCATTCAAGATGCTGATGCAAAGGTGCATTCTGGCGAATTACCTCGACTACTGACAAATCATAGCTCACTCTTGAGACGTGTTGTGTGCGCATAGGGACCTGGTGTTCTCGCACCTCAGCCGACTAGGGCTTCAGGTCAACTGGGAAAAGAGCAAGCTCCTCCCAGTTCAGAGCATCTCTTTTCTCGGTGTGGAGTTGGACTCAGTCTCGATGATGGCGTGTCTCACGAACGAGTGCGTCAGTCGGTGCTGACCTGTTTGAAGGCATTCAGACAGAAGACTGCGGTTCCACTGAAACCATTTCAGAGGCTGCTGGGGCATTTGGCATCCTCGGCAGTGGCCACACAGCTCAGGTTGATGCATATGAGAGACAAGTCAGCACTGTCTCCTGACTCGAGTCCCGAGATGAGCATGGCACCGCAGGACACATCGTGTGGCCATCACGCCAATCTGTCGCCACCTTTTCAGCCCTTGGAATGACCTTGCATTTCTACGGGCAGGGGTTCCCCTAGTACAAGTCTTCAGGCACGTCGTGGTTACAACCGATCCCTCCAACACAGGCTGAACGGGCCCACGGCTGCGTTGGCACATCAACTGTCTTGAGTTGTTGGCAATACTGCTCGCCCTGTGAAGATTCCGGCCATTGATCCAGGGCGAGCATGTGCAGGTTCGAACAGCCAACACAGCCTCGGTAGCATTTCTCAACCATCAAGGTGGTTTACACTCCCCTAGCATGTCACAACTCGACCGCCGTCTCCTCCTCTTGAGTCAGCAGCACCTCAAGTCGTTGCGAGCCACTCACATCCTGGGCGACCTCAACACCGCAGCGGACGTGCTGCCACGGCAGGTTACCCGCAAGGGAGAGTGGAGACTCCACCCTCAGGTGGTCCAGCTGATCTGGAGTCAATACAGGCAGGCATAGGTAGACCTGTTCGCCTCCCCAGAATCCTCCCATTGCCCACTCTGGTACACCCTGACCGAGGCACCCCTCGGTATAGACACGCTGGCACACAACTGGCCGCCTGGACTACATAAGTATGATTTCCCCCAGTGAGCCTGCTTGCACAGACCATGTGCAAAGTCAGGGAGGACGAGGAGCAGGTTGTCCTAGTAGCACCCTACTGTGCCAACCAGACTTGGTTCTCAGACCTCATACTCGGTTGACTTCCTCCTAGCCCGGTGGCAGGTGAGTTTGTGGAGAAACTTGCTGCCAACTCAGTACTTGTGCTAACCAAGCAACGTACTGGGACAGGTGCTCCCCACATGCACTGGTTCCCCGTAGGTAACCCCTTGCGACGTATATTCTGCTGAAAAACATTTCCCCCTCTGCCCCAGTCACCATGCTCGTAGAGCTTCCTCCCCATTGGGTAGGACCTACCATGGGACTTTTCCACATTACATACTTCTGACTAGACTTGGCAAGACCATGTGACATAGCTCTCTCTCTGGGCGGGGTGTAGTCTCCATGGTGTCTTCCCCTTAAGAGTGACACCCCCCGATGTAGACACTGGTGTCCCTGTCGGTTAACAATTTCTCTCTTTTTCTGGGGAGAAAAAGAAAAAAGAGAGAAGAGGCATGACTGGGCTAGCCTGTCCCTATACTTTGAGTAGTCGACTCATCCCCAAAGGGCTGTTCGACACTCACACACTACACTACACCTGGTGTGCTGGCTATGCGCCACACAGTATTCTGCCCGTCTCGCACCACCAATCCATGTAACACAGTTCAGCTAGTTGTGGCGTTTTTGTAGGGGACCCCTAGTGTCACTACATTGACACAACGTCGAGTGAGTGACAGATAGGGTACGTCCTGGTTAATTACGTAACCTCCGTTCCCTGATGGAGGGAACGAGACGTTTTGTCCCTCCTGCACAATACTGAACTACCCGCTGAAATGGCCTGGGACCTTATTCTAAGCTCCTCAGCACAAAACCTGAATGAGCGGTATGCACACCCCCTCCTTTATACAAATATTTCTGGAGGAGTGGCATGCAAATACCATTCGCCAATTCCCATGGGCCTTTTATAAAAGATCAGAAGGTGTCTCTGGTTCCCAAGAGTGACCCCTAGTGTCACTACATCGACACAATGTCTCGTTCCCTCCATCATGGAATGGAGGTTATGGAAGTAACAAGGGTGTTCTTCTGTCATTCTGCTTCTTGGCTATTTTTTCTTCTTCTTGTTTAAAGGATGTTTTGATATTTATTTTGTAAAATAAGACAAATATATTCAATAAGAAAATAATTTTTTGCAGTGTTCTGTTTTTGGCACAACAAAATTTACTAACATTATAAATGGAAAAAATAATTACAAAAATGATATGATGTGATTCCTTTAATGACATTAATGCATTTTAAAAAATGGTGCAACTGCACAAATACTAATTCAAATTGGAATTCATTTAATTTAAAATAAAAAATTTCAATGTATACAGTATATTTCATGTATGCGTTAAATTACCTGCACTACTGTGTTGGCTACATATCGACAGCATACTGAGTCGTTTCTCTAGTTCACAGGCTTCTTGGCTGATTCTGTCCTCTACGGACGATGGATTAGCAGTGGGGTCTATGGAAACAGAAACTCATCAGATTAGAATGTATCTAAAGCAGTTACACATTAATCACTCTCGACTCAACCTATGTCCTCATAAACACACACACACAAAATATAAACATGCACTTGACAGCCATAATTTGTCTCTGTGTATTAAGTCATATATAATCAATCACTGTTGAATCACTGTCTCTGCGAAGAGAATTACAGGAGCCAATTGACCACATTTATCAATCTTTGCTGGCACATCACAGTCACCCATCACACAAGTACTCATGCGCATTTGTACCCACATACACAGTTGGGGAGCAATGGGATCTTTGAGACCTCTTTTTCAATATGGTTTGTGATCACTCTTTCTCGCAATAGAAGAAACCAGAACACTGAGCACAAATTGTTCAAATGAGTATGAGAATAAACCAGTCCGGAGAGAATAAATACATAAAAGGCTCACAAAAAAGACAGAAAGAGTACAAACAAAGGAAAGAACAGTAGAATACGGAGGGATAGAGACAATTTAGTAGCAGATATTTTTGGCACAGCAGAACCGTATTAGCATGAAATTTCATTGCATGCAGGTCTAAATAGTGCAATG
Source organism: Moxostoma hubbsi (assembly GCA_032164185.1). NCBI lineage: Eukaryota > Metazoa > Chordata > Actinopteri > Cypriniformes > Catostomidae > Moxostoma > Moxostoma hubbsi. The sequence goes on along the minus strand of JAVLUX010000012.1, from coordinate 15,858,399 downwards.
GACTACAAAAAGACTGCAAAATTATTTTTGCCATCATTTTGGCAAAATTATTTCTGTGTGGTTGTTCAAAAGAGTAATTAAATTATCTTTGCCCAGTTTAGAAAAGCTCTGTCTATTAATCGTGTACTTTTTTAGGCCATGGTGCTCCACATTAATTGGGAAAAATTATTCCAATCAGAACAAACTGCCATAGATCACCTCTGTAAATTAAGTCTTTTATCCAAAGCAACACAGCACGCTTATTACATGGATAACGCCCCTGGAATGACCTGGGGTTAATTGACTTGGGCACAATAAGGATGGATAATGGATCAACCTTTGTGGGATTTGAACTCACAAATTTTCAATCCCCAGCCTACTGTAGCACTTTAACTATACCAATTCTGTGGTTGTATTTAGCTTATCAGTAAGCACTAATTTGACAAATATAATACCCTAGTGTCACTACATTGACACAACATCTCGTTCCCTCCATCAGAGAACAGAGGTTATGAAAGTAACCAGGACGTTCTACTTTCATTCTGCTTCTCAAGTTTTTTCTACTTCTTCTTGTTTTAAAGTTGTTTTGATATTTTTTGTGGAAAATAAGAAAACATTTTTTGCAGTGTTCTGTTTTTGGCACAACAAACTTTACTAACATAAGTGGAAAAAATTATTAAAAAAATTATGATGCGATCAACCTTTGTGGGATTTGAACTTCAATCCCCAGTCTGATGTAGCACTTTAACTATACCACTTCTGTGGATGTATTTTGCTTATCAGTAAGCACTAATTTGACAAATATAATGCCTAATAAGTTTTGTTGTTCAGGGTAAGCATGTTAACATTTATACACACAAATGTTTTCAAATACTTTTTGCCTTAAAATAAAGTTTGTGATGTAATTCACCTTGGAGCTGGTTGATTTGGTTTATAACTCTTTCATGGAGGATTTTATGAAATCCTTATGCAAAAAAACATGTTATACCTCTCTCTCCACTGCCCCTCCCTGAGAGCCCTCTAAGAACGCCAAAAATGTGCCCCATTTACCCACAAACGAGTCCAAATTCCCCAGTCTTCTAGATGACCATTCTTTGAAAGTCACCACCCTCCCCAGATATTGGAGTGGATGGTCGCTCTGAGGCATGTTTTGCAGGCTTTGTTAGCCACGGCTCTCTGATTAGTAAAGCATTCTCTGGACCATGGCTAATGTAGTTGTTGACCAGGACTTCCTCTATCAAACATGATTTTTAAGCAATGAAGTTGAAATAACGCAGACTGATAGCTTCAACAGAAGCATATACCATCGATTAACAACCTCAGAGCTCACGGTAGGCCTGTCTTTAAAAGTTTTTACAGTTATCAATGAAAATCAATTAGTCTATGAAAAAGTTATTGGGATTTTTACTTTCGGAATCAGACTGTTGCACTCTATATAACAAGGTAAATATAATTTAAAAATCACTCCTTTTTATTTTATTAGAATTTTCCACACTGCCCCAACATTTTTGGAATTGGGGTTGTATCAAATGGCATTTATTTCACAACAATAATGTAACAAAAATTATTTATTGATATTTTCCAAACAAAGCCTTCCACCATATATGGAAATCTACTTAAATAGCATAAATTCAAGTAACATAAACATTTCCCAAAGTCTAAGTGGGAGGCTGATTTTTTGAAAGAACTAGTCCCCATAAGTTACATATTTATTTCAATGTGCATTAAATCTCTTAAACACTTATCAGTCACAATATTAATCAGCTGGCAGGCTGTGGCTATACACTTTGGATATGGAATGCACATAATTTGTGTAAGGGTGTTAAGCACTGTTTTAAGTCCACATGAAAAGCTCTGCAGACAACGGCATGTTCATGAACTACCCACACTAATCTTACTACTTCTGCCATATCTATGTATAGCAGAAAAATTAGAAGTAATATTAGTATGTAGGATGCTGTTCTGAACATGGCCAAAATCTTAGGGTGTGTTCACACTTGGCAGGTTTAGTTAGATTAAAAAGAACTCTGGTGCGATTGCTCTGTTAGTGCGGTTCATTTGAACAAGTTTGAACGCTGCCATCCGAACCTTAGTGCACACCAAACAAACGGATCGAGACTGCCTGAATAGTCCACTTCCAAACGAACTCTGGTGCACTTCGATTGATATATGAAAGCAACATGGACGTCTAAACGGACCAAAAACAGGAATTAATTTACCTAATACTGACCTCAAGCATACCTGGTTCTTCTCATCATAGGAACTATGTTGCCCATTATAGTTCGGTACAGGCGTTGGAACCGCCATCAGCCATCCTTGCAGCATATCTTCGTTTGTGTGTACAACTGAGGAATTCCTGGTGCTGTTTTGACTCCTTTACACTTTTTTTAGCTCTTCGTTTGTTCTCAGCTGGTAAAAATACCACCTTATATACATGCATAAATCCAACGAGCGCATTTAGCCCAGCAGCCAGCATTGTTTTGGTTGTTCGTCAAGTTCCGTCATCTGCAAAATATACGTCATAAAAGCTGTCCAATCAGGTTGTGATTTTTTCCTGATGCTTTTGTTTCGTATCTTTAGGTTCAGTGTTAAAAATGTCAGTGTGAATGCTAAGCGAACCAGGACTAAATGTATAATTTTCTGGACCAATGACCAAGAGATCCGAACTGTGAACACACCCTTATTCTGCTTTTAGTGCCGTCACTGACCACATAATGATACTCCATTCAAATCATTAGCTGATGCTTCAAAAGATCAGAGGCAAAGGGTTCGAAGTCTAAATTATTTGAAATGGGAGAACTCCAACAAGTTAGCCTGGCACAGCGGTCCCTCATCAGTGCCATGTATCGTGTGTTTGGCTTTTAGGTGATAGTTAAGCCTTTGCAGATTGGTCACACCAGTCTAGATCTGGAGGAGAGACATCGCCGGATGGTGGGCGGGTTATGTCTAGATTGCGGCATGCCTGGGCATCATGCCCATTACTGTCCATTAAAAGATGCAGCTCACCAGTAAGTGGTGAGTGTGACTTTGGTAGAAAATGCCCCCGCACAGCACACTCTCCTCCCAGCTATGCGTCAGTGGGGAGAAACAATCAAATCAAATCAAATCACTTTATTGTCACACTACTGTGTACACGAGTGCAACAGTAGGTGAAATTCTTGTGTGCAGTTCCGAGCAACATAGCAGTCATGACAGTGACGAGACATAAACCACTTTACAATAACAACATTTACACAACACAATTTACATAACAAATGTACACATACCTACACAACAATTTACATATCAAATGTACACAATACACACAATGTAGAATACACATACACTAGATAAGGGTATAAATATATATACACTAACTGAAATGGGAGCGAGAATATATTGACAGAATGAAGATTAATAAAGTGCAGTGCTGATTGTAGATCGTGAGAGATCAAGTGTTCAAAAGTCTTATTGCTTGTGGGAAGAAGCTGTCATGTAGTCGGGTGGTGCGGGTCCTGATGCTGCAATACCGCCTGCCTCATGGCAGCAGTGAGAGCAGTCCATGACTCGGGTGGCTGGAGTTTTTGATAATCCTCCGAGCTTTATTCACACACCGTCTGTTATATATATCCTGGAGGGAGGGAAGCTCACCTCCGATGATGTTTCTGGCCGTTCGCACCACCCTTTGCAGGTCTTTGCGGTTGTGGGCGGTGCTATTGCCGTACCAGGCGGTGATGCAGCCAGTCAGGATGCTCTCTACGGTGCTGGTGTAGAACCGTGTGAGGATGTGGTGGTTCATTCCAAACTTCCTCAGCCGTCTCAGGAAGAAGAGGCGCTGGTGAGCCTTCTTCACAACGGCCTCAGTGTGGACGGACCATGTGAGTTCCTCAGTAATGTGGACACCGAGGAACTTGAAACTGCTGACTCTCTCCACCGGTGCTCCATTAATAATGATGGGGCTGTGTTCTCTGTCTTTCCTCCTGAAGTCCACCACAAGCTCCTTGGTATTACTGACGTTGAGAGAGAGGTTGTGCTCCTGACTCCAGCGCGTCAGAGTGTGCACCTCCTCTCTGTAGGCTGTTTCATCATTGTCAGTGATCAGACCTACCACCGTCGTATCGTCAGCAAACTTAATGATGGCATTGGAGCTATGTGTCGCCACACAGTCATGTGTGTAAAGGGAATACAGGAGTGGGCTGAGAACACAGCCCTGTGGTGCACCAGTGTTGAGGGTCAGTGATGAGGAGATGTTGCTGCCCATTCTAACCACCTGACGTCTGCCTGACAGGAAATCCAGGATCCAGCTGCACAGCGAGCTGTTTAAGCCCAGAGCCCGGAGTTTCACATCAAGCTTGGAGGGCACTATGGTGTTAAATGCTGAGCTGTAGTCTACAAACAGCATTCTCACATACGTGTTCCTTTTTTCAGGTGGGATAGAGCAGTGTGTATTGTAGATGCAATAGCATCATCAGTGGTGCGGTTGTTACGGTAGGCAAACTGCAATGGGTCCAAAGAGGTGGGCAGAACAGAGCAGATGTGATCTCTGATCAACCTCTCAAAGCATTTGCTGATGATGGGGGTGAGGGCAACAGGACGCCAGTCATTTAAGCAAGTTATTTTGGCTTGCTTCGGTACAGGCACAATGGTTGATGTTTTGAAGCATGTGGGGACTACAGACAGGGAGAGGGACAGGTTGAAAATGTCCGTAAAAACACCAGCCAGTTGGTTCGCGCATGCTCTGATGGCGCGGCCCGGAATGCCGTCTGGACCCGCGGCTTTGCGAATGTTCACCTGTCGAAAGGATCGGGTTACATCCGCAACAGAGACGGAGAGTGAACCATCATCTGTAGTATCGGCCGCGAGTGCTCTCTCCGCGAGGGCGGTGTTGTTGTTATCCTCGAAACGAGCATAAAAAGTATTAAGCTCGTCCGGGAGAGAGGCAACGGTGTTCATGGCGGAGTTTTTATTCTGTTTATAGTCCGTGATGGTGTTAATTCCCTGCCACATACTTCTGGAGTCAGTGGTGTTAAACTGTCCTTCAATTTTGTGCCTGTACTGGCGTTTGGCTGTACTGATGGAGTTACGGAGGGCATAACTGGCTTCTTTACGCTCCTCCGCGTTCCCGGAATTAAAAGCGGTGGTCCGCGCAGTAAGTGCCACGCGAACATCGCCGTTAACCCAGGGTTTCTGGTTGGGGTAGATCTGTATAGTTTTCGTCGGAACAACGTCCTCTACGCACTTCCTGATGAAACACGTTACGCTATCAGCGTAAACCTCGATGTCGTCATCAGAAGCGGACAAAACAGTCCTGTAGCGCAGAGTCTGATTGGTCCGACCAGCACTGGATCATTCTGAGGGCGGGGGCTTCTCGTTTCAGTTTCTGCCTGTAAGCGGGCAGAAGCAGAACGGAAGAGTGGTCGGATTTGCCAAATGGTGGGCGGGGGAGGGATTTGTAGCCATCCCGGAAAGGAGAATAGCAATGATCCTACACACCAGTGCTCCGTGTTTGTGGATCTGGGGCTGAGGGGAACTTCATAGGTTCTGCCTTGGCCACTCAATAGGGTGTAGCTGTCTCCAGTATAGAGGTTCCCTTATTTGTTCACCGTTCAACTCCTCCTACCTACATGGTAGGCCAGAAGGTTTGGCTTTCCACCCAGCACCATCCTCTCAAGTTTCCAACCCACAATCATGCTTCCTGCATTGTTGTACCCTTTCCCATCACTAAAGTCCTTAGTCCTGTTTCTGTAAAGCTCAAGTACCCCACAACCTTAACAGTTTTCACCTTGCCTGCATCCATCCCATAATAAGATCCACCCTTAAACCCTCTCCTCCTGCCTCCCCGGCTTGTTGATGGAGTCCCTGCCTATACAGTCCATAAAAGGTAGGAGGAGGGGCCATGGCTTTTGTGGATGATTAGTCTCACCTCTCTTGTTTAGTTAATTATTCTACCTCCCAATATAACTACCTTGTGTGTGTTGCCAGATTGTCTTGTACCTTCTAGCCAAGCAGTTGTGCTCCAATTTGTAGGTTGTTTTTTTGTATTCCAGTCTTATCTCTCTTATCTCCGTGCCCACCCCCATCTGTCGATGGATCACCAGCTTTCTGACAGATAGGCAGCAGCTAGTGAGACACGGGGAACTCTCATCCCAGACCCTAACTATTAGCACTGGTGCTCCTCAGGGATGCGTTCTCTTTCCACTGCCCTTTTCCCTGTACACAAATGACTGCACAGCAAAAGACCCCAATGTCAAGCTCCTGAAGTTTGCAGACAACACCACGGTCACTGGCCTCATCCACATCATTGATGAGCCTGCATACAGACAGCTGTCTGGTGTGGTTCAACCTTGAGCTGAACACGCTCATAACAGTGAAGATAACGGTGGACTTCAGGAAACCCCCCACCCCCACCATCCTGAAAAGCACTGTGGCAGCAGTGGAGTCATCCAGGTTTCTAGGCTGTACCATCTCTCAGGACCTGAGATGGGTCAGCCACATAGTAAGTAAGTAATTTTTATTTCTATAGCACCTTTCTAGAACTGACGTCACAAAGTGCTTAACATCCACAATATAAAAACAAGGAAGCATTAACAAAATTATAATTAGACAAAAGCAATTAAACAAGAGGGTTTTTAGCTGCTTCTTAAAAATGACCAGAGTCTACAGATCTTAAATCCAAAGGAAGAGCATTCCACAGTTTGGGAGCAACAACCTCAAAGGCACAGTCACCTTTAGTCCTTAGTCTAGAGTGAGGAACAGCTAACAAGACCTGTTCCGACTCCATTGTGAAGAAGGCTCAGCAGAGGTTGTACTTCCTTTGCCAGCTGAGGAAGTTCAACCTGCCACAGGAGCTGCTATTGGTGACCCCCTGCTTACCCTCCAAGACCTGTACATATCCAGAGTGAGAAAACGTGCAGGTAGAATCACTCTGGACCCCACACACCCTGTGGCTGGCGATACAGAGCACTGAGTGCCAGGACATCCAGACACAAGAACAGTACTTTATTTACCCTCAGGCCATTTTCCTCATGAACAATTAAACTGCCTCAGGACTCCCCCATAGTGCAATAATGTAAATACATATCTCATTTACATATGTACATTCACATATTTATTTCAGTAACTGTCATACCTCTACCTTGCACATACATTACCACTTGCACATGTACATACGCCATTCTGTGATATGTCCTATTATTTGTATGTCTATTTATACTCTTACCTTTTTTATATTCTGTGTCTCACTGTAATATTCTGTGTTTCTCCTATCACCAAAAAAATCCTTGTGTACGTGAGAACACTTGGCAATAAAGCTCATTCTGATTCGGATTATCAATGTTTTAGTCTCACCTTTTTTTTGTAAAAATGTAGTTTTTAACAACTTAGAGAAAAATAACAAAAATGAGCGCCACGTCATTGAACAATGTGCAAAAACAGAAATGTGAGTTCTACTGTCTTATAACCTTTCTGGCTAAGTAGTGAGTCACTATAACTACACTTGTGTTAAATTTAGATATAAAACCAAAGTGAAAGTTTTATTTAAGCTATGCTTTAAGCCATACAATCCTCCATATCCTTTTTTCACATAAGTAACTGCATGGCAGCTCTCCAAAGGTTTCTGTTCTCTTGTCAGCCTGCAACCTTACAGCTAGACCTTATAATTTTAGCTCAATGTTGCTGGCTCACCAACTCAATGAAATTATTCTCTGTGTGTCAGTGAGGCTCATCGTGGTTTGATCTATAAAGCTATATGTCAAACTCATTAAGGTTTAATATACAATTATGCTTATGTGGTAAATCTATCTTGGACAGATCAATAAACTAAATGAGAGCCTTGCATTGATTTTTAGTACAATAATTCAGTATTAGGGTAGTAATAGGCTCCATTTCAATGATAATGTATGTACCATGTAGATGAAACAACTAATATTATTATCATCCTCCATCTACATGAAGCCATTGAGTGCCTAGATTTTAAAGATTATTGTCATTACAAAGTAGAAATCATTAAAGTTCTTTCAACTAAATTAACGTGATTGACTACAGTATGGTACTATTAATAGATGTACAAAACATGATAGTGTCTATTCAATAAAATTATGCCGTAGCCTCTATAGCATTTCACAAAGATGCTTTGTTAAATGAAAAGGAGTAATGTACAAGAATATTTTTTCTATCACTAGTTTGATAGTGTCCTTACTTCACTGTGACACTACATGTTGTTCTAAATTATTTCTGAACATAGATCTAGAGTGACTTATTAAGGGAGATAGAGACAACGTACACCACTTCCCAATCATGTATAAGGTTATAAGTAGCATACACCACATCAAGTTAATAAAGCCAGCAGTGAGGGCATATTTACTCTGAAATCTCTCGACTGAGATCTTCCATCACACACCTCCATATAAAGAAACTCACCTGGCAGGACTGGGCGCAGTCCAAACGGCCCCCTGCTAGGCGATATGCCGCGAACGATGCAATCAAACAAAAAACTGATCTGTTCTCCTTCTGCACAGGCAAGAAAGAAAACACCAGCCCCTGTGGAGACAGTGAAAGACATAGCAAGAATAAAATAATTTCTTAGTAATTTGTGTTTGTTTTCCTCAAAAGACATATGTACCATTTTGAATTGAGATTGATATTAATTGTTCATGGTATCGAATAAAAGGTTAGCTTCAGTAATGACCAGCTGTCACAAGAAAATCGCAAATGAGGGAACATCAAGCCATTCCTCTGAACAGATGAGACATTCACAAATCACTAATTAAAATAAATGAAGGATTCTTAATTTCTTTATTCCCTCACTCATCTGTGTATCTGGTTGATTAGATCAGTGTTTCGCAAACACTGCTTCACTGCATTGGTTTGTTAGGTTTTGAAGAGGTTGCGTACACAAATTAGGGATGCACCGATACCACTTTTTCTCTTCCGATTCCAATATCTGCAATCTCAGTATCGGCCAATACTGATCCGATTCCAGTGTTGTTTTTTTCCGTAATCAGTTTAGAATATCTACACTCACCTAAAGGATTATTAGGAACACCTGTTCAATTTGGCTGGTGGTGGTGGTGTAATGGTGTGGGGGATGTTTTCTTGGCACACTTTAGGCCCCTTAGTGCCAATTGGGCATCGTTTAAATGCCACGGCCTACCTGAGCATTGTTTCTGACCATGTCCATCCCTTTATGGCCACCATGTACTACTTCCAGCAGGATAATGCACCATGTCACAAAGCTCGAATCATTTCAAATTGGTTTCTTGAACATGACAATGAGTTCACTGTACTAAAATGGCCCCCCACAGTCACCAGATCTCAACCCAATAGAGCATCTTTGGGATGTGGTGGAACGGGAGCTTCGTGCCCTGGATGTGCATCCCACAAATCTCCATCAACTGCAAGATGCTATCCTATCAATATGGGCCAACATTTCTAAAGAATGCTTTCAGCACCTTGTTGAATCAATGCCACGTAGAATTAAGGCAGTTCTGAAGGCGAAAGGGGGTCAAAAACAGTATTAGTATGGTGTTCCTAATAATCCTTTAGGTGAGTGTATACCTCACTGAATGATGCTAATTATATGTAAAGAAACACAAACACTAACTACATTATTTCAATATAAATGTACAAACTATTAAGAAAATAATTATTGCTAGCTAGTCTACTGGATAATGCTGCTGCAAAACAGCAGTAATCCAGACTAAATGTTCAGTAGAAAAGAAGACACTTTTTTTTTACAAAAAACATTCATAAATTGAACAAAAAAGAGATCTGAATCCTTTAGTCATTTATTTAAAGTCAAGTTATTTAGTTTGTAAGTTATCAGTTCACTTTTCATTCACAGTTATTTTTTGGAACCCTTAAACTTAAATATTGTTATAATTTGTGAGCAAATAATAATAATAATAATAATAATAATAATAATAATAATATATTATTATTATTATTATTGACTTTTTAAATACAAAAGTAATATATTTCAATCATGCACCTTTAACTTTAAAACCCTCTGGCTTTTATTTTTTCACAATCTGAACTCTCAAGGAAATCCTGTATGTGTCTGTTTGTTAGCAAGTTTACAGTAGTTTAATTTGCTTCTTATTCAAATTCTGGTAAAATGCACCTCCGGCACCATCCTAAATGCATATTATAAGTGAACTAAACTATTGAGCATCTACATCTGATATGTTGTTTGTTAGTAGCGCTCATGTATTGCGCAACATGTGAAGGCTAAAAAAGTCGCAAGTGTGTGTGTGTAAATAGAGCACCGCCGCACTGGCGCTGCACGTGCATACTATATACAGCAGTGTTAATTTCGTCAGACGAGACGAGACTAAATATGTTCGTCAACGACCTTTTTTTCCATGACTAAGACGAGATGATGACGAGACTGCACCAATGTCCAAAAACGCTGACTAAGACTAAATTAACATGCATTATTGTTGACGAAAAAAGACGAGACTAAAATGTTTTGCATAAAATAAAAACTAAGATAAAATTCTCTCTTCATTTTCGTATACAATCGTCTCTACTTTTTCATCATGAGATAGAATATTCAGCTGTTACGCCTTCAAAATATTCCGAATGAGTTCGCGCTGTTGCTCAAGTAACGGTTACAACAGGTCTCATACTCCTGTGGCTGCAACACGAAACTACATGGAGCAAGAACACAACAATCATAGACAGTGGCGAACACGCGACGAGCGCCGACGACATGCGAGGTAGAAGGAAGAGGCTCGATATTTGGTCGCATTTTAGGTACAATGATATTGACAAAAAGTCAGAATGTGTCATTATAACTGACGGGAAGCACTGCGGATAAACAATACCGGGAAAAACACCACCAACCTTAAGCGACATCTAAAGGCTAACCACCCACACATTCAGGGAAGTTAACTTAAATATACGTCTCATAAGCTAATGCTGATTTTAGACATCTACGCTGTAAATTAACCAGTTAGCTATGGTGTTGTGGCACATACATTATGCAGGTTATATATATTTTATGTAACTTATTTGCTTAATAAAATACTCTTCAGAACAAGTTCATCATTTGTGAATGTGTCTCTTAAATCAGAAAACCAGACACGTTTAACAAAGTGAATTCAACAAATCATTCAACAAGTGTATTTTGTCAGGTAATTATGACATTTAACCAATATTTGAGATGTGTGAAACATTTTTTGACTGAAATGATTATCTTAGAATTAATCTCAGAAATAATTTATTTAAAAAAAAAAGACTAAAATGTTTTGAAGCTTGACTAAGATATATTGAGTTTTCTTTTGACTAAAACTAGACTAAAATGACGAGACTTTTAGTTGACTAAAACTTGACTAAGATACCTTAAATTCTCTTTTGACTAAAACTAGACTAAAATGACGAGACTTTTAGTCGACTAAAACTTGACTAACAAAAAAAGATATGTGAATGACTAAATATGACTAAAACTAACAAGGACATTTCGCACAAGACTAAGACTAAATTAAAAATAGGTGACAAAATTAACACTAATATACAGGGTTGGGGAGTAACGGAATACATATTTAAAATACAAAATACAAGTGACTGCATTCCACTACAGTTACAATTTAAATCATTCGTAATTAGAATACAGTTACATTCAAAAAGTATTTTGATTACTGAAGAGGTTACTTTGCATTTTATTGTCATTTGTTTCATTTAATATTTAGTCCTTTCAGATGAAAAACATTTATACATATAAATGATGTGATTCAAAGTGCATTTGAACTGCTGTGAAACACTTTCTTATGATGTGTTACATTCATACGAGCAGACAGAGAAAGTAAGTTTGAAGTAAGTTTGTAGCAGAAGAATTAGAAATAAACCTTGTGTAAATTGTCAGCTTTATGCTAAGCTATAATGCTATTTCTAGCCATTTTACACACACGTTACCAGGCACAATCATAGTTTTTATCAAGAAAATTCACATCAGATCATAATTTCTTTTTTCTAGTAAAACCTTTGATATTAGGGTAAAAATCATATTATTTATGATAATTTTTGTATTGTCTTCCTGTAAAAATATCTAAAAATCAAAGATCAATTTGATTTCTTGTTTTTGAAACAATTGCATAAGATATTTAGGTTTTTCAGAGAATGTATTTTTAACGTGTATTTTGTCTTGCTGTACTGGCAGAGTTTTTATAGTCAAAACAAGTGAAAAAAATCTACCAGTGCTGAAGAAGTAATCCAAAGTATTTAGAATATGTTACTGATCTTGAGTAATCTAATTACGTTACAAATTACATTTTACAGCATGTATTCTGTAATCTGTAGTGGAATACATTTCAAAAGTAACCCTCCCAACACTGATTATATATTTACTTATTAAACACAGCCTTTTGTGATTGACAGAGCTATCGCTAGTCTTCAAGTGGCTTTGAATAAAATGTACGAGTCATATGAACTACTTCAATGGTGTTTTTATGGTTCTTTTATGTCATTTTTGGAGCTTGACAGGAACGAACATGACTAACACACAGTATCAGATTTGGATTGGGCTTGTGGGACCGATACCCAATCCATCTAAAAACATCTGTATCAGAGCCGATACCGATCCAGGATTGGATCAGGGCATCCCAACAAAAATATTTCCATTATTTACAGAATTTGAAACACATTGAGGCATAATTTCTAAAGATGAATGGAAGCAGAGACTCTTAAAATATTTCCTAATTTCCTAAAAATTTAAATAGAATGTTTCACTTCCTAAAAAAAATATTTCTAGAGGTAAGGGGACATGTCCCCTCACCCCTGGTTATAATTGTTGCTATGGCCCTGGCTTTATTACTTCCTTTAAAAAGTCACTTTTAATTATTGAAAATGCACATTCTGGCAAAATCAGGATTTCAAATATACCTATACAAATAGAATAACATACATTTCTAAAATTACCAGTCAAATAAAATAAAATTAAAAAAGATGGATAAAACTAGATAATTTTTTTTTTATTTAATTTTTTTATTACATTTTACAACTTTATTTGTATTGCAACCTCTTATTGGGAAAGAAATGCCAATTTATTATAAGAAAAGTTTAGGAACCCCTGGATTAAACAAGCAGGCAGGCAGTACAAAGAAATCATGGATTGGACAAGCATCAACGGCACTGGAACTAGTCATAACAACATGCAGCAGTCAATATGGCCAATTTATAACAAAATAAAAAAAACATGGCCATTTTATACCAAACAAGCTTGACTAGTTATTTAACAACATATTTCAAATGCTGACGTAATCTAACTAAGGGCGTTTTCACACCTAGTTTGTTTGAGCACTCCAAGTACTCTCTGAGTGGTATAACGTGTATATGTGAACAACCCAAGTGGTCTCAGACTTCCCCTAAAAGGAGGTGGTCTGAGTATGGTTCGTTTGTGGGTCCTTTTGTGGTTCGATTGATTTGTGCAATGTGAAAGTGATGTGATACCAGTCAGCTTTGCATTTTATGACATAAGTACCTCGTGGCTTGCCATAGCTGAATTACATACTTCATATTCCATGTCACAATTTACTGTCCACATATGGGAATTTTAATCAAATATAGATACACCATGATTGCCATGATGTGTTTTTGTGTCTTGTTGTATTATTTGAGCACTTAAAATGAATGGACCGGCCGCATTCAGAGCAGAGTGACGCGTTAAGATGAACCGCTTTAAAGCGCTCTGATGGGCATACAAGCGAGGATTTTTATAGTTTCACTTAATTTTATTTGTGCAATTGCAAATTTTCTTGGCTCAAACACACAATGTAAATGACATGCAGGAGAAGACTCTTGCTTGCTCCATTACTCTCGAGATGACAAAGAAACATATTTTCAAATGCACAAAGAATTTCAAATGTTTTCCTTCATGCGAAATAAGGGCTTGTAGGTTTTATTGGAGAGCCTTAACATAATGTGAGATAGTGAAGAATTGAGGACAGTATACATTATTACTATTGCATAATGTAAAATAATTAGCAGTGTTGTCTGGTTTTCATAAATTATATAACAGAAGATATTACTTATTTGTAATTCTATCCCTGTTCATTAACTTTACTGAAAAATTAAGTATTCTTTAAAGCCTTAAAAGTAATCTCGTATCGCTGACTACCACCCCTGGAGTTACAAGTTCGAATTCAGGGCATGCTGAGTGACTCCAGCCAGGTCTGCTAAGCAACCAAATTGGCCCAGTTGCTAGCGAAGGTAGAATCACATGGGGTAACCTCCTCGTGGTCGCTATAATGTGTAGTTTTCGTTCTCGGTGGGGCTCGTGGTGAGTTGTGGATGCCGCGGAGAATAGCGTGGGCCTCCACACACACTACATCTCCATGGTAACACTCAACAAGCCACTTGAAAAGATGCGCAGATAGACGTCTCAGACGCGGAGGCAAATGAGATTCGTCCTCCGCCACCTAGATTGAAACGAGTCACTTTGCCACCATGAGGACTTAGAGCGCATTGGGAATTGGGCATTCCAAATTGGGGAGAAAAGGGGAGAGAAAAAGACTGATATTCGATATCAGTCTTGTCTTACTATGAATTCTCTTGAAAGAAGAATAACAGAAAACCCACATAGGTTTTAAAATCTGTTATTTTACTTGATAAGCTTGTACAAAGAGTTTAGCTTGATAACATTGTAAAAACAGAATTTGGGCATTCTACGACATATAAGTCATATAATGCAAGTTATAACTACTTACATAAACATCATGTATTGGGACTGTCAAATGTAATAGGATTAGTTAATAAAACAATGCTGTAGCTGGCAGGGCAGAAAAAGGATTTTTGAGAGTCCTGGTCTGTTCACTAATAGTACTTGTCGTAATGTTGTGTGGTGTTTTGGATTGTTGTTTATATTTAAATGCTCCCTCACCTGATTTTATCAAGCCTGCATCATGGGTGCACTTCAGTGGTCATGTTCACATGGCTATGAAATGCTGCACAACGTATAGTGCGCGTTCAAGACATATTTAATTTCGGATGACTGTAAGCACTGTTCCGCGAGTCCACTTAATTACCATCTTGACACTTCAGTTCCCGCTCCATTTTAAACCAACTAGGTTCTACCTGGTGGCACTGAATGCTGGTGGCATTGAATGCCCACCTCCGACTTTGGAGCTAGCCAATCATAGTGAAAATTTTTGGGTGGCACCTGGGATGGCTAATGGAGCTAACTTTTAGACAGCACTTATTTCAGTAAGTGCTGAACATCTATGATTATGCGGGCCAAATCAAAGGTCGTCACAGGCTAACTTTGGCCCACTGGCCCTAGTTTGGGCACCTTAGGGTTAGATTGATCGATCAGACGTCTGCATTTTTATTTATTTTTTCACTTTTCTTGGTGCAAAGGGCAATGGCATGTTTACCCATTTAAATTAATATCAGATGCTCGTACTATATCGAATTATAGTCCTTGCCAGGAATATACTTTAAAGTCTGTTGATGTTAATGCTTGAAGACTTGCAATTGGTTGTTGTCATTGCATAATTAATGAGATACAATGCTGTGCAGGTTATAGGGACTGTTTGGGGGTGTTGTTAATTAACATTTAAAAGGTATTGGGGGTTAAAGTTATGTTTTAATGTTAATGTTAATTATTTTGTTTTATGTTATGACATGGGTTTATTTTTTTGTTACCTTGGGAGAGATTACTTTTCCTTAGAATTATGTATGGTACTTTTTGAGGCAATGATACATCATAAAGCATTTTGGAGCTTTGAGTAAAATGTATCAATTATTATGGTTAATGATTCAACTTGTTGAAGTGCTTGACCCGTCACATACTGGTGGCATCTGCTGGTGAAATCACATTACTTGGGCAGTGTGAATCAGGCTTTGAAGCATTGATTCAAAACAAGTGATTTGTTAGTATTTAGAAACTTTACGAAATGAGTTACTTAAGAAACCGTCTATTGTTTGCATTTTTTCTGAAGCCTGACCTAGAGTGCTTGAGCGAGATATCATTTTGATCATTATCTATCAAGAACAGGAAAGCAATGATTCAAAGTAGCTAATAGTCACTCCTTATCAGTCATGCTAAACTACTATTAATGCATGCTGTGTCATGCACAGCAAGCCATGTGATAAGATGCGCAGATTGATGGTCTCAGAAGGGGATGCAACTGAGTCTCGTCAAATAAGTGTATATATGTAGGTGGGTCTGTAATACAAGCATTAAAAATATATACTTTTTCAAAAGAAGTGTTTGAGTAAAAGTGAGTCAATATGAGTCATGATTTGAGGGAAATTGAATAAAACACAGTTGTTGTATCACCTCTAGTGTTAATTTCACCTGGAAATGGCAGGGAATTGTACCTGGAGACACGTATAACAAGTTTTGCAAAACTCTGCTCGCTTTTTTAGGGTTTTCCACTGTGGATAGTACCTGGTACCTGATACTTTTTTAGTACCACCTCGGTTTCAAGGTCTTCCAGGTTCCAAGCGAGCCAAGCCGATACTAAATGTGACGTCAAAATCACGCAGATCACTGATTGGTCAGAGAGAATCGTCACTACCAGCAACACTGGATTTCAAACACGTGACATCAACACGCTAGTTTTAAAGTTAGTAACAGCAATAACAGTATAATTTGTTCACGCGACTTTCAAATTGTGAAAAAAGAAATGGCTGTGCACAAAACCATGCCGTGGTCAATAAACGAGGTGCAGACGATCCACTTGTTAGCGATGAGCAAAACGATAAAGTCTCTCAGGAAGTGTATCAGCTGTTGGCCGCACACAGCTACCACCGAACCTACCAACAGTGTAGGGAAAAGTTAAAAGTGACTACAGAACTATCAAGGAAAAGTGAAAGTGGTTCGACCAAATGGACGCTATCTAGACCGGTGAGCAGTGGGAGGGAGAATGGAGGATGGATTGTTTTGTAATGTTAACTCTACACTCTGCTTGAAAGCTTCACATTATTATTTCACCAGTTACTGGAAGCTTGCTTCTGAAACAACCAGGCCAATGTAACTGTTACACTTGTGTAAAATCACCATGCAACAACTGCTTTATGCAGCACTATGAGCTAGTAGCTAACAGCTAGTGACCAGATTCAGTGACTCATGGACAGTAAGATTATGGCTGTTTTTTTGTTGTTGCACATGATGAGAACAGAGACTTAGGCAGACTTTCATGGCGGTAAATATAGTCCTGTCAAATCCTTCAGCGTCACTGTGGAGACAGTAAGCAGTAGTGACAGTCCTTTACAAAAATAACCATAACACTCTTTGCTCTTGGTTTCCTAATTCATTAACATACTGCTAGGCTATTAATACTTAAGACGTGTTTCCAACTACCTGGCCATTTACCTTGCCTAAATTTAAGAAAATAATATATATATCTGCTTTTTCATTTTAAAGAAAAATAGTTAAAGTCGTACTGTCAATGTTGTGGTACAAGTGGAACACAAAGTAGTAATTAAAAATTTAGACATACTATGTGTCAAGGGGCTTGAGGTGTACATGTATCTTAATAACATACACTGGTTATGGGTAACATACACTGATGGCCAAAAGTTTGGAATAATGTACAGATTTTCTCTTATAGAAAGAAATTGATACGTTTATTCACCAAAGTGGCATTCAACTGATCACAATGTATAGTCAGGATATTAATAACATAAAACATTATCCCGAACTTCTTAAACTACTTCAAAGAGTTCTCATCAAAAAATCCTCCACATGCAGTAATGACAGCTTTGCAGATCTTTGGCATTCTAGCTGTCAGTTTGTCCAGATACTCAGATGACATTTCACCCCACACTTCCTGTAGCACTTGCCATCGATGTGGCTGTCTTGTCAGGCACTTCTCACGCACCTTACAGTATAGCTGATCACACAAAATCTCAATGGGGTTAAGATCCATAACACTCTTTTCCAATGATCTGTTGTCCAATGTCTGAGTTTCAAGAAGCATTTACACCTGCCAAATCAAGAGATAAATGGCGGCAGTGGTGTTACATCTGCTATACAAGTTCAGGGGAAACTTCCAACGGTGGAAAACCAGACTTTTAAATATTACATTTTGTAAATGCAATGACTGGAATTACTCAGTTGAAGGGGGTACCAGACTGTGAATCCTATAACAAAACAGTTTGGTGAATACATGTTTACACATTATCTTCCACAACTGACAAGCAATGAAAGTAGCTATGTGATTAGCTATAAGGTCGTTGTCACAGAGATTAAAAATGGACGTTCTTTATTTTATTTTCCAGCATTGCATCTCACCAACTATGTCATAACGTAGCATGAAATCAACACTCAACAGACACAATCCACCACTGCACCATTGTCTGCTGAGCTGCAAAAAGATGCTCTGATGTTTACATTTCAATCTGATACATTACTTACTGCACTGACAAACTATAGCTGACTTAAAGCAAACAGATATGATAAACAGGATGACATGGTTGACAGGGACAGGGTTCACGTTATATTAGATATATTGAAAAGGGAAAAGGGTCATTGTTTATTAAATATCCAGTATGTATTTCACAAACTAGTTAACAACATACAGAGAAAACACTGATTAAGTCCGCACCACTTAACTCCGCACTGTCTGCAGAGGCACCGTCAGTTCAGAGTCGGAGTGTGCTCTGCTGGACAAACTATGTTATGAAACCAATTCTAAAGCATTGTTTTCTGCAATATATGTTCTGAAAAAAAGTTTTCAAATCTGCGCATATTGGTAAACATATACGGCGATACGATATATCGGTGAAAGGCTAATATCGGTCGATAATATCAGGTCGGGCACAAGTCTATTTCTATAAGGTGATTATACATCCGTTTGCGTTCCAATTTCTCCCATTAATTTTAATATAAGTGGCCCATCCCTGCTAAATTGTCACAGGCCGTATATTGTATAGTAAGCAAGATTCATTCATATCTAGCAATTTTCTGAACCACTATACAGCATCTGAACTTAATACTTAAGATATTTTTTAGTCTGAAAACTTTTGTCATCAAATTCATGACCCCATTGGAACATTTCAAATTAGCTTAAGCTCTTACACTTATAGAATCATGTAACATCTCTTGTTAAGTGGAAGACCTTAATAGTGGATGAAAAAAGACTTGTATTGTCAGTTTTAACTTGTTTTAGATCTCATGAAGTTTTTTCATTGCTGATACCTGTCAAATTGTTCCACAAATGCCCTACCTGACAGAAGGTAAACAGCTATATAAAATCGGTGAAACACAAAGCCACTGAACAAATTCAAAGCCGCTCACTCTCCAAAAACGAGAGAGCTGACATGCTCACTAATTGCACTACCACTATGTGGTTTGTCACCGTGTGTTGCCCAGTGGCATGGCCATATTTCCAATTTAATTCACTTGTAGAGCAGACATGCACTGAATTTTGCTAATGGCAGTGTGAGGGGACACAACCTCTGTGTGGCAGAGGCCACTCAGCTCATGGCTGTCAAACTGTAATGAGGTATGGCACTGGCTAACAGGTACATGCTCCAGAGGAGGTAATTATTTCTCTGTATGATTTCTCAATGTCAACTTGGCAAATCATTTTTGTGTGTCTGGTTAAAGTTCTTTAATATTGGGTTTACCTCTAAAGATAGATATAGGCTAAAATAAAGCAAACTCTTGTAGTGGAAGACAAATTTTCAATAGGTTTGACATGTTACTGGGTACTTAATAAAAAATTAAATAATAATAAAAAATTGGTTGTGCATATTGGTTAAAAGACAAATTATCAAAAATAATCGAAGTTGGTTTGTCACAACAAACGATACTGATAAAACTCCAACCTGATCTCATGACAAGTTGTAAGAATAGTATGAGATGGCCGAATGGTAAGAAAGAGCTCACACAAAAAACATGACTTTTACTTCCAGAGAGAGAAAAAAAAAAATAACAATGTTATTTAGATAGGAGGCCTGGGTAGTTCAGTGAGTATTGACGCTGAGTACCACCCCTGGAGTCGCAAGTTGAAAACCTGGGTGTGCTGAGTGAATCCAGCCAGGTCTCCTAAGCAACCAAATTGACCCAGTTGCTAGGGAGGGTAGAGACACATGGGGTAACCCCCTCATGGTTGCTATAATGTGTGGTTCTCGCTCTCAGTGGGGTGCGTGGTGAGTAATAGCATGGGCCTCCACATGCACTACATCTCCGTGGTAAAGTGCTCAACAAGCCACGTGATAAGATGCATGGAGGCAACTGAGATTCGTCCTCCGCCACCCAGATTGAGGTGAGTCACTATGCCACCATGAGGACTGGGAATTGGGCATTCCAAATTGGGGAGATAAGGGGACGAGGGAAGAAAAACTATATTTTTTCGATTTTTTCCTAAGTTTAACCCTTTACCCAAACATAAACATTAAATAAATAGGAGTAAATATTTTGTGTAACACAAAAGTGGGGTTTGGTACCAGACAAGGGAAGCATATTAAGCCGGTTCCACACTAGCCTATATTTCTGGTGATTTTCAGGTGTGAGCTTAATTTACATAATTGCGGTCAGTTGGTGAGATACGTAGCACCCATTAGCGTCTGCCAGCAGGAGGTCGATAATCAATGGCTATGTTTACATGCACCCACAAAATGCAATTAAGGCAAGACTGCAATTAAACTGTTGCTCATGTAAACATAATACTGTGAGGTGTTCCCCCACTACAGAACCTACAGCCCTACAGCAAAACAAAACATATTTTTTTGTGAGTTGTGAATGTCTGGTTGTAGTCTGAACTGAATGTTGGGCAGTTAGTTGCGTCCAGTACTGCCGCTTCCTACATGCATATTACGCAGTCTGCGTAGGGCACCAACTCCCTAGGGGGGCACCAGAAAGTCCACCGGCTGCCCTTACTCGAACATTATACGTTATTCAAGGACCCGGTAGCAGTCGTGGAACTCAGGCGCTCGCACTGCGCCTCACTGCACCTTTTTCTTCTACACTAAAATTATTAATGAAATCAGAAAGTGGAGGCACAACAGTTTGTTTTTATTGAACGTAATTTCTTCACTCACTGAGAGCTGCATATGGATATATGCTTTCTACGGCAAGCCTCAAAGGGAATAAATACAAAATCACACAAGTTACTTCATGAATCACATCCTAACTTACACTTTTACAATTGTTTATGATCATGCAGTAATCCTGTTGTTCTTTCTGCAAACTAGACAGAGGATCAGAGAGAGAGAGAGTTGCGGTGAGTTGATGTCTGCCACCCCTCCACCATTTAGTATTGGGAAGTGTGTCCTACCTCGGACTGAAGAGAGCGAGATTTCAGCAAAACAGTCTGCATGTGTGACACTCATGGCCAAAATCGAGTTGTTTGTAGTCTGCTACTGTGGCACCAGCATTATAGATTATTGACATACATCAGTCATTTGCATTGCATTGAATATGGAATTAGTCCATTTTTTCACTGACGTTAGTTTTCTTAAAGTATTTGATAGGAGGCTGGTTAAAATGCGATGCCTGTATTGTATTGATTCAAATTTTATTGTTTGGTCTCTACAGAAATACAAGTCATATGTTTTCATATGAGGCAAGTTAAACAAGCACTAGCAGTTAAAGCTGAAGTCCTTTCAAGTTCAACCTAACAGAACATATGTGACTTGTGCTCTACTAGTGCACTACAGCAATGAGAGTACACTTTCAGTGTCCAATATGAGTGTGCCAACCCCCCCCCCCCCCCCTCGCCCGCCCGCCCGCCCGCCTCTTTCCCACTTCTCCCTCAAGTTCTTCCACTTGGCAGGAAGCCTTTCACATGCCACCCATCACCCTAAAAAAAAAATTCTTAGTTCCCTGCATAGCGCACTCCAACAGCTGAACATTTAACAAATACCCTGAATAACACAGCTTCAAGGTGCGACAAATTAATTAATCAGTTCATGATTACGGTGAAATTCTATTTGTGTTGTGACATGGCTGAGGTAGTAAGGAACATTCATATAAAATGGACTGTTAGAGCCACTGAAGCTACAGAACAGCTGCAGGTGGAATTGACAGAAAGGCAGCTGGTGGGTTTCACTGGTGCTAACGCAACGTCTCATACTGGACCATATCACACATTACCACAAGTCTGTGTGTGGGTGTGTGGGTGCACAAAAGTAATGTGTTTAACTGATTCTGACTGTAAGTATGGGGGGAGTGAGAACGTGAGAGGGGGGTATACTGGGAGAGAGAGAGAGAGAGAGAGAGAGAGAGAGAGAGAGAGAGAGAGAGAGAGAGAGAGATTGGGTTATCTGATTTTCACATTTATTACTGGCAAACACCTCTGAGCTACTTCTACTAGAAACGCTAAGTCCCAGTGAAAAAGAGAGAGGAGACAACTTTGGAGCAGAATACTTAATCATTCGATCCCTATCATTAAATAAAACACAGTAACCTAGCAACAACGAATAATGAATCTCAAAAATATGAAGGACAAATCCATTCAATTCAGCAATTTATCAATTAAAAGAATAATACCAAAGAACAGAACCAAACAAAGAACAATAACATGGACTTACAGTAGCCGCATCTTGTCCCACCCTCAAAGACAAATCCATTAGGAACGGCGCCATAGCGCCTTAAGTCAGACAGTTTCCATTGGCCGATGACAGTTGGAGGGAGGTCTCTGGCAATAACAAGCATGTTGTTGCACAAATGCAGTGAGGCAGGGCCACTTTCTAGTTTGGTGCCAGGCTGGACGTTGACGTTGAACCTGTGGACTGAGAGAGAGCTGAGTTTAAAATGAGATTTGGTAATCGGACAACATTGCTTTAAATCTACTGGTAGTTTATTTCTGAAATCAACACAAAGCAGTTGTTCTGGACAGGTTCTGAAAATGCCTAATAATCGACATAGTCAATTATGTTTAAAAATCCAAACACTTTAAAAACAATTGAGCAGATTTGGAGACTTCTTATGGTCCTGCATCTTGAATTAATGTGCTAGTTGACTGAATTCATATAAAAGAGAGCATAGTGTATTTTTTTTTTTGCATAATCTGAAATTCTTCTGATTACATTTTATTCTACTAAGAAGAATTAAAAGCATTATCAAACTGGAAACCCATAAGAAATATATTTCAACTACAGCAAACCACAGCAAGTGAAAAGAATTATAGTGGATTAATTTAATTGTAGCTGAGTTTTTAAGGCTAATAAGCACAGGAAATTTCAGAGCAAGCTATTTGAGGTTCAGTAGATCATTTATACGCCAGATAAACCAACACAGACGTGAATATAGACTCCAAATCATTAGAAACACTACCTTAACTTATCATAATTAAGACAAGTAATCAATATTGTCCATGCAGGCATAATTAATGATGCAGTTTGCCTGCAGCAGTGTGTGTGTGTACAGGATGTATCTGTATACGTGTCTTGCTTCATTAATGAGATTAATGTTTTTAATGACTTGTATTACACTATTATTTTTACACATAATACTCACAGACACACACAAAAAATATTTTCATCAAATGATGAAACCTTTTATAATGTAAGACTTGTTGATTATACACACACATACACATACACACTTTCTAATTCCCTTCTCTGGCCAACCAAGCATATGTAATCTACAGTCACTGACTCATTGATCATGAACAGTCTGAGGGGAGTTTGTTCAGAGTGGTTTGTAAATGCAGTTTAGCAGGAAACTGATAAGATCAGCAGAGCAGAATGAGACATTAGCATCTCGCTCCAACAGACTCCATCTATCATCGTTCTGATTGCCTTAGCGCAAGACAAATACACAAACATGAGGCTGAAATCAAGGCGGCATCGGAGCAGAGACGACATATGGCATCGATAATCATCAGTATAACGACTGCCAGGTTCATTTTAGTTCAAAAGAAACCAAGAAAAACATTGAGTTGTTTTCTTGAACGGTAAACGATGGAAATGTCTGAAACAATCTTTCAAGACAATTTAATCTTCACTCAATATGTCAGCTGGATGAACAGAATCGAAAACTTTTATTTGAAATGGCTTCTGAGCCAACTCCAGGATCACATTTTGCTCTCAGATACTTTTCAATGTTTTTTTTTTAGTATGTGTTACTTTGCCGAGCACATGTTCTTTGAAAACGTATGAGATCTTATGGAGTATCACACATCACAGGGTCCCATTTATAACTCGGCTGCTTTCCCAAAGGCATGCTGCACAGCTCTAAACTCCGCCAAGCATTCAAGGTTGTGACTTGAGACAGGTTACACAAACTAACAAAGAAGATTTCATATGTGACTTAAATTAATAGAATGTGTCCAAATGAAAGCGTGAGCCGCTTGTTTTTCGAAAATCTCAGGGATTAATACACCCAGTTGCTGCCTTGACCCAAATGGCACCCTAGATGAGATCAGACTTGAGGGCCCTCCACATCCGCCATTACCTATGTACCGGCCACTTGGATGACCACTTATTTTAATTAATTGGAGCAGACAGATAGTAGCCAAAGTGAGAGGGAACGGAGAAAAATGGGACAGTCGATTTTTTACATTGGTGTTTATAAATGGGTATAGTTATAGCGTATGTGCTTTTCCCACTGTACTACCAGAAATGCTGAATTATTTCCACTGTGTTAACTTGTTGTTGGGCTCCATCCTATGACGTGCTTGATATCCGGTCTGTTTACGTACATACAAACTCCTCAAAAACCGGTTAGAACGCTGCTTATGCATTTATATTACCACAATAAACTGTGTTCTTTGAAATAAACATATGTGTGTTAAACTGCTTTTTTTTTAATCCCTTAATCTGCGTAATGAAATCAACATTCCCCTACTGTCACTCACTCAACGTTGTGTTGAATGTAGTGACACAAGGGGTCTTTCTTGAGAGCCTCACTCACGTACATCTGAACTTGAGAAAAGGCCAATGAGAAATTGGCAGACAGAATTTGCATGTCCCGCCCCCGGACATACGGGTATAAAGGGAAGTGGGCGTGAGTCTGTCAGTCAGATTTATTCTTCAGACCCACTCACCTCTGTTGGCAAAGCACTGCTGTTGGATCTACGGTGCATTACCAGCGGCTTTCTCCCTCTCTGCACGCTGTGCAGTCCACGCCCCTGGGAGCTTCAACAGCGCTTCTGTCTAAAAGAGAGTTTTCTCCTAAAAGACTTTATTTTCTCTAAAAGAGTTTAATTTTCACTCTCAAAACAGCAATACTTTTCAGGACGCGTCTTTTTACAGATGCCTTTCCGCCTCTGTGTTGTTCCTGGATGCGGTCCATATCTCTCCAAGACTGACGGTCATAGATGCTGCCTCGTGTGCCTGGGTATCGATCCCACAGAGGCAGCATTTGTGGATGGTTCATACTTACTGCGAGAACATGACCATGGCAGCATTGCAGGCGCAGCTTTTATTTCTCAAAGTGAATGCCACTTCAGCCGTCCCCCCGCGTCACTTGTTTCCGTCCAGGCTCGAGATGAATGTGGCTCGCCTCACGGCCAGCCAGCATTCTCCCTCAAGCCCCCGGATTTGGATGATGACGTCACAGCTGCATCGGTGAGCGTTCAGGTGTCTGATGCAGAGGACTCTACTGGGCTGTCACCTTCAGGCCAGGCTATTTTTCACATCATGCCGCAGCGCCGACCCAGCGCAGCCTGCGCCTGCCTGCCCACCGAGAGTGTCCCCCTGCGTCCAAGCAACAGGCAGCTCCGCCTCAACCCAGGCCCAGCTCTCAGCCCCAGCGCCGAGTGCCCTGCAGCTCACCCGCCTCCAGGACCCCCTCTAGGACCCATAAAGCTCCTAAGCGCTCCTGAAATGGAAGACCCAGGCAGTCAGATGTTCGCTCCAGAGCTGGTATCAGGACCACTCCAAATTTGCTTGGCTGCCGCCTCGTTTCAGCGGTATTTGCTCCACCTTGATGCACGGCAAAAACGCCAGCACCTTACGGGAAGAGATTACAACTCTGCTACTCAAGGACGCGATAGAGCCCGTCCCTCCAGCCGAGAAGAAGAAGGCACTTACCACATCATGCCCAAAAAAGGCAGTTGGTTGCAGCCAATCTTGGACTTGCGAGTTCTCAACCAGGCTTTACACAAACTCCCATTCAAAATGCTCACGCAGAAACAGATTCTGACCTGCGTTCGGCATCAAGATTGGTTCGCGCTGGTAGACCTGAAGGACGCGTGCTTTCACGTCTCCATCTTGCCTCGACACCAACCCTTCCTACAGTTCGCGTTCGACGGCCAGGCATACCAGTACAAGGTCCTCCCCTTCGGCCTGTCCTTGTCCCCTCGCGTCATCATGAAGGTTGCAGAGGCAGCCCTTGCCCCGCTATGGGAAGTGGGCATCCGCATACTCAACTACCTCGACGACTGGCTCATTCTAGCTTTCTCTCAGGAGTTAGTATGCACTCACAGGGACCAGGTGCTCTGGCACCTCAGCCATCTAGGGCTTCAGGTCAACTGGGAAAAGAGCAAGCTCACCCCAATTCAGAGCATCTCTTTTCTCAGCATGGAGTTAGACTCAGTCTCAATGAAAGCACGCCTCACAAATGAGCGCCCGCAGTCGGTGCTCAGGTGCCTCGCTCTCTTTGAGACTGGCACAGCGGTTCCTCTAAAACAGTTCCAGAGGCTCCTGGGGCATATGGCAGCCTCGGCCACATTCGTGCTGCTCGGGTTGATACATAAAGGTGTATGTAGCCGCTATCGTGGCCCACCATGACGCAGTGAACGGCAAGTCTTTGGGCAAGCACAACTTGATTATCAGGTTCGTTAGAGGCGCCCGGAGGCGATCCTCCCCGGCCAAGCCTGTTCCCCTCCTGGGATCTCTCAGTGGTCCTTTCAGGCCTTCAGAGACCCCCCTTCGAGCCGCTTGACTCAGTTAAGCTCAAGAGGGTTGGGGACCTGCAAGCGTTCTCTGTCAGCGACACTTGCCTGGAGTTTGGTCCGGCAGATACTCACATACACCAGCCTTTTCATTGCCTTTTCATTGCTGTGTCCGGTACGTGCTTTGCATATCTATTTGGACCACACGCAGAGCTTTAGATGTTCTGAGCAGCTCTTTGTCTTCTTCGGCGGACAGCGGAAAGGGAACGCTGTCTCTAAACAAAGGTTAGCCCACTGGGTCATTGACGCTATCTCTCTGGCCTACCAGACCCAGGCCGTGCCTGTCCCTTTGCGGGTTCGAGCACACTCGACGAGAAGTGTGGCATCCTCGTGGGCACTAGCCAATGGCACCTTCTTAGCAGACATCTGCAGAGCAGCGGGCTGGGCAACACCCAACACCTTTGCGAGATTCTACAATCTCAGGGTTGGGTCGGTCTCGTCCTGTGTTTTGTCAGGTCCGAGCCAGTAGAACTAATAAGGAAAAGCCGACCAGGTGTTCTGCTTGCACCTAGCACCCTTCACCAAGTTGATCCAGTGTGCTTTCTCTCCCAGGTTAGCCAATAAGCTCTCGCTTCCTGGATGTTCATCCTCCCGAGCCTTCTGGCCTGAAAATTCAGCAGAGGAATACGAGCCACAACTGGAGCTCTGTACTGGGGTAGGGCTCCACAGGCTTAATTCCCTCTTCAGGCAACTCCCGGTGATGTATTTTCTGTGGTACAGTCCCCTTGTCAGCGGACCCGCATCTCCCTTGGGCAATCCCTCTGCCCCCGGTCGCTGTGTTTGTAGAGCTCCTCCCTCATCAGGTAGGACCAGCCACCGCGCCACTCCCATGTGTGGCTTGACAACCCATGTGGTGTATTGGCCACATATCAACTCCCCCTAGTCTGGGCAGGATGTGGTCTCCACAGGGTCTTTTCCCCCTGAAAGAATAGGATCAGGAAAGATCGCCTTCCCCGACGCATTTCATAGCGTTTAGATAGCCCCAGCTGCTTTAAGCTCTATGTGAGAAACATAGAGAGAGAAAAGACCATGCTGGCTTGCTCCCATTATGGTCATATAGTGTCTATTCCCCCCTTAGGAGTGCTGGGAACTTAAGGTCTGTATATGACACCTTTTCTGTGGGCGTTGGGGACGGTTATGTGCGGCCGCTACAGTTGCTTCTAGCACACAGCAGCCTTCTTGCACCTGTGTCAGCATTTCAAGTAACACGGTCTAGTGCATGGTGCTTTGAAATGGGACCCCTTGTGTCACTACATCCGACACAACGTCGAGTGAGTGACAGAAGGGGAACGTCATGGTTACTGTTGTAACCTCCGAGACATTGTGTCCCCTTTGCCACGACACTAGACCTACCACTGTAAATGGCCTTACCTGATTCTCGGCTCCTCAGTGCAAAAACCTGACTGACAGACACCTGCCCAATTCCCTTTACACCCGTATGTCCGGGGGCGGGACATGCAAATTCTGTCTGCAATTTCTCATTGGCCTTTTCTCAAGTTCAGAGGTACGCGAGGCTCTCAAGAAAGACCCCTTGTGTCTTTACATTCACTACATTCGACACAATGTCTCGTTCACTCCATCAAGAAACAGAGGTTACAACAGTAACCATGACATTCTTGTTTACATGAGGTTTCAGAATACCGCATCCTGCAAAAACCCTGGAATAAACCATTTCCTTAAGTGCATGTAAACAAGGTCAGTTAATTTCAATGAGGGGTGAGATTAACGGAGAGCAGGCGCTGTCCCGCAAAAAACAATAGAGAAGTGGAGTGTGCATCTTAGAGCTGTGTGCTAAAAATGATCAAATAAAAATAAAACTTCTTGCAAAAAAGAAAACAAAATGACTGAATAGAAATGAATTACTGCAAACTTGCAAAGCACATCTTTTGGCTTTCATTTTTAGCATCTTTTCTTTTGACGTGGTAAACAGATTGCTTGTATTACCATGAGTGATATTGTTGCATGACACAGTTTGCAGACATTTTTCTGCACTGTGTTGGATTTTGTGAACCAGCACCATGTCGCACCTGTTTTAATAACAAGTTCCTTTTCATTTTCTTGCAGTTATGTTGATCATATCAGCAATAATTCATCAAATAATAGAGAAGTTCAGATGTCCGGTGTCGTTAAGCACACTTTCGTAGCCTTAAAGAGATCTGTCTGGATCACAGTGACTCTGTAGAGTGTGTCAGATCATGGTGGTCTTCTGCATCCTCCGCTATAGGCTTTAAGGCTTTGAATCGCCCACAAGATCAGAATTGCATGTGCAAATTGCATTCAGCAACGAGTTTGTGGGCGCATTCCCGCCACCTGCATAATTCCTTAAGTGAATAGAGTGCAACAGTCTGGTTCCGAAAGTAAAAATAACATTAATTTTTTCCATAGACAAATTTATTTTTAACATTGAAGATGATAAGCCATCCGTCTGCGTAATTTCAACTTCATTGTTTAAAAATCATGTTTAATAGATTAATTCCTGGTGTACAACTACAGTACCCATGGTACAGCAGTGAAAGATCCACCAATCAGAGAACCAGCAAAGAAATCCAGCGAAATAAGACCGGAAGCAACAGCCCACCTCAATGATGCACTCTGAATTACGCAAACAAATCGGTCACCCTGCAATTATATTTGTGTATATCAGAATATTTCACAATAAATAAACTATATTGATTCTACACTTATAATCAACCATCTAAAATTAATGGTTTTATATATTTCCATATTTTTATATTCGATCATGTCATTTGCAGTGCTTCATGGGATTGTAATTCATGCCCTTGTGAAAGATGGCAACTACACAGTGTTGTACAGTGCCTTTGACTTTTTGTCGGATTTTCAAATACTTTTTGCCTTAAAATAATGTCTGTAATGTCGTGATTTCCTTTGGAGCTGGTTGGTTTGGTTCATGCTTTACTACTCTTTAATGGAGGGTTTTTTGAAAAGTCTATGGAAGAAATGAATGGGAAAAATACTTTGTTGAGCTCTATTGGGCGTTAAACCAGTGCATGCAAATAACTGAGCATTTACCGGTCGCAATTCATTCCACCCTAAGCCCTGCCCACTGATAAATACACTCATGCTATACACATGGATTTTCACATATCGTGATATACGAGATATAGCAAAATCTCTATCGATTGGCACATTATATCGTCGCCACCATGGACGGATTAAGGACTAAGAGGTCCATGGGCCGGTACAATATGGAGGCCCCCATGACATGTCACGTGACTACGTTCACTTTTATATGATACAGGAAGATTGACAGAATTGGTTGGATTTTTCAAATTAGCAGAAGAAAAGTTTGGAGCAATGTCTTACATGGTATGTACTTTTTAATTAAGAATCAATCCAAAATCATGCATTATTAATAGGGATGTACATGATATTCAAATGTCAAAATCACTGTTTGGTTATTCTGCTCATGTTTAGAGGTCTTCAGACCAATCTGAGTCCGACGGTACCCAACAAAACTACAGGTTTTGGGCCAGGTTCGAGGTCAATTTTCCAAGTAGGCTATAGGGCGAGTTAGGGGATATTCACACATGCGTCATGGCAATGTAAACACTCACTGGACTGACATCATTGATCGTTTTGCCACAACTCACTGTTAAGTTTAAAAGAACTTAATATTTATAAATACATCTCAAGACACCTGCATTCTGTTTTACATTTCGTTGTGCAGGACTGTCTAATTTTTTAGACACTGTTAACTTAAAAATAATTTCAATATTCAACGCATCTCGAGACACCTGTGTTCTGTTTCATCATTTGCGCTGCATCAAGCTTTTTCAGCGCTGGTGTCACAAATCGACATTCTGATGAAGTTCAGGTTGCGAAGAGGACTTAATGTGATGTTACACATCATTCCAGATTGTTTTTCACCTGGCAAAGTTTCAGCGCTTGATAAATGGTGAGCCGGTGTTTTTTCCCCCTTTTTTTCTGGTTTGCAGACAACAATTACATAAGTTAAATGCTGAATCATTTAAAAATCGAAGCATCCTTACGAAGTCATACAAACTGTAGCTTTCGCTGCCTCATGGAAAGTGAACCAGCCCAGGCAGAATTACACATTTTCCATTGAAATATCGCCTACTATGTTGCAGGCAGTGACAGAGACTATTTTTGTTCAACTTTAATGTGTTTTTATCATTTGACAATCTATGTATTGTGCTATTTTGGCTTATAGCTCACTGTGCACTTTATTCACTGGTAATCTGAGATTGTGTTTGATGCATCCATGGCAATAAATGTTCTTTGATTTCTGTGATTCATTTTAATTCATAGAATTTACATTAAGGCATCTGCATGCAATATAGTCTACAAATCCAAAACAAACTGAGAACTGTGTTGTTAAATTACTTTAGCACTGTTTAAAACATCAGTAACTGAAGTCATTGTCTATCAGTGAATCTCAAATGGGCCCCTTAGCAGCATGGAAAACAAAACTTTTATTCAACCTTTGAATCAATTATACACAGAAATTGAACTGACATGTTACCTGATTCACAATAGCATCATTTTCTATTTTTAACAGGAACGAAAACTAGGCCATGCTGGATAGTATACTGGGTCATTATAGGCACCAAAGGTAGAAAGCTGTAGAAAGCTTTATTTTCCACAACTCATGTTTTCTGAAGTGTTTTGTCTACTGAAAATTCTTGGAAAAATATTATTTAAACTAGTACAGCCAATTGAAAAGAATGTACATCTATCCCTCACAGCCAGTAATTTCCTTAAAAAACCAAAGATGGCGCAGCTGTAAATAAGGTCAACTGCTGTAAAAAGACTTGATGGGAGTAGACCTAAATGGGATGCTGTAATTGTCACTTTTTATGATAATTTGAAATTGAAATTGTGACTATTTATTTGATTATTTGTACAGCCCTACTGCCTATATTGCCCATGCCAATATCTGCCACTGTGCAGACCATTAATGAAGAACATCACACATTTCTGGTGAATGACAGAATGTCTCTACATCAACAAACACACAAATGCACTTCTCTCACCCTCTCCAAGGCTGTAGCGGATACGAGCATCCCAGGCCAGAAGGGTCACTCTGTTATCGAAGCCCAGCATGACAGACTGGCTTAGACAGAGCAGACTGAGCACATAATTGACTCCATCAAAGCCCTGGAGAGCCTCCAGTCCACAGATATCACTCAGCATGGCCTGACTCCTCTCCCGCTGTCGTTTACGCTTCTCTCCAGGCACCTTATACACCAACAAGGAAAGGCAGTCTGAGACAGACAGAGTGAAGAATACAAATTCATATAACATGAGTAATGCACATTCATAGACATTAGTCAGGGTAGACTAGACACCATATTTAATTAGACACAAATTAAAACAAGGCCTTGCGGGATAGTCAAATACAAATGGTTGAAAATGATTTTTTGTTCAGGACCTTGCTGTTCAGCCGACAAAACATTGTCTTTCCCAAAACATTTTTTTTGAATAAATTCAGTGGAAAAACAAAAAATTCACAAACAAAAAACATGGAAACTAGATGTAACTTAAAGGGATAGAAATTCTGTCATAATTTGCTCACCGTCATGCCATCCCGGCGGTGTATGACTTTCTTTCTTCTGTAGAACATATATTATGATTTTTAGAAGTGTATTTCAGCTCTGTAGGTCCATAAAATGCAAGTGAATGGGTGCCAAAATGTTCACAATCCAAAAAGCACATAAAGGCATCATGAACGTAATCCATACGACTCCAGTGTTTTAATCCATATCTTCAGAAGTGATATGGTAGTTGTGGGTGATTTTTAAGTAATTTTGTTTCTAGAATTTTTTCTCCCTGACCAGTTGGGGGTGGTATGCATGAAGAAGGTGAATTACCAAAAACACGAGAAGACGAATGTGAAAGTGAGCTGTTTCTCACCCAGACCTATCATTCTGCTTATGAAAATATTTATTTAACTGCTGGAGATTTATGGATTACGTTTAGGCTGATTTATTCTGATTTTATTTTAGCTTACATATTTTGGCACCCATTCACTTGCACTGTATGGACCAAAAGAGCTGAGAAATTCCTCTAAAAATTAACATTTGAGTTCAGCAGATGAAAGAAATTCATATATATCTGGGATGGCATAAGGGTGAGTAAATTATGAGATCATTTTAATTTTGGGGTAAATTATTCCTTTAAGGCCTTAAGAGAGTATAACCTAGTAAATGAACTGTACTTCCATTCCTTACAGTCTCGTTTTCATGCGTGTCAAATTAAACATAGTGTCTACCCTGACCAAGGTCTATACAGCCTACGCTAACTAAAGTGCAAAAGTACCACGGTACTACCAACGGTTTTTGGATATCCGTACCTTGGTTTATATGAAAGTACTATGGTATTTACCATCTGATACCATCACCGTACATAGTACAGCCACAGTACTTGTTTGTAAACAATGATAAAATATAGGGAGGTGTTTGAATGTGTTTTTACTTTCAAAAAGTGCCTAAAGCACACATGGTGACCTATTTTAATTTTATCGAATATATGGTAATATGTTCAAGTAAAGTATAATAATATATGGAAATATATTATAGTAATGACAAGGTATAATATAGTTATGACATGACATGTAGCTAAAAGTATGCATCAAGTGTAAATAAAACAGTATCTAAATTGCACATGATGTACTAGAAACATTAACAGACAATAAAGAGTTAAAGAAATATTCAGAGTTCAACACAAGTTAAGCTCAATTGACAGCATTTGTGGCATAATATTGATTACCACAAAAAATGTATGTTGATTCGCCTTTATTTTATTTTTTATTTATTTAAATTTCTATTTTCCCTTTCATGGTCATTTTGGATGAGAGACATTACAAACAACATATATTTTAAAGAGAAAAAAAGGCTTTGACTTTATAACTTTACACTTCTGTTCAACATAAGAAACATAGTGAGCAATGATGCTCCCTGGTTTTCACGGTGCGTTCTGGCATGATTTTGCAATTGAGAGAGCCATAGAAATGGCTGACTCCCTGATCAGTGCCCTGACTACTAAACTAAGGAGATGATTAAGATGATTAACAGCTCAAAAAATGCACAAAATTTGACTGAAGAATTAATACAAGTGTTTTTTATAAAAAAAATAAGTTTCACATTTCTGCCTTTAAACCCTCCACAAATTGGCTCCATACACCTCTATTGTAAGTGCCTCACTGTTACATCGATTTGTGCTTTTTTTTAAAAAAAAAAAATGAGTATTTTTTTGTGCTAATCAACACTATGCAACAAATGCTGTAGATTCAGCTTAACTTGTATTAAACCCATAATATTCCTTGCTGTTGAAAGTCTACTTTTTCTTTACAGATTAACTGGGCAGTTCCAGACTGTTTCCCAAGGTGACATTATAAGTATTTGCATAATGATCAAGAACTCACTGTTGACAAATAACACATGCACTTGGGACAGTTACTAAGCCATGAAATTTAAGTGGTCTCTTTCCATAGATTAGTGTTAAGTGCGTGGTACCATCAAGCTATAGTCTCTATGGCGCCTTCACTTAAGGCAAGAGATTGCATGTTTTGGAAATGTGGTGATGTTTTGATGCACCTGTACTATAGTACATTCCTCCTCATCACCAGACCTCTAAAACGGCTAAAAATTTGAGCTTATGTCATTACACACATGCTTCATAAGACACTGATCCCTTACAGCAGCTGTAGACTAACCTATTAACAATGACAGTTTCAAGCGACACAGGGAGAGGAATCCAAAAATGACCTAATCTTTAGTTCCAAGTTCACCAAAGAAATTATGTATGTGTACAACACTGGCAATGCAAATGGTTATGCATATTAAAGGAAATACTCTTTTCACTTCTTGTTTTGAATATCTCCGGTGGAACAAACAATAAGATAATCCAAAGTACGAATGAAAGCATAAGTTCTTAGGTAAAAACAGACATAAAGACAAATTTTTGTTATTCATGGTTAAAGCTACAGTATGTTGTGCAATTGCGTGGCTTGCGCCAACAGACCAAAACAAGGATGGTTGGCACAATGGGTTATAGTTTCAGGAGGGATACATCTGTATGTACAAGGAAACATTCAGATCTGCCATAAAAGGTTATTTTTTTCTTATTTTACAAGTCATGTGTCAACCAATCCCACTCACACTATACATAAATTATGTTAGCATCTTGCTTGCAACATTATCACATAATTTTCTCTAACATTTTAGCTGAGAGAAGAGGGTGTCTTATTAGGCTAAATGAGTGTGGGACCTTGTGTGTCATGAGGTCAAGCTTTCACAAACATTTTTGTGACAGCATCCATTAACCAGAAATTAAGTGTGCAAACCAACCTAGATCTGAATTTCATATACAAACACAATAACAGTATTTTCTCCTCAACAGACTGTAAATGTAGTCTACAATGTTACTGCTGGTCCAGGAACAGCACTTGTGAATTGCGACATCGTGACACGTGCATCGAGAGTCATTCCGATGTCCCGCATATCGACCATGCCAACGGGTTTGCATACCGTTGTGAGAAAAAAACAACCGTACTCAGTTGGAAAGTACGTGTATGCGACAAAACAGCTCCTTAAATCTAACTTTTGTATCTCAACAATTGTAAAAAGCGTACTTAGCATAGTTTACAAGTTTTTCGAGTAATTACCTGCAACAGGCGAAGGTTTCCGTAGAATCACCCATCTGTTTTTCCACTTTAAACGTAAAAGAATAAAACGAAAATAATGGTTATTTATATAAACAAACAAAGGAGTTAAATTATAAGTGACAGAGAAAATAAGTTAGCATTGCTTTTAGGCACCTTTTTTCCCTCTCGGAGTCTGACTTGTCCCTCAACGACAACTGTATCCGTCATCTTGTGTCATGGTTCCTGACAGCTGTGTGCGGTCCGCAGCAGTAAGGGGGTCACTTTCAAAATAACCTACAGAAATGTCTGCACTGCTCGAGCACACTCTCTCACACTCACACAGCACACACATACATTGACCCACCCTCTGAACAGAGACCCAGACAACAGAGTAAAGGTTTGTACAGTTGTTCAATGGGTCAAGATGGCAAGTTAAGAGTGGCAATTAAATTTACCGCACCTGGCCCAGAGATGCAATAATTCTGGGAGGTCTCTGACAGGGAAGTATGTGGTTTTGGAGAAATATAATCAAACGTGGCATTGTGTGAGTTCTTCAAATATTTATTTAAATTACTTTTCACTTAGGTTTTTTTTTTTTTTTTTTTTTTTTACCATGCTTCATAATTTCTTTTTTGGTACTTTTCAAATGCATTTTATGTATAGATTTTATTGTTTTAATCTTGTTCCAGTAGACTTTAAATATTAGGCCTTAAATATGAAAATTCATTATAAAGGCCTATATAATTTATAACATGTTTAAAACTAGAGTAAAATAAAGATAAACAATTTCAATATTTGTTGTGTGAAATTATTAAAAAATTTGTGGTATTTTTTTCCACCACCAATATTTTTTTATTTATTTATTTTTTGGGTGGGTGGGGTGGGGGGGTATATATGTCCCAGAGCATGCTTGAGATTAAATATGAGACAAGTGATGTTCAAGGTTGCCTAAATATCACTTGTGAGCAGAGTATTTTTATTTGGGTGTCATTTCCAGTCAAGCTGTAATTTTGCCAATTTATTAAAATATTTATTGTCAAAAAATTGCAATGAGAAAACTGAAACGGATTCCAATTATAGGAATTCATAATAAATTCATATGATTTTTTCTTTTTTGATCTATGTGCTCTTTTCAAAACACAATGAAATACTGATCACATAATAAATTAAGAAATATAATTATGGTTGTAGTTTTCCACTGAATGAAGCCTTAGCTTGACGCTTTATCCACTCCCTTCGTCCACATCCACTTCATTAAATCCACAGGACAAATCGTGAAAAATATATCCGTTTAATTGGTTATCAACGAAAACATCAGCACAGTAATATTACAAAAATAAAAATGATTAAACGACAAAAAAGAGAAATAAAGGTAAAGGTCATAAAACTGTGAGGCTCCACTCTCTGCTTGCCTGACTGATCACACCGATAACCTCGCTAACTCTCGTCACTAACTCTCACAAGAGTATTTCCAGCACTTAAAGGTGCACGCAGTTAACGATAACAATCCTCTATTCCCAAAATATCACCAATGTAATATACACTCACCTAAAGGATTATTAGGAACACCTGTTCAATTTCTCATTAATGCAATTATCTAATCAACCAATCACATGGCAGTTGCTTCAATGCATTTAGGGGTGTGGTCCTGGTCAAGACAATCTCCTGAACTCCAAACTGAATGTCAGAATGGGAAAGAAAGGTGATTTAAGCAATTTTGAGCGTGGCATGGTTGTTGGTGCCAGACGGGCCGGTCTGAGTATTTCACAATCTGCTCAGTTACTGGGATTTTCACGCACAACCATTTCTAGGGTTTACAAAGAATGGTGTGAAAAGGGAAAAACATCCAGTATGCGGCAGTCCTGTGGGCGAAAATGCCTTGTTGATGCTAGAGGTCAGAGGAGAATGGGCCGACTGATTCAAGCTGATAGAAGAGCAACTTTGACTGAAATAACCACTCATTACAACCGAGGTATGCAGCAAAGCATTTGTGAAGCCACAACACGCACAACATTGAGGCGGATGGGCTAAAACAGCAGAAGACCCCACCGGGTACCACTCATCTCCACTACAAATAGGAAAAAGAGGCTACAATTTGTAAGAGCTCACCAAAATTGGACAGTTGAAGACTGGAAAAATGTTGCCTGGTCTGATGAGTCTCGATTTCTGTTGAGACATTCAGATGGTAGAGTCAGAATTTGGCGTAAACAGAATGAGAACATGGATCCATCATGCCTTGTTACCACTGTGCAGGCTGGTGGTGGTGGTGTAATGGTGTGGGGGATGTTTTCTTGGCACACTTTAGGCCCCTTAGTGCCAATTGGGCATCGTTTAAATGCCACGGCCTACCTGAGCATTGTTTCTGACCATGTCCATCCCTTTATGGCCCCCATGTACCCATCCTCTGATGGCTACTTCCAGCAGGATAATGCACCATGTCACAAAGCTCGAATCATTTCAAATTGGTTTCTTGAACATGACAATGAGTTCACTGTACTAAAATGGCCCCCACAGTCACCAGATCTCAACCCAATAGAGCATCTTTGGGATGTGGTGGAACGGGAGCTTCGTGCCCTGGATGTGCATCCCAAAAATCTCCATCAACTGCAAGATGCTATCCTATCAATATGGGCCAACATTTCTAAAGAATGCTTTCAGCACCTTGTTGAATCAATGCCACGTAGAATTAAGGCAGTTCTGAAGGCGAAAGGGGGTCAAACACAGTATTAGTATGGTGTTCCTAATAATCCTTTAGGTGAGTGTAAATACACTCTAAATTATCCCCACACATTTTTAGATAATTACACAATTAACTCCTTGCATTACTGCAAATATTAACTGCATCATACTGTAAATATTCCCTTCAATTTCTCTACATAAAATTAATTATGCAAATGACTGTTAAACGCATAAATTAAATTATTTATTAATTAACTGTATTTAGGCTCTTACATTACCGGCCCCTAATTGTTATCAATGTCCTTGAAACAATTACTCAAAACTTAAATTAAAGGAGCCTATATGCTAACTAACAAACTATATAAAGAAATGTTCTTGGTCTTCGCCCTATCCGAAATAGGGTCTTTCCTTTGGAACAGCTTATACATTGCCCTCAGATCCTTGAAGAAGACATAGCTTTGTTATCGGGCGACAAAGCTCGTTGCTCTTAGTCTTGACCTTAACCTGAGGAACGAAACCTTTCTTGTCAGGAAAAATCTCCACAATTCTTCCAAGTGGCCACGAATTTCTGGGCGATGTATCATCCACAATCAGCACTACATCACCAACACTGAAGTTTCTTCCAGGTGTGAACCATCGTTGACGTTCTTGGAGCTGCATAAGATATTCTTTACACCAGTGTTTCCAGAAGACATCCGCGAGGTACTGAACTTGCCTCCATCTACGGTTAGCATACTGGTCATCCTTGCTAAACACTCCTGGTGGTAACTCAGGCTTGACCTTAAGTAACAACAGGTGGTTGGGCGTTAAGGCCTCTAAATCATTAAGATCTGAAGATGCCTGGGTGATTGGCCTGCTGTTTATGATGGCCTCAGCTTCACACAGCAAGGTATGGAGACCTTCTTCATCCAAAAGTTGTTCCTTCATTGTGATGTTCAGAATTTTCCTCACCGAACAAATCAGCCGCTCCCAGCTTCCTCCATGGTGAGAACCTGCTGGTGGATTAAAGTGCCACTGGACTCCCTTCTCTTGCAAATTCTTTGCTATCTTGCTGGTGTTCCATTCTTTGATTGATCTTTTCAACTCACTGTCAGCCGACCTAAAGTTGGTTCCATTATCAGAGTACATCTCTTTGACTTGTCCTCTTCTTGCAAGAAATCTTCTAATTGCATTAAGGCATGCATCAGTGTCAAGCGAAGATGCAACTTCTAAATGTACAGCTCCTATGGCAAGACATGTAAAGATGACACCATATCTCTTTACTTGCGCTCTTCCACTTTTCACCAGAAATGGACCAAAGTAGTCAACACCGACTCTTGTGAATGGAGGACTGTCATGCATCTTGGTAGATCAGCCATGAGTTGCTTACCGGCAGTTCCATGTAATTTCTTACAGCTGATGCACCTGGACAAGAACTTTCTAATAGCGCCGTTTGCTCTGGGGACCCAGAATCTTTGACGCAGTTGTGCCAACATGTGATTTCTCCCGGCATGAGCTGTAACATCGTTGCTTGGAATCCTCTGGCATTGCTGCGCGGCTCATCCTTCCACCAACTCTGATGACTCAGTTTAGAAGTACAGGGTTCAGCTTGTAGAGTGAACTACTTTTCTTTACCCTTTGATGTTCCTTTAGCATAGTCAAGTCTTCTTTGAAGCTTTGTATTTGACAGTATTTCACAATTTCTCTTTCTGCTTCAGTCAAACCTTCACAGGTTAGGTGTGTTCCTTTGAAAACTTTCTTGAACTGATTAATTCTGTTTTCTCCATGTGAATTTAGTTCCTTTCTCTTTGCTTTCAGTTACTTAAGCAAATCTTTAAGCTTCAGAAACCATGCCACCGCACGTTTTAATTTTGTCCAGGATGAGTAGTAGTTCATCAACTGTTCCGTAGCATTTTTGGGCTCTTGCGTCCTAATAACATGCACTTCAACTACCTTTTTAACCTCTGAGTCGTCAATGTCCAGCATTCCAGGATCTGGAATTTTGGGCCACTGGTCTTGTGCACAGAGCAGAAAACTTGGTCCTGAAAGCCAGCTTTCATTGTTCAAGAACGCTTCAACAGTCTGTCCTCTCGAGACATGATCAGCAGGATTCAGATTGGTATTAATGTATCTCCACTGTGAAGTCTGAGAGTGCTCCAGGATTGTTGTGATCCTATTGGCAACGAAAGTCTTGAATCTTGTGCCTTCGCTGTTCAAGTACTTCAGCACAGCCGTGCTGTCTGTCCAAAAGATTGAATCGCTAAGTTCCAGTTCAAGCTCTTTCTTCAGAAGCTTGTCAATCTTGACGGCAACTGTGGCTGCAGTCAATTCCATTCTTGGTATGGTTGGAGACTTTAAAGGCGCAACCCTTGCCTTTGCCATAATCAGAGTGGATTGGGCTTCACTGCTTGCAGTGCGTAGCAGAAGGTAGTTTGTTCCGTATGCGTCTTCACTAGCATCAGCGAAATGATGTAACTGTGCAAAGACTGGCGCACCAAACTGCTTTGACTTAACACATCTGTCAACTCCAAAGGTCTCAAGCTGTTGTAATCCAGACATCCACTTTTTCCAGCTCTTAATGACATTATCAGGCAGGTCTTCATCCCAGCTATACTTCTGCCGGCATAAGTCTTGCAAGATTCTTTTGGCTGGCAGTATCACTGGAGCGAGAAAACCCAACGGATCAAAAATGGAACAGACGAGGGAAAGTAGGCCTCTCCTAGTGTGTGGTCGTACTTTGAGGTTGATTTTGAACTTGAACTGATCTGTTTCGGCATACCACTGGATTCCCAATGCTCTCTCCATTGGCAAGTTATCCTCATCCAAGTCCAAATCCTGAAAACCCTGGGCCTTTTCCTCTTCAGGAATGGAGTTGAGCAACCTTCTACTGTTACTCGACCATTTCGTTAGTCGAAATCCACCTTTTGCCAACATATTCCTCAAGTCAGCGCAAAGAGTGATTGCTGTCTTCATCTGTAGCTGACTTAAGACAATCGTCTACATAAACATTTTTCTTCACTGTTTTTGCAGCTTCTTGACCAAATTCATCCTCAAAATCTGTAGCACATTTCTGAAGTGCAAAGGATGCAACACTTGGCGAAGACGTCGTGCCGAAGATGTGGACTAACATCTTGTGTTTGACAAGTGCCTGCTCGTAGTTCCCATCAGGCCACCAAAGAAACCTGATGAGATCCGTGTCTTCATTGCTGACTCTGACCTGGTGGAACATAGCCTCCACATCAGCCATGACCGCCACGGTCTCTTGGAACCTTAAGAGGACCCCCACCAGCGAGCTTGTTAGGTCCGGTCCCTGCAGGAGCTGTTGGTTCAGCGATGTTCCTTGAAAGCTCGCTCCACAATCAAA
This sequence comes from Moxostoma hubbsi, assembly GCA_032164185.1. Classification (NCBI taxonomy): domain Eukaryota; kingdom Metazoa; phylum Chordata; class Actinopteri; order Cypriniformes; family Catostomidae; genus Moxostoma; species Moxostoma hubbsi. The sequence continues at coordinate 15,817,004 of JAVLUX010000012.1, read as the reverse complement.
GACAACATGCAGTTTTTGCTTAACTGGATGTCTAACTCCATGATGAGGCAGATACCATGTTCGTCCCTCATTTGGCTGACGTTCAATGCTATCCAGCTTCACTGCGTAGCCTTTCTTGAGAATGTTATCCATAAATGCAACGTATTCTGCATGAAACTTGACATCTCTGGAGAATCTTTTCCGTAGGTTCAGCGCACATTGCTCTGTGACTGATCTATTGTTTGGCATATACCATGACTTGTTCTTCACCGGCAGGCAAACACTGTAATGACCATCCACAAGTATTGAGGACCGAGACACCATGTCAATAAACTGGTGATAATCTTTGGACATTTCAATGTCTTCATTTTGTCCAGCATCAGGAAAGTCCTGCTTGAACTGCAGTTGCCAGAGCTCTTCTAGCTTGGCTACTGAGATACGATTGGTGGTTACTCCTGTCAATGTGTTTTTCTCCCTCATATCGCTTCCACCTCTGAGTGGCAAATTTACTGTCCATCCTAATATTGTTCTCACGGCATATGGGCCGTCATCCACGCTGTTAACCACCTGCAGTGGCTCCATCGCCTTGGGAACATTTGCTCCTATGAGTAATCCAACCTCTGCTTGGATAGTGGGGAGTTTCACCTCCTTTAAATGAGGCCAACTGTCAACATCCTCTTGACGGGGAATATTGTCTTTGGTTACAGGGATGTTTTTCTGTGAAAACACCTCTGAAAGTTCAATAAAGTGGTTGCCATCCAAGCTACTGATTTCCAGTCCATTCACAATGCAAGTGTTAACAATAGATTCATTCCGCATTGTTTGCAACAAGATGTTTGTATTGCGTCCGTTCATACTCAGTTGGTTTATTAATGACTCTGTAGCAAAAGTAGCTGAGCTACCTGGATCCAAAAATGCGTACGTTGTCACTGCTTTGATTCCCTTTTGTGCCTTGACACACACTGGAATGATCGAAAGAGCACAGTTTTCCTTTCCGGCCCCCTGTGACAGTAAAAGTTTCCTTCGTGTGTACAAGAGCACTTGAAACAGATTGCTGTCCACAGCGATCGCTTGTTGTCTCTTCTCGTGAGCCTTTAGTGTTCATGTGCAGCAGTGTGGGATGCAGTCGAGAGCATTCTTGACATTGAGCTTTCTCTTTACAACTGCTGCTCATGTGACCATGTTTCAAGCATGCAAAACACAGACCTTTGCTTCGCAGGAAGTCAATCTTTTCTTTGTGTGGCTTGCACTTGAGTTTTCTGCAGACTGTAAGACTGTGTTGCTCTCCCTTGCAATAAACACAGGGCTTGCTGTTTGCGTCCACTGAGACATTTTGTGTTTTTGGTGTTGGTTGTTTGTCATTTTCAGTCTTGAATTTGTTTTCAGTTTGTGAGGAGACAATGGCCGCTGTGAATACTTTCTTTGGTCTGAATGTCTCTGCATATTGTAGGTTTGTTTTCTGTTGTACTGGTTGTTTTGGCCTGGTGGTTGTTTCTTGTATGTTTCCATAGAGTGGGTGTAGTATATATCTGACTTGCTTGTTGACAAATTTGACAAAATCCTTGAACTTCACCCTTTTCTTTGTTTTTTCTTGTAGGTCGCATGCAGACTTTCTCCAAGCTTCTTTGAGTTTGTATGGCAGCTTGTTAGCCAGTGCCTTTATGTTAGCTGTGTTGTCCAAGTCTTCCATGTAGCTTATATCTGTCATTGTGTTGCAGCAGCCTGTGAGAAACAATGCGAAAGACTGCAGTGCAGCGCCATCTTCTGGCCTGATTGTCTGCCAATCCAGAGCCTCCTTTATGTAAGCTTCTGCTATCTTGTAGTCATCACCAAAAAACTCCTTCAGCATTTCTTTCGCTTTCGCATAACCTGCTGAGGGTTCCATGTGAATGCAGCTTTTTACCAACTCATGTGGTTGTCCACTTGTGTACTGCAACAAAAACTGTAGGCGATCACGACTGTCACCAGTGCGGCCTTCAACTCCATGTTCAATAGATCTGATAAAGGATTTATACTCAAGCGGGTCACCCTTGAATGTTAGAATGGTGAGCTCAGGGAGTAATGTGGCTTTGTGATTCTTCACGAGGTACTCAGTGACGTCAACTTGCTGAGAGATAGCCTTGCATAGACTATCAAGCACTGGTCCATCGTTGAGATCCATGTTCGATGCAGACAGGGCCCTTTGCGGCCTTGCTAGCTGAACCTTGTTTTCAAGCTTGGGCGTAGGAGGGGTGTGCTTTGTTGGTGGTTGGTAGATGATGTTCACCTTTGTTTCAGCGATCTGTTCATTAACTTCTATATTGCTCTCGGCTGCTTGTGTGCATTCATGTTTTTGCAAAACTTCCATTTTTGCATCTGACTCAGCAAGAGCAGTCTGCATTGTATGCATCTCCTTTCTAGCCTTTATCGCAGCTTCTATTCTTTTTTGCTCAGCATCAAACTCCGCCTCTCGCCGCTTTTCTTCTGCTTGCAGCTGAGCTTCCCTGCATCTTTTTTCTGCATGCCAAACTGCTTCTTCCTTTTCTATGGCTAGCTTCTCTCTTAAAGCTGCAGCCTTTGCCTTTAATGAAGCACGCTCCATTTCTGCCTTTATTCTGACTGAAGATGATGATGACACACTTCCACATTGTGATCCGGTTCTGCTTGAGCGTTTCGTGGTGGTTTTTGATGATGTAGACCTACTATCTGTGGGCATTACGTGTTTATCACACTCTTCAGCCTGCTCAGAGCGTTTCATGACCTCTTTCATCCATTCCTCACATTTCCAGAAGAAATCATTTATTGACTTATTTTTAAGATCAAACCAATTCTTTTGATCATCCAAGAATTCTTCATCAGACATAAATCTTCTCAAACCAGAATTTAAGTCGGAAAATTCTTGTTGCAAACCACTGAAGTCAACACGCAATTTATTTTTAACGATGTCAGCATTTGCATCTTCCATTAATTGCTCAATAAGCTTTACCATGCTCGTTAACTGGGATAGCTTATACCTGCGTGCATGAAGTTGTCTGGACTTGTGTTCTTCCACAGCTTTCTCAGTCAATTTTACTGTCCGTTTTTAACTGTCTTGTTCATCCATAACAAGCGAATGTTTACACACTATTAGTGCGAATGTAAAAACCGTAGGGTGAGCTTAACACACACACACACACTGCGTTCCACTTCGTCGTTCAGCCGAACGGCGTCCTTTTATTTATTTATTTCTCTCTCACGGTGGCGCGCGCGCCCACCGAACTCCTCGTGGTTTCAATTAACGATCCACAGCAGAGCAAGGAAAGCTACGACTAACAATTTTACTGTGAAAATTTCCTCCTTCCGTCGTTTGTCTCGAGTCAGGCACTTCCAAAGTCAAATAATCCGTGCAGAGCAAGTTTTTTGACTAAAAATGTAGTTTTCCACTGAATGAAGCCTTAGCTTGACGCTTTATCCACTCCCTTCGTCCACATCCACTTCATTAAATCCACAGGACAGCTCGTGAAAAATATATCCGTTTAATTGGTTATCAACGAAAACATCAGCACAGTAATATTACAAAAATAAAAATGATTATTAACGACAAAAAAGAGAAATAAAGGTAAAGGTCAAAAAACTGTGAGGCTCCACTCTCTGCTTGCCTGACTGATCACACCGATAACCTCGCTAACTCTCGTCACTAACTCTCACGAGAGTATTTCCAGCACTTAAAGGTGCACGCAGTTAAAGATAACAATCCTTTATTCCCAAAATATCACCAATGTAATATAAATACACTCTAAATTATCCCCACACATTTTTAGATAATTACACAAATAACTCCTTGCATTATTGCAAATATTAACTGCATCAAACTGTAAATACTGTAAATATTCCCTTCAATTTCTCTACATAAAATGAATTATACAAATGACTGTTAAACGCATAAATTAAATTATTTATCAATTAACTGCATTTAGGCTCCTACAATGGTAGTAAACAAAAAATTAGAACTGGTCCTACAAGATTTATTTATTTATGTAAATATTTATTTATTTGACAAATTTACTTCATACTCAGACATTTTCTAGAGAATATTAATACACTGTATGTTGTGCACTGGTCAACGTGCCAGTGTAACCTGCAGTACCATCACATACAAGTCACGGCAGCTACAGAGCTGGTGGAGGCAGCAGAGAGGCTAATGCTGTTGTATTGAGTGTTTAAGAAGCCAAATAAGAGCCAGCTAAAGCTAAAAATTGTATTACTTTGTGCACCTTTAAAGCTGATTTGTGTAATTTCTGCATCATTTGTGCCACCAAATAGAACTGCAAAAATAAACTTTTTTTTTCAAACAGCTTTTCTAACAATTTCCCCATCTGCAGTTGATCAAACAAAAGGATAGTCCCGCCCCCAACTAACACCATTGGTTGAGTTAATGTTGTTGTGTCAGGCTGGATTTCAAAACAAACAGAACAATTTTTTTAGTGCCACAGAGACCCAGTGTTTTACAGTTTTCAAGAAAATCAACCTACAGATTCCTACAGCTTCATTCCTACAAACTACAGCTTCAGCATTTCTATATTCATTACTTTTATATCCTAGCTTTCTATTTGAAATTATACTACTTTATTCAATGCAGGCATTTAACAAAAAGAATAAAGACAAACACTACTACATAACAGCGTAAAATACAATGCTGAATAAACTGTAAAAAGTATCATTCTTTCTGACGCACATTAATTCGACTGTCTCTTTGACCGCTTGCATTCATCCACACATTTCTGGGAGATGGCTTTCTTAATTGGAGTCTCTTTCACGTTGAATTTATTTTTGATGTAGCATGTAAGTCAAAATAATAAAGAGAAAATAACATTTATTACTAAAGTTGACAATCCATGAAGAATGATAAGGGACTGGTAGTAGCTATCTCTGTGTCCTTATCAGAGCCCTATAATTTATATTGCAATGCTGTGCATCTAAAACTAGCTTTCAATTAGTTGTAACTGCTTTAGTCTCAGCCTATTTCACACCACACACATAAGCAGTGTTTAAGTGGCACTGCAACGTAACTGCAGCAGCAGGCATGCATTGTGATATCACAGTGAATGTGTTTCTGCCACGCAACAGCGCTACAGCGCTATACAGAATATAAAGTGATATCTAAAGTTTCTACATTGAGTATTTCCTTTCATTACTGCCACAGATTATAAAACAGTAATTGTGAATGGGAGTGCCCATACAGCAAGGGGAGACTACACATTATTTCTGCATTTGGAAGAGCGTGCCTGTGTTTGTGCTGCTGTAGTCAATCAGACAATCTTATAATACATGTTACAAACTACTGTAGAATACTGTAGAATTGGTGTTTCTGTAAGTCAAACCTTTTTGGATAATAAAAATGTTTATATCCTTGTTTGACTTGCTTAGAAATAAAAAATACTCACTTATGATATCAGGTACTTTTGGAGGCTCTAACTGAGGGTTTGCTGGTTTTCCCTGGAAGGCACTGGAACATTTTGTTGCCAATGTTCTTCTTCCAAACACCACTAGCAGGAGGTCTTTTGTGGCTTTCTTGGGGTCTAACCATATCACATGAACAAACTCTTCTGCACTGATGACTGTATTGGGACCAGTTCTCACCTGAGATTTTTTTTAAGATTTCTTTTTTCTATTTTAGGTATTTTTCAGCATGATCTTGTGTGCATAGCAGGATCTAATATGTCATATCCAATTTAAGCGGCCTAGTCTGTGTCTATGACTTAACTAACTTAGATAGTTCTTGTTGTTGTTATTATTATTGCACCACACTGTCTGTGGTAGGCCCTGTGTTACATTTTGTCCTGGTGAGTTTTGGGGATGTGGGAGGGGGTGGCAGTCCATGAAAAGTTTGGGGTTATGGAAGGGGTCCTTTGTTAAAAAAAAAAAAAAAAAAAAGAAAAGGTTGAGAAAACCTGGAGTAAACAGACTCTAGGGTAACTTTGACATAGTGATGGGCATGACTCTTGCCTAAACATCTGTAGTTGATGACTTGGGAGTGAGAACTTTAAATTGAAATGTAACTTAAAATCTTTACCTTTTTGAACTTGGGGCAGAAACTACTTGGATAGATTCTGGGGCTGTTATTTCTGGAGTACATCATAGGACAAAATTATATATTATGGCATTTGATGCGAAGAGGAAACAACAACCTGGGGGGGAAAAAAAACTTTCCACACTCACTGTCATGTTTCATTCCATATCCATATGACTTTCATTAGAGGAACACAAAAAGAAGAAATTCTGAAGAATGATCACACTGCTTTTCCACAAAATAAAAACATTGAGTTACCAGGAACTATCAAACTCCAAAAGGATAAAAAAGCACCAGATGTTAGGGAATGATTCAGCAAATATCAACTTCAATCTGGGACTGTTCCTCACACAAATCTTATGTCTTGATTGGAACAAGGGCGTTATCAGAGTTACTGTAGACCAGGGCTATTCAAATACATTTGCAGGGGGGCCAAACTAGGAAATTCCAAAATTTGTGAGGGCCGGGGACAAATTGATATCAGCTAAAGGAAATTTAAATATACTATACTAAGGTACATAATATATGAAATAAAATAAGGTACATTATTCTTTTGCTTTCCTTTATTATTTCAACACATTCAACTTGTATTGATTAGGCCTATAACAAAGTGCAAAACTGCAAATACTGAGACATATACACAGCTTTTACCCTTAAAAGAGTAAACATAAGTAATAGCTTATATAGGCCTATATAAAAAAATCAAACAATCAAAATAAAGCTGTCATAAGTGCAAGTATCAAATCTTATTTGGGGAAATAACAACATTCAAATATCCCTGAAGTACTGTATATCTTTCAGACAGTGAGTACACATTTTAAAACTAGAAAAAACATCAACCGCCAGCATGCAGTCTTTAATAGTCTCTGACTCGGTGAAGGGCCTCTTTTTTCTCGTGAGTATCCACGCCACTCGTAGAGAGGCAATGAAAGCTCTCTCTTGTTCGGTACAAAACCCGCCAATTGCACGCTGACTTTGCTCAAAAGAAGTTACCAGTCTGTCTATTCTACGTTGTCTCTCCACTGAGCCCTCTTGGAATTGCGCAGAAAAAGATGAATGTTTTGTAGTAAAATGTCTCTTCACATTATATTCTTTGGCCACAGCCACTGGTTCGTTGCACAGTAAACACACAGGTCTATCGGTCCCTCGCTTGCTTGCCGTAGTTGGCACTGTAAATAAGTACTTCTCCGTCCATTCACTCTGAAACTTACAATTTTCTCTGTCAACTTTACGGTTTGGCTTGGACAACGCCATGTTAGATCAGATGCATGTGTCATAGGCAGCGTGAGAACATCGAATCAGCGAGAATGAGTATTTGTCACCATGGAGATGACCTGCTCCGCTCTAGAATCTTTGCCTATACTCTTGTCTGTGCGCCACGGCAGATTCGTAGATTTTTTTTAGACTTTTTTTGACTTTTTTATTTTTATATATTTTTAATCTGCCGCGGGCCAGAATAAATTTCAATCGGGCCAAATTTGCCCCCGGGCCGCTATTTGAATAGGCCTGCTGTAGACTTTGACAGTTTGAACCAGTCTGGTCATTCTCTGTTGACCTCTCTCATCAACAAGGCATTTCCATCCACAGAACTGCCACTGGATGTTTTTTGTTTTTGGCACCAATCAGAGTAAACTGTACTGTTGTGTGTGAAAATCCCAGGAGATCAACAGTTACAGAAATACTCATACCAGCACATCTGGCATCAACAAACATGCCATGGTCTAAATCACTGAGATCACAATTTTACCCCATTCTGATGGTTGATGTGAACATTAACTGAAGCTCATGACCCATATTTGCATGTTTTATTCGCTGAACTGCTGGCACACAACTGGCTGATTAGATAATCACAAGGTTGTTTGTTGGTGCCAGACGGGCTTGTTAAAGTATTTCTGTAACTGCTGATCTCCTGGGATTTTCATGAACAACATTCTCTAGAATTTACTCTGAATAGTGCAAAAAGCATCAATTGAGAGGCAGTTCTGCAGATGGAAAAGCCTTGTTGATGAAAGAGATCAACAGAGAATGGCCAGACTAGTTCGAACTGACAAAGTCTATGGTAATTCAGATAACTGCTCTGTACAATTGTGGTGAGAATAATAGCATCTCAGAATGATATTCTGAGATGAGGGTTGGTGCTGTTTTGGTGGCACGAGAGAGACCTGCACAATATTAGGCAGGTAGTTTTAATGTTATGGCTGAATGGTGTATGCCTCTGCTGAAGCTAGAAGTCCACATTATTAAAAAAAAAAAACAAATAAATAAATAAATCAAGGAATTAAAACAAACAATTAGAGAGTCACATAGACAAACCATTTCCAATTAATGGGGAAAATGCTTCTGGAACCAAATTGGCTGAAAAAGTAGTTGGGCATTGTTTTGATCTATAGGGACCAGTATCCAAAACACAACATAAGCTGGACATATGCTTATCTACAGGGTTTTGACCCACCAATGCTAATGATGGCAACAAACATTCAGAAATTCAAGTCCCTTACTAGGGACAAAAAATTAATTGATATTTATTGAAGACAGTTGTTGCTGTGGTTGCATAAAAAAAATGTCCTTAGAAGACCTGCAGCATTTTTGTATTGTGCATATCCTCATGTGTCTTTCTCTCCATCCTTTTGTCTCTCAGTCTCTCTTTCAACTTCGCACCATTAATTAGCCTATCTCTGATATACGTCTTGGCTGAGAGCAGTGCCTTCACGTCCTCAGGTCAATGAGACATGTCCGACATTGAACAGTAGCCATTAAAATTTTGTGTGTGAATCTCAGAGACAGTGTGAGAGGCCAGAAGGTAGTGTAACCTTGCACAATGAGATGCAGTACAGCACTGCACAGACTCCATGGGTAGTAGTGCGAAGAGGAAACATCAAGTAAGAGAAATTTTATAGCACAATTAATGTATGACACCTGCTTATGCTGAGTTCTATTACACATTATGAGTGCAATTAAATTTTACTCAACATTGATGTGCCCATGAGCAAAAGTCCAAAACAATTCACTATGTGTCAGTCGAACTCATAGAGCCAAACAGTTTTCCCTCTTATAGGTCACATACTGTATATTATTATGTATAAGCAACATTAACCACAATGGAGCAAAGTGTTAGCTCTGAATGTTTTGCTCACCCATTTTTGCATCCAATCTGCCAAATTCTGTTTCATTTCAAAGAGAGCATGTGGTGAGACAAAGTTCAAGAAATGGAAATTACGTACAAACATCCATAGTGGAGCTTAGATTTCAATGCCAACCATCTCCAACGTGTGTTGCAGTCTCTAGAGGCCACACTGGCTGCGTCTTCCCTACTGGTCCCCCAGCAAGTGATGCTAGGGTGCTAGTGACCCTTCAAGGCATTTAAAGTAACTTAACTTAACTTAACCAGTGTAATAAGAAAGATCATAAGGGTTAACCAGCTTCATCAGCTACGTTTTGCTGGTAAAAAGCATGGCTATGCTGGTCCGCCAGCTAGACCAGCAGCAAACCAGCCTAGACTTCTATGGGAATTGCTTGCTGGTTAAGCTGGTATTTGTAGCAGGTTTCCCAACCACGATCCCAACCATGCCTTAAGCCTGTTTTTCGTCAATCAGAGTAGCAGCAACAAGGAGTACATTAATGTAACTTCTACTTAATGTTTCTGAAAATATGACATGCTCTGACTCATGTCACTTCTACTCAAAGAATTTCTTGTTCTTGCATTGTGGTCACAACTGTAATTCCAGTGTTGACCACTGGGAGAAGCAATTCAGGATTTCATGAAGCGTACAATGTATGTGCTTCTCATTTCCTAAATTGTGCATTCTCGTTTCCTCGCTTCTGCGTCCTCGAGCCTGTGACCTGGAAACCGATTAAAAACGGCATCATGAAGGACATATCAATTCACTCCGATGTAAAGCAGCTGTGCAGAGAGAGCGCTCTGAAGTCAAGCTTGAGTGAGCAGGACATTTAATTAATTTTACAAATACGTCTTGCTTTGATTCCTCCATTCTCATTTCATTTCCTCCCGTCCTTTTCCTAATTTCCTATGAGGGTGGAGCAAGGAAATAAGGATGCACAATTTCAGAAATGAGAAGCAACTAATGATTTTAGCGGACAAAACATTCAACCAACTGTTGCTGATTAATTGTGAAATCAGTCCCATTAAAGCAGTCCCATAACTGAGACAAGCAAAAATAAGAGCAAACTTGTTAAATCCATTGCAAGGCCTTGTTAGAGCCACAAAGTTATTGTATATACAAAATTCCAGGTGAAGGACCTGAATCACATAAAGCTGAGTGTAAACCAGCAAAAGTTTGAGTGTAATCTGTTTTCTGGTGAACTGAAAAAGCTCTCAAGATATTACCAGCTACAGAGCTTTTCATTGTCAGATCAGTCAAAAGTGGCATTGTTCTTTCTGTGATTGTTCTTCTTGTTAGACATTTTAAAAGATGGGTTATCTGCTGTTTTCACTGTTGGATCAATAGGTCTTTTCACAGGCTGTTGATCATCTTGCTCTGAGGTCTGATAAACTCCTCTTCTCATTCTTCTTTTGCTGGTTTTCAGATCCCCGACTACTCTCTCTAGACCTGGTCCCAGTTCTCCATCCCGACCACCAGGGTTGTCACTCTGAATCCCATCTACATGAAGAGCACCTCGCACAAGGAGAGGAGACCGCTTGCCTCTTCCTCTGACCCTGGGTGGGGGAGGTGGAGGAGCAGGAGGCGGGGCAGGGCGGAGGGCGCCCTCCTGTGGGAATATTTGGAAACACTGGCCCTCACTCTCTGACAGTGGTCATTTTTCACTGAGGAATGAATTGTACAGTAATCACACAATCAGATTGTCAGAGCATTTTTTGTAGATGTTGCCATGTTGATAATGCTAAATAAATACATTTAAAATAGTATATAAATACCCACACACACACACACACACACACTATATATATAGTACTGTGCAAAAGTGTTAGGCACTTAAGATGTTTCACAAAAACATTTGTCTTAAGATGGTTATTTATATCTTCAACTTTACTGTGTCAATTAGAATAGAAGAACATGGAGCCCCACAGAGCCCCCTACTCTTGTCAGTCTGAGATTACACATAGAGACAGAAGCAACTGAGACTAAATAGATAGAAGAACTGTGGGGAGTTCTCTGAGAAGCTTGGAACATCCTATCTGCCAACAACCAAGAAAAACTGTTTCCAGGTGTAAGTAGGAGAATTGGTACTCTTTTAGAGGCAAAGGTGGCCACACTAAATATTAATTTAGCTTTTTTATATTTACTGAACTTTGTATGATGTTAATTGACAAATGAAAACTATTTATGGCATTATTTTTTAAGATATCCATGCTATGCAACATTTTTCACACGTGCCTAAAACATTTGCACAGTACTCTATGTTTATTTATACACACACACACACACACACACACACACACACACACACACACACAGGTGGCCAAAAGTTTGGAATAATGTACAGATTTTCTCTTATGGAAAGAAATTGGTACTTTTATTCATCAAAGTATCATTCAACCTATCACAATGTATAGTCATTAATAACGTGAAAAATTACTATTACAATTTGAAAAAAAAAATTCAGGACTTCTTAAACTACTTCATAGATTTCACATAAAAAAATGCAGATCCTTGGCATTCTAAATGTCAGTTTGTCCAGGTATTCAAATACAGATGACATTTCACCCCATGCTTCCTGTAGCACTTGCCATCGACGTGGCTGTCTTGTCGGCACTTCTCACACACCTTACAGTCTAGGTGATCCCACAAAAGCTCAAAAGATCCATAATACTCTTTTCCAATTATCTGTTGTTTAACGTCTGTGTTTCTTTGCCCACTCTAACCTTTTCTTTTTTATTTCTGTTTCAAAAGTGGCTTTTCCTCAGGCCTGCACCCCTGAGTTTTTCCTTCACTGTTGTACATGAAACTGGTGTTGAGTGGGTAGAATTCAATGAAGCTGTCAGATGAGGACATGTGAGGCATCTATTCTCAAGCTAGAGACTCTGATGTACTTCTCCTCTTGTTTAGTTGTACATCTGACCTTCCACCTCTCTTTCTGTCCTTGTTAGAGCCAATTGTCCTTTGTCTTTAAAGACTGTAGTGTACATACACCCTTGTATGAAATCTTCAGTTGTTTTGGCATTTTCAAGCATTGTATAGCCTTCATTCCTCAAAACAATGATTGACTGACAAGTTACTAGAGAGAGCTGTTTCTTTTTTGCCATTTTGACCTAGTATTGACCTTAAGACATGCCAGTCTCTTGCATTCTGTGGCAACTCAAAAACAAACACAAACACTGCTTTCAGCTGTGTTTGATATAATGGCAAGTGATTTTCTAGTCCCAAATTAGCAATTTAACATTATTACACAAGCATAAGGCATTGGAGGGATGGCTGCTGGAAATGGGGCCTGACTAGATTTTATAAAAAATAACTTTTTTCAAATAGTGATGATGCTGTTTTTTACATGAGTAATGTCCTGACTATACTTTTTGATCAGTTGAATGACACTTTGGTGAATTAAAGTACCAATTTCCTTCCAAAACAGCAGAATCTGTACATTATTCCAAACTTTTGGCTGCCAGTGTGTGTGTGTGTGTGTGTGTATATATATATATATATATATATATATATATATATATATATATATATATATATATATATATATATATATATATATATATAGATAGATAGATAGATAGATAGATATAGATATAATTTATGTATTTATTTATTAGAGATTCTACAAATCTTTGGCAGATGATGTTTGTTGTGCATAAAGTACACTTCTAAGTTCCTCACAAGGATTAAACATGTCAAAATCAAAATTCTGAAATACATCAGAAAAATAACAAAAAGAGGACAAGGGAAAATAAGTAGAATATTTTTTGCCTCAAGAGTACAGACTGTTCACAATTTTGTGAATTGTACATTTTAATCTGGCTGAAAATACATATATATATATATATATATATATATATATATATATATATATATATATATATATATATATATATCAGCGCAGAGGTATAGAGGTTTTTGGCTAGGGGCCAAAAGGTATTGCTTGGGATCCACAGGAAAAATAACCAAAAAAAGATTTTACCAAATTTTTTTTTTTTATGCAAAGTTAACTTTTTAACACAGTTTTACCTTTTCATTATTCTTTCTAAAGACTGGTTGAAAACCACATGATTATAATTACTTCATTATTACTTCATCATTATCATTTTTATTTTATGAAAGAAACATTGTAATCAAAAGCATCAGCATCAAAAAGTTTGGAAACCATTTTATAGAGAATTCTGTTTAAATAAGATTTATACAGAGTTATACTGTGTACGGGTGACTGGTCATAGTTTGGGTTTGGGTCATGAGGGACACACACCTAAACACATACACCTAAAACACATTAAAACGTGCATATCTGACCAGGTTGCTTAGCGACATGTGTAAAGAGAGCAACTGAGAAGGACTTGAAAGAGGTGAAGCATCGGATGATTTGAATGGCTTTGACAGGTTAGCTTGATTTCAAGCTGTTAATGCTAGCTAAGATGACTACTTCAGACCAAATGTAAACTCATTAACAAGCTTTAAACCATCCTCTCAAGTTTGTTAATTGGTTTTCATCAGTCTTTCTGTAAACATTCACTGGATTGTGACCTTCGTAGACTCATTCAAAAGGATTAGCTAAATCAGTTAAATCAGATTAGCAAATATCAGTATTATAGGACTGTTATTCATAACCACTAATGTGTATTCAATGTATGTGTGCACAGTCAGTGTTCGGGTGAAGAAGACAGAATTTTGAGTTTGAATTTCAGCCTCTTTGTGGTGAGTGATTAGATTTACAGACACACTGCCCCCTTGTGGTACTAGATAAAATACCTTATCTGAACGGAATACATTTCTGTTTGTAAAACGCAAGATTAATCATTAGCCTCCTTAATGACAATCTAGAATTATTTGCGTAATATCTTCCTGAGAAAAAGAAAGTTATTTTATCATAATTATATTAATGATCAAACATCTGCTCTGCAAGAAGCTAAGTATTTCAAGTCTATACTTTGACGAAAAGTTGTGGCACTATTATTACATTATTTACTACATTATCGTCATTCATTTGCAAAAACATGTTGCTGCTGTAACCACTAGATGGAGCACCATCTCTTTCAAGCGTCTTACTCATGCTCTCACTTCTTACGCGAGGAACAGGACTCTATCTTTCTCACTTACCATCGTGGTTTGTATTACCATGGAATAAGTTTGGCTTTGCGGCAGAAGTAACTTTGAGGGGTTTCTCTTTCTGACTCTTCATTGGAAATAAAAAATATTGTCTACATGTTTTTGAATTTTAGTCAGATGTCCAGAACTTGTGGGGTGCAAAATTCTTAACACAAACACTTCAGCGTGACCTGCGGATTTATTGGGTCCTTTATGGAGGACGAAACCTGCAAAAAAATAATAAATAAATACATAAATAAATAAATGTAATAATAAGAAAATAAAGGAATAAATGTCTTGATAAAACAAATATAATTAGTTTTTAATGAAAGTTATTCCTGAATTTATTTTTGTAGACATTTTTTTCCTTTATTTATTATTTTCTCTTTTAATTTGTATTCTATAAAACTTTTTTATTCTTTCAATTGTTTTTGTTTTTATTATTATTTATTTATGCATTCATTTATTTTTATATTTATTTATTCCCACCTGTATTTATTTCCATATCTAAATATACCCACATGTATTTATTTTTATATTTATTCTATATTTATATTTATATTTTTATATTTATTCTATATCTATTTTTATATTTATTCTATATTCATTTTTGTCTCTTGTATGATAATTATGTGGGCTGGTCCTGCTTACCATTTTATCATAGATTGAAGCATGTGCTCCATTACTCTTGACTTGTTTTGATGTGACGTTAGGTCATGGCCATATCGTGTAAACTATAGCTATTTGTGGGGCTAAAAACATAAAAGATGTATTGGATATACTACAATCACAAAATAAATGGGGAACTGTTTCTTTAACAAAACCACAAAATGAGCAAGTTTCAGAAATTATATGATTTAACCTTCATTGTTAAAGATACAACCATGCTTCATTTCCCTGATCGTTTATGTATGTATGTATGTAATATATAAGTATGTAAGTTCTGCAATAAAAAAAAAAAATCTATAGCTGACGCTTCACATATATCTTTCATTTAGAGTAGAGGTGCTTATTGATGGTTAAGGAGAGCTGTAGGCCGGAATTAATGTCGAAGCACATCCTGGATTGTAAGACTCTCTGCAAAACGTTTCCCTGCATATTCTAAATCTGTGCGAGTCAGAGGGTGCTAAGGTGGGACCTCCATCTTGTTTGCTTCCGATAACCACATGAGATGCAAGGACCACCTCCCTCATTTCCATGTTGCACACAGAAAAGTTCAAATAAATAAATGTATAAATAAATATATATGGGAATATATAAATATGGAAATAAATATATGTGGGAATAAATAAATATAAAAAAAACAAATGAACGCATAAATTAAAAAAAAATTAAAAACAATGCAAAATAAATGAATAAATTAAAATAAAGTTAAAAATAAATATAGAAAATAATAAAGAAATAAAGTCATACAATAATAAATTCAGGAATAAATGTAATTAAAAACTTTTTGAATGTTTTATCAAGACATGTATTCCTTTATTTATTTTTTTATTATTACATTTATTTATTTATTATTTTTGCAGGTTTGGGCCTCCATAGTCCTTCACATGCTGCAGGATTTTGTGTGTTTGTGTGGAGATCTGCATCCAGATGTGATTACTTGGCCAAGCAAACAGCAGCAAATTGTATGTATTTTCCTTTCCGGTTACTGAATCTTGTAGATTTTTACCAAGCACAAGCTCTTTGGTCTGTTCTATGACAGGTAATATTACAAAGTTAAAATATCCTTTAAAAGCTATTGATTAATATATGCCGAAGATCATCTCTTTGTGGAATATATTGACCTCAACTCCAGATCACGACATTTCCCTTCCGGGCCAAAAACTGAGAAACTTTTTTCATCTGATTTTCTTTTTAAAATAATCTTATGAAAAGGCCAACATTTAGAAACACCTCCTGGTCTAAGGTAGGGCTGGCAACAGTAATGATGTCTAAAGGAATAGTTCACCCAAAATGTATCTACTGTACATTTAAGATTATCCCAGATGTGTATGACTTTCTTCTGCTGAACACAAAGATTTTTAGAAGAATATCTCAGCTCTGTAAAAGTAATCCGTAAGACTCCAGTGGTTAATCCATGTCTTCAGAAGTGATATAATTGCTGTGGTTGAGAAACAGATCAATAAAAGTTCTCCACTTTCACATCCATGTTCTTCTTTCTTTTTTTTTCCTTTTTTGTTTTGTTTTGGTGATTCACATTCTTCACACACATCGCCACCTACTTGTGGATGATCAATGGTGCAGATTTATAGTAAAAATGGCCTTAAATATTGATCCGTTGCTCATCTACACCTATTATGTTGCTTTTTAAGATATAAATTTAACCACTGGAGTCATATGGATTACTTTTATGCAACCTTTATTGCTTTTCAGAGTTCTGGTCACCATTCACTTGCATTGTATGGACCCACAGAACTGAGATATTGTTCTAAAATCTACATTTGTGTTCTGCAGAAAGTAATTCACATCTGGGATGGCATGAGGGTGAGTAAATGATGAGAGAATTACAATTTTTGGGTGAACTAATCTTTTAAGTTTACCAAACATGTTCTGAAATATCAGACATTTCCAAGCTGTTTTAATCCTGTGTGGAATTTTGTCATCAGTTGGATAAACAAACACTAACAACATAAGTAGAACATGATTTAATTATTACCTCATTTCAAAACCTCTTTTTAACAGAGCATGCTGGAGTATTGCAGGTTTATCAGGTGTTCTTCCAATGGATGTCTTCCTCATAAATAGCTTTGAACACCTGAGTAAAATGTTCTCAAT